>JAEAOA010001353.1:0-192220 GCA_016746295.1 Potamilus streckersoni
ACAAGTATGAAAAAAAATATCAAAAAAAATATGAGTAACGTAAAATTTTATCTAAACTTAAGATATAATATAACTAAAATAATATCATTTTCATTCTAATGCTAGTTTAATTTCCACCTTGTTAACTGAAACATTCTAATGCACAGTTTAATTTTCATCCTGTTATCTTGTGGTAAAAACGCGTTTGCCGTCTTTAGAATAATTGTATTCCACACATGCGCTGTTCTAACAAATTAGTCACCTCTGTGTAAAGAGCTTATCACATTCCAACACCTGTTGTTTTGTTTGGTTACAAAATACCTGTTTACATAGTAGTAGTAGGGGGAAAAAAGAGGTGGGGGAGGGTGAGTCAAAACCCTGTTTTATTTTGGAAAAAAAGGGGGTGGGGTGGGGGATAATTTAGGACTATAATTTATACTTGTTTGGAGGGTAAAAAAAACAAAGTGAGTTGAAAACCTGGTTTTCCTCTACTACTTGTATGTATGTATGTATGTATGTATGTATGTATGTATGTATGTATGTATGTATGTATGTATGTATGTATGTATGTATGTATGTATGTATGTATGTATGTATGTATGTATGTATGTATGTATGTATGTATGTATGTATGTATGTATGTATGTATGTATGTATGTATGCGATATTATTCCTTAAGTTTTAGATATATATCATATTCATACTTGCTGACTCTCATTGGCAAAATATATGTTAGAATACTGTCAGTAATAAGAAACTCGCGTATCAAGTCGTCCATATCAAATTTTACATCTCGAAAAAAAGACCGTATCTGATCAAATAATTTTTTGCAAGTTTTACTGCCTCTTTGGCAAGCATTTTGTTTGATTACAAGTCGAGATTCAACTTTTCTGCACGCTGTTGTAAGAGAAACACCAACATCAGATATGATTTGCAACAATGGTTTTAATCATGCTCCACTGGAAATTATGCCAGAGTTTAACACCGGTAGATATGATATTACTCGAAGTATTTTGGTATAATACTTATAACATTTTTTCACGCACCAAAGATTTTTTGTGATAATTTTTTTAGTATTGTATTAATGCGTCCTCATCTTGTTCTGGAATATCTTTTGAAATATGATTAAAATCAATTACATATTTTTCATCATAACATTTATTTACATAGTCTCAAGGTTTGATTACGTCATCAATTCTGGTGTTTCAGCTACAATTTCCAGACACCACCAATAAGGGGGTGTTGTTAAATTTGTATCAACTTGTTCAAGCATAAATTTTTCGGCATTTTTGTCTAATACTATAGATACAGTTCCAGAAAACTCATCAGTTGAATGACGCCATAGATATTGGAAAAATAAACTAAACTTTGCACCGCTAAACACCTAGACAGCTTATACATAACGGTCAATTATGCAGTGCGTTTGATATAGTTATTTTGTAATGGCAACCTTGCTGATTCGGATACAACTGTGTAGACAATATTTGTAATTTGTTTCTAAGTAATTATAATCATACTCGTTTTCTGTTTACAATATCTGGAATTCCACTGATAATATTGAGTTTTGTGTTAATATTAGCGAGTGAAATATCGACAGTTGGTAGACTCCCAAAAAATTCGTTATTGGTTATGTTTATGTTTCTGCAATAATTTAAAAACGTACTCACGTGATTAGTAAAATCAGTTTTGAGTGCAGTTATTTCATTGTTGATTGGAACTTCATAATCATTGACATAATTCAAAATCAGACTCTGGTGTTATAAGACTACTGATGCCATTATTGTTCATGTTGTGAAATGCATACATCATACCACCTCGCACCGACATGTACTTTGATTCTTGACTGTCGACATATTTCTTCGTTCCAAAATCATTATCTGCAGTTGGGTTTCCAAGACCTATACTCTTGTTCTGGTTAATAATAATGTTTCCCGTAAATAAATTACCAGCTTTTTAACATAATCATTAACTGACCTACCATAATATTGTATCTTACTTTCGTTACTAAAAGAAACGATATTATTAGCAACAGCAGTAGGATTTCGTACAAGTACATCTGACAGTTTAAACAAACGATGACTTCATTTTGATCTACACTTGCAACATTTAATAAATTATTGATTTCATTTCTAAGCTGGTCAAAAGTTGCATACTTGGATAAGTCACCTTCATAACCTTCAGCTGATGAATCTCCTGATGTTGTTCCAAATTTTGTATAGTAGCTCATCATTTTATTTTATTATATAAAATTATATAATAACAATGGCAAAATCAACGATATCAAACTTTGATTCAGAGAGGCTGGTGAAGCATAACAACGAACTTCCTGATTGCCATTATCTTATTGTTGGGAGAACTGGATCGGGAAAAACAAATTTGCTTATCAACTTGCTACTCAATGAAATTTTTAAATATGATAGAGATTATATTTACACAATCAATCCATAGCAAAATAAGTACGAGCTATTAAGCGAATATAATGAGAAGCTTCGTGATGATCTTGAGGCTGGTGAAGATTTTTTTATAATTAGGCTGCAAGAGAACCTTATTCCAGTTAATCAATTTGATGCAGAAAAACATAAGATAGTAGTTTTTGACGATATTCCGCGAAATAACAAGGAGATCAATAAAATAAGATCGTATTTTTCACTATCACGAAATAAAAAGTGTAATTATATTTATCTCGCTCAATGTTTTTATAATGTCGACAGATTTATTCGGCGAAATACTGTTTGTTTTATATTATTTTATCATAAATCTACAAAGATATATATAACTTTTTCTTATTTGATAAAATTACACATGATCCAACTAAAATGTTTCGCTGTTGTATTGACATTTACTTGCAGTAAGGGGGCCCCGAGTGGCCGAGTGGTCTAAAGTGCTGTCCGTTGCGGATCACTGCCATCTCACCTCTGTCTGAGTGAGTTCGAGTCTATGATTCGGCGATTATGGATATGTAGGAAAGCTTGCCAGTAGCTTCTTGTGGGTCAGTGGTTCTTTCCGGTGATTTCCCGGTTTCTTCCTCCATCATTAATACCATAAATAGCCTATCGTGTACTGAAAAATGGCGTTAAGCCCAACATCACCAACTTACAGTAAGGCGTTTCGGTTTTATAAAATTTATATATAATAGTAATGGACAAAAGTGCAAAATATAGAAAACATATAAAAGATCTCAAATAAACTTGCTCAATCTCAGGCATCGCTTAAGCAAAAGTACAGCAGGCACGACGTGCCCAGTAAAATGCTGCAGAAATAATAACTACAAACCACTTACTGAAGCACTATTGGTAAACAACCTGAAATCAAACCACTATCAGATGAATAACTCAAGCAATTGTAGGAATAATGTTTACTTTGACTAGTTAAAGAACAAGAAGAAGCTGCTGCTACAAAATTATTAGAAGATCTGATCAAAAAAGGTAAATCTAGCTAGACAACTTGTAAAAATTTGCTGATCCTGCTGATAGAAAAGCCGAACTAAGACGGTTATTAAATATTCCACTTTTACTTGAACAAAGATTATCAGAAAGATTATTATTTGATCCGATTGGAATTATGTTAGGAGATATTGAGAAAAAATTGAAACATCTTATTCGAGAGCATTATTCCAATAAGAAGTGGATTTAAGAAATATAAATAACATAATCTATTTATTGATAGTGAGCATAAAATGTTTAAAAAATATCAGAGCCTAATAAAAAAACAGTTCGACTTAGTGAATCCAGAAAATAGATAATATTACGACGCTATTAAAAATACCGAACGAAAAAGTATTATCGCCGATCTTTATATCAAAGATATTAATCAAATAATTAATGTAAAAAGTACGATCATCATAATAATGTTTTAGTACCATATCAAAAGAAATAGATTTAAAAAGAGTACCAGAAAAGATTGAAGAACCAATAGTTATATCTCCAGAGGAAACTGAAAACAAAACTGGAGAAAGTGTAAATATATTTACATCAACTGCTGAAATGATTGGTAGATTATTGTTATTAATATCATCAAAAAAGCTGGTAATGTTACTGTTGAATTTGATAATGAAATCATTGATATACTTGATCATCTAAGACCGAGCGGATTACTAACATCTGAGTATGAAACTTTACACCACGACTTAATTTTGCAAAACTTTTTAATACAAAAAATGACAACAACACTATTATTCGACTCGAATCAAAAACAGAAAATAGCACACATATGTCAGTAAATTAAATTCCGCCAATACAACTAGATCCTGCAAAAAAATATGAGATTGGATTAATTTCTTGTAATTGTTGAAATGCTAATGCTAACGTGAAAAATGATGTTTATGATGAAATTTAATTTACTCCGGTTACAACATATCCAATATCTACAACAAAAAGATTAAAAATTCCACAGGGAGATTATAATTTTACTGATCTAAAAGAGACTATAAAATAGCTTTTAACAAAAGCAGGCGGTGTGGCTGATAATTTAGAGTTGGCAGCAAATAATAACTCGTTACAAGATAGGATAACACTATAAATATGTTTGTTAGTTTTCAACCAGGAGAATGAAATATTACACAGCTGATAGGATTTACGGAAAAAGTTATAGTGCTCCTGATCAGGCTATTACGTATAACAGTGAACTATAGATTATCACGATTCTTATTTGAAAACATGTTTATTACTATCAGATGTTTTTGAAAGTTTTCAAAAAGTAAGTTATGACAATTATGGGCTAGATCTTTGTTGGTATTATTCTGCTCCCGGGCTGTCATGAGATGTTCTGCTAAACTTTAGTAAGGTAAGGTTAGAATTACTGATTGACTTTAATATGTTCAATTTTATTGAAAAAGGTATCCACGGTGGGATTAGCGTGATCACAAAGAAATATTCTGAAGCAAACAATAAATACTTGAAAGAGTATAATCTCAAGCTACCTTCGAACTATATATGTTATCTAGATTTTAACAACTTGTAAGGGCATTCGATAGCAGAACCAATGCCTTTTGATGGATTTCATTGGATCACGGCTGATCAATTTCTATCGAGACAGACAAAAGACACCTGCCGATGTTTCGTATTTCGTTGAAATTGATCTCGATTATCTTATTTCGCTACACAATCGACATAACGATAATCCTTTCTGTGCAGAATCTATGCTCTTAGATTATAATTTATTATCAGGAACAACAGGCGTTGGCATCACGAACACAATATTTTATGGTCAAAAAGCTAGTACCAAATTTACTCGATATAAAAAATTATATTTTGCATTACAAAGTTTTAAAACAAGCAGCTGATGCTGGTCTTGTGTTGAGAAAAGTTCATCGTGTATTAAACTTTAATCAGTCGCTTTAGTTGAAAGGTTATATTAACTCAAACACTTCGAAAAGAGCTGTGGCGAAAACTGACTTGAAGAAAAACATTTAAACTGATGAACAATTCCAAATTTGAAAATAACGATGGGGAATATTAGAAAAGGCGTAACTATCGAACTAGTTAATGATATCAATCGCAGAAACAAACTTGTGTCAGACGATGAATTTGTTAGCATGAAAATATTTAATGATAATCTTGTAGCGATACAAAGAAGAAAACAAATCTAAAACTAAACAAACCGATTTACTTTGGAGCTTCTGTATTAGATTTTTCCGAAATGGCTCATGTACGATTTTCATTATACGTTTGATAAAAACATCAATGGCCTGCTAGTAGGTTATTCTATTCTGACACTGATTCCAATACGAGGAACTCTATATTGATATGTTCGGTAATCGATATCTGATCTTTCTGATTACCCTAATGACAGTAGATTTTAAGACGACATACATAACAAGGTTATTGGTAAGTTCAAAGATGAAATGAACTCGAGCATTATCAAATATTTTATTGGATTACGCAGCAAAATATATGCCGTATTGTTAGATATACATACATACATACATACATACATACATACATACATACATACATACATACATACATACATACATGCATGCATGCATGCATGCATGCATGCATGCATGCATGCATACATACATACATACATACATACATACATACATACATACATACATACATACATACATACATACATACATACATACATACATACATACATACATACATACATACATACATACATACATACATACATACATACATACATACATACATACATCATACATACATACATATACACATACATACCTACCTACCTACCTACCTACATTACATAGATACATAGATACATACATAGATACATATATATATATATATATATATATATATATATATATATATATATATATATATATATATATATATATATATATATATATATTTATATATATATATATTCATATAGATATATATATGCCAATAAATTGAAGTCTAATAACAACTTAAAATGCAAAGTTCACAACGTTTTAAATCTGAAGTAGTAAAGGTTTCATTACCCGATATGATATTGAAATGAGAATAAGCTTCACATATCAAATAACACTTACCCTTATGCTTGCAGAACATAATGGAAAACGTTCACCTCTTAGCAAAATCCCAATAACCAGTGCGTCTGTGTGAAATAGAATCAACATAAAACCATAGTGGAGTAAATAATGTGATAAAATACTCATATACCATGCTTTTCGTGACTCTCGTCGCAAGTAGATTCCGACGAGATATATGCTAGTACAATCGCTCACTTGGAGAAACAATTATTCATCCCATGTAATGTTGTACGCATACACAACGAATGTTGGTAAAAAATAGATCTATGGCAAAACAAGTTATTTCTTGCCTTATTATGTGACAACTGTAACAGCTGGTTCTATTGTTATAATACCTGACTCTAATGTTATGATAGCTGATTCTAATCTTATAATACCTGATTCTAAATTATAATACCTGATTTTATTTGCAATAATGCCTGACTCTGATGTTATAATACCTTACTCTAATGTTATAATACCTGATTCTAACGGTATAAGACCTGGTTCTAATATCATAATACCTGATTATAATGTTATAATACCTGAATCTAATGACATAATGCCTGATTATAATGTTTTAATACCTGGTTCTAATGTTACAATACCTGATTTTAATGTCATAATACCTTATTCTAATGCTATAATATCATATTCTCATGTTATAATACCTGATTCCAACGGTATAATACCTGGTTCTAATATCATAATACCTGATTATAATGTTATAATACCTGAATCTAATGTCATAATGCCTGATTATAGTGTTATAATACCTGATTCTAATGTTACAATACCTGATTTTAATGTCATGATTCTTATGTTATTATACCTGATGCTAGAGTTTTAATACCTGATTCTAATGTTATAATACCTGATTATAATGTTTACCTTCAAACTTTGAGGTATTTGTGATAGACAATGTACACTATTTAAAAAGTTATCTATCTTATAGACGAAATCGGTTATACCAACTGTTATTACACACTCATTATCTTTGATTTGGCTTTTTTTATATTCCTTATTTTATTTAAAGCTGGGTTTTTTTTAATAGAATATAATGTTTTAATCCTAATCTTTATTCTACCACCAATTATTTGTTTGTGTTTTTTAAATTAAAAAAAACTAAAATGGAAAGCGATATCACGTAAAAATTTTATATTTGCCATGAAAGGGGAAAATGGTGTAGTAAAATTTGCATATCATTTGCTAAGAAAAGGTAAAAGGATTGCATTTCCAATTTGTATGTTCTTTGCAAATAAAAGGAAATGGAATGCACTAAATGCTTGTATTTTCTTTCCAAGAAAAGAAAGGACTGCATGACCAACTTGTTTGTCTCTGCCAAGAAAAGAGAAATAGAAATACACGTCACATTTGTTCGTTCTTTGCCAAAAATATGGGAAAATGACTGCATATCAGACATATTATCTTTGCCAAGAAAAAAGAAAGGACTCTATTGCCAGCTTCTTTATCATTGGGAAAGAAAAGGAAAAACTAATTATATATGAAACTTATATTTTCTTTGCAAATAAAAAGGAATGGACTGGACTGTACGTCAAACTCATGTTTTTTTACAAGAAAAAGGAAAGGACTGCATGACCAATTTGAGTATATTTGCTTTGAAAAGGTAAATGGATACATGTCAAACTTGTATATTCTTTGCAAGAAAAGGGAAATGGACTGTATGTAAAACTTGTATGTTTTGTTTGGAAAGAAAGGTAAAGGAATACACGTCCAACTTGTTGTTCTTTGCCAGGAAAAGGAAAACTGATTTCACGTCAAACTTGCATAAAATTAATAACAAAATAATGAGATTAGTATATAAAGATGTCTTGTATTAATGCAAGAATATGTTCATTAGAACTAGTTAAAATACCATTACGAGATAATATTTAGCAATAACAGATGCCAAAACAATGACCCCTAGCCGCTTTATACCAGAATAAATGCGATAACATGCGCTCCCAAACTCACCAAGAATAGAAACAGAAAAATCTTACATAAAGCGTTGAACTGAAAAAGTATATTTACAAATCAGGGTATTATGTAATTACATGTTAGTAAAATTATGTAGTCTTATGGAGCTGGTAGAATCTACAATAAATTTAAGGCATAATTGACACTTTACACGAGGCAATAAATTTCAAGCTTTAGCTGGAGTATTCGTAATTTTTCTTCGTAATGACAAAAAATAAAATTGGCCGATATTATCGTTTGGTTAGCATCAAACGGGCGTTGTACAGCGCACATCCATTTAAATATTTACTATTACACATCTTTAGAGGGAAGATTAAAGTGGTTCAATATTTTAAATATGTTGTTCAGCGATCAAGATGAAACTTGCTGATAAAAATGGGATATGTATAGGACAGCTGTCAAAATGCCATTTATGCGACCTCGTGTTCGTAAAAGTTGATACCTCCGTAAAATATGTTTGCATAATTCAGCATAGCCGACTGATAAGAACCTTTCCATGTATCAAAATCAATCACCTTTATGACGTAATAGCTCATGCCAACATTGTAGACCGACCTTGTTTGCAAGATCAGCATGTTTAATTTTTAATCAGTCACCAAACTGTTTGGCAAATGCATTTAGTCCCTAGTAATGTGCATTTATGAAATGTGTGTGTGTGTGTGTGTTTGTGTGATATTTAGATTTTAACGTACCTTTAACAATTTTTCATTCATATATCTACGATGTCTACAGTCTGACAGTTTATGGTGATCTCTAGCACTGGGTCATCGTGCCACAGACATGTCACATTATCTTGACACCAGACCAACCAGTCTTCACACTAATCTCTTAATGTTTAAACTCATAGTGAGATAGATGTTAGTATAGTTTTAAAAGTCTTTAGCATAACTCGGCCCTAGTTCGAACCCACGACCTCCCACATCTGAGGCGTACGCTCTAACCACTAGGCCACCGAAGTGGTTGCCTTATGGATTAATTCACACCGATATGGTAATATGGTGTCATTGAATTTTATCATTAAGAAATATTAGCATTAAGAATCTTAAGATCCTATCGAAGAAGAAAAATACAGGAAATCAGAGTCGATGTCAATTCGCAATGCCTTATACACTCTCGTATAAGACGACCCAGACTGCAGAAAACGAAGATCCTGATATATCATAGCATAATGTGCCTGCAGGCCGGGTGATATGTTGTTTGTTCTACTGATCATTCCTAGCAAACTGCACAAACCCAGTTATCCCGTCGCATAAAGCCGCGGCAGATCTGTTTGCAGTTCGATTTCACTTATAAGCATCTGTTTGCAGTTGGATTTCACTTATAAGCAAGTATTGATGGTACATAATGCAATTTATATGCCACAGCGGACTACAAAGACATAATTCATTTTATATGCCTCAGGGGACTATAAAGACAGTGACGTCTCGGAATTAACTTCCCTCTCTGAAAATACATTACTTCTTTAGTATTCATTTCTGACGTTTCTTAATACTTCATCATCATAATCATTTCTCGCAAGAATGACGTTTCTTAATACTTCATCATCGTAATCATTTCTCGCAAGACTGACGTTTCTTAATACTTCATCATCTTAATCATTTCTCGCAAGACTGATGTTTCTTAATACTTCATCATCATAATCATTTCTCGCAAGACTGACGTTTTTTAATACTTCATCATCGTAATTATTTCTTGCAAGACTGATGTTTCTTAATACTTCATCATCTTAATCATTTCTCGCAAGACTGATGTTTCTTAATACTTCATCATCATAATCATTTCTCGCAAGACTGACGTTTCTTAATACTTCATCATCGTAATCATTTCTCGCAAGAATGACGTTTCTTAATACTCCATCATCTTAATCATTTCTCGCAAGAATAACGTTTCTTAATACTTCATCATCAAACTCATTTCTCGCAAGAATGACGTTTCTTAATACTTCATCATCTTAATCATTTCTCGCAAGAATGACGTTTCTTAATACTTCATCATCATAATCATTTCTCGCCAGAATGACGTTTCTTAATAATACATCATCTTGATCATTTCTCGCCAGAATGACGTTTCTTAATAGTTCATCATCGTAATCATTTCTCGCCAGAATGATGTTTCTTAATACTACATCATCTTGATCATTTCTCGCCAGAATGACGTTTCTTAATAGCTAGTTCGTCATCATAATTATTTCTCGCCAGAATGACGTTTCTTAATAGTTCATCATCATAATAATTTCTCGCCAGAATGACGTTTCTTAATACTACATCATCTTGATCATTTCTCGCCAGAATGACGTTTGTTAATAGCTAGTTCGTCATCATAATTATTTCTCGCCAGAATGACGTTTCCTAATAGTTCATCATCATAATAATTTCTCGCCAGAATGACGTTTCTTAATACTACATCATCTTGATCATTTCTCGCCAGAATGACGTTTCTTAATAGCTAGTTCGTCATCATAATTATTTCTCGCCAGAATGACGTTTCTTAATAGTTCATCATCATAATAATTTCTCGCCAGAATGACGTTTCTTAATACTACATCATCTTGATCATTTCTCGCCAGAATGACGCTTCTTAATAGCTAGTTCGTCATCATAATTATTTCTCGCCAGAATGACGTTTCCTAATAGTTCATCATCATAATAATTTCTCGCCAGAATGACGTTTCTTAATACTACATCATCTTGATCATTTCTCGCCAGAATGACGTTTGTTAATAGCTAGTTCGTCATCATAATTATTTCTCGCCAGAATGACGTTTCTTAATAGTTCATCATCATAATAATTTCTCGCCAGAATGACGTTTCTTAATACTACATCATCTTGATCATTTCTCGCCAGAATGACGTTTTTTAAAAGTTTTATCATCATAATAATTTTGTGCCCGAATGATGTTTGTCGGTACCTGATCATCATCATAGCCATCAACCTTTTCTTTACTTACTTCCACAAAAATAAATCTCTTACGCTGACAATAGTATAATTTCAACCCTTACCCTCTTAAAGATATGGGGAGACTGACTGTGTTAATACATTATCGATTGATGGGCATTCTTAAGTTTGCATTCATAGTTCAAAACTAATATTTTGTCGTCTGAAGGAAAAGTCACCGAGCTATAGTTTGGAACAAATAGGGCTTGTCACTTGGCATGCCGTGACCTTGGCACATGTCAATTGGTATCATGATTTCTCGGTCCAGTTATCAGGAATTGTTTAAACTTGGTTATAATTACCGCGTTTTATGTTTAAACATCGTCGCAGGCAGTGTTAATCACTTATGCAAATTACCCGCCACCTAGACTACAGAATAGCCACTAGACAAAGGCTTGTAGTATTCACACCCTTGCGTTAAACATAGGTTCAGAGATCAAAGGAAGCCCGCTATGTCCTCACCCGCCACGTAGACAGTTTGTGAGAACACATTGTCCTCTACTTTTCGATTGGGTCAGTCCACAACAACATCCATATGAAATTAAGATAGTTGGTGGGATTAAAACTCAAATCGGAATTAGAGCTCAAACTTGCTGTAAAATTATCCGTAGACACCTAGGAAGATTCATAAGCAGTAGGTTTGTTACTCCGAGGGGAAACCACTTGTAATTTGGTGGAAATCTTATGACTGTAAGAGAAGGAAAGGCTTCGACAAGGTCAGTAACCTATTTGCTCGATTGTTGCAAAACATTACGGCGTCATAAATTGTAATTATTTATGGTATGTATACTTATTCACTGGAATTGTTTTAGTATGTAGAATTACCTTGTGTTTCATTTATATGCGTATTTGAAACATGGATTGGAGTTTACGTAGATAATTATATAGATTGTTAGCTCATCAGAATTAATATCGCAATTCGCTTGTAGGTTACTTCGTACTAGCCAGTACATTTAGCTACGCGTTATGTCAAAGTTTACGCATGTGTGAATTGGAGTTTAGGAAATAATTGAAGTATTTAAGATTAATTACAATAGATGTATGAATATATCAGAGCATGGATATTTGAATGTTTGTATATTTTGTATGAGTTGTGTTGTAAGAATAGATGCGTCTGATTATTGTGATATAGTCAGCAATGGAATAATGAGTTTGTGCTGATATGAATCAATTTATTGTTGTATGAATAAGAGTAATTGACACCGTGCTTTTATTATGTTGTGTTATTATGTGTGTTTCACCATAAAATAATGTATTGGTATTTCGGTGTGAATCAATGCATGGCCGGTGAAATTTAATAGCCATTATCTGATGATATGATGTGCGTAATGTGAGATGTGAGCGCTGAGGAAAATATCGTGCCATCCTTGTGATTTCACAGAAGGTTTTTCGGGTGACAGAACTTCCGGTACAAGTTAGTAGTCCCAAGTCTCTAAGAGGAAGACGGAAGTGAGACTGAAAGAGCAGTCTGAGTCGACTGAGTGTAGTCGACATAGAGAAAATGGATAGAATGTGGAGGAGGAGGAAAGCAGTCTGAAGGAGGTAATAGAGGATGAGGATGAGAATGAACTTAGAGGAAGAGAAGGAATTAGGAGATAGAGAATAAAACACAGATGAGTAGAACAAAAGGACAGATGGAATTCTCGCACACTAAGAATCGAATGATGCAATAAGATAGTAAAGGGTCGAGCAGAAGATGTGTATTTGGGAAATTCGAATTATTGATCTTTTAATTGTTGTAAAATGTTATTATTGAACTTCACCCATCTTTGTATCTTTAATCATTTAACCGTCGGCATTCTTGACTGGGGTTTCAGTTCTGTACATTTAAATTTCACTAAATCAACTTCCAAACCAAAATTGAGCCTGGGTAGAACTTCTCCAATAATTTAAATCAATATTGGCAGCACCCTACCCCCAATCTCCCACAAGCAAAACCCCACAGTGTGAGCAACCTTTACAAATGGTATGCCGTGACCTTGATACATGTCAGTTAGCAGCCGATGACATCGAAAGAACTGCAATATCAGTAAATGAAAAACAAAACCCAATGGAGGGAATACTTTCACCTAAGTGGTGATGCTGCTTGTTATTCTTACGTTTATAAAGGCATCAAGAAACCAATCATTCAATGGTCACATATTCTGAGAATGGATCATGCACAATCAAGTCTAATCTATAATGCACGAGACTTTTTTGTCTCGGAAATATTTTGAAAATTAGAGAATACTCACGAAATATCAGCACACATAGTCAATTCGTTAATATTGTTTTGTGACCTCACTTTTATACTTTTAAACCTTTTGTTTGCATAATATATAAGTAATTTTACAAATGTTCTAAAATAAGTTGTAACTATATTTTTAGCCAACAAATGAAATGAACTTTCTTTCTTTCCTAATTTGCTTTCTGTTTTGACATAATCTACGTATTTATGTAAGGCTGACATAATCTCTCTTTACAGCTTGAAAAGCTTTTCCAGGTAGAATCGCTTCAGTGCAGAGTAATTTTCAGTTTGAGATAGAATTAGCTGTACTAGCATTTACAATTTTATCTGAGGATAAATATCTTTCACGACGTAAAGAAATTAAGCCCGACTCTCTTCATTCATCCGGTGGGGAGAAACAACCAATACTTCGTACGTCAGACACAACATTCAGCTGATCCCAAATAATAACATTATCAGCCCGAGGAAAGAATGATTAAACCCTCTCAAGGTAAGATCATATCACAAGAGAACACGCCCTGTTCACAGTTATATCCTTCGCATATTTATAGCCCCTCTACTTGACAAAATTGCAATTTTCCTAAACTTCCCTTATGTACATTGCTTCTAAATGTACTTGTATTTATTTACGATTATGTAAAACATACAGAGACGCAACTCAACAGAACTCCAATCTGCTCATATAAGTTCAATTATGTCCATGCATAATTTTCTCCCAGGTTGGGTTGTACTGTGTGCACCATGTCTTTACACTTTGTGTATGCCGAGAGAGAGAGAGAGAGAGAGAGAGAGAGAGAGAGAGAGAGAGAGAGAGAGAGAGAGAGAGAGAGAGAGAGAGAGAGAGAGAGAGAGAGAGAGAGAGAGAGAGAGAGAGAGAGTTTGTAGGATTTTTAGTATTATATTAAAGTGACTAATCGGAGATAAGAAGTTCTGCTTCTAATCTTTCAGATATAAAAGCTGGAGAAAATACAACAATAATGAATCGTTTAAAGGAACGAAATATTGTTGTTGTTGAACGGTTTAACGTCATTTTTTTTAGCACACGAAGGCCAGCATTAGTAGTGGAGGAAGAAACAGTGCAAAACCCCGATGAGAACCACCGACCCACGGGAAGTTACTGACAAGCTTTCGCACAAACCCACAGAGGATGATCCTGAGACTCCAACCAACACGGACAGAGGTGTGATGACAGTGATCAAGAAAAGGCGAGAGCTTTAGAGCACTCAGCCCCCACCTCCCCCAGGTAACGGAATTTAAATTACAATCAACTACAGATATCAAGAATCACGTACAGCACTTTGGGAAAATGAACGTTGTTTAATGCCGGACACAATGTATATTCCTTTCATTGGTGCTCATTTTCGACGAGAATCGGAGAGACAAATCACAAACAGATAAATACCTTATATATTTTAAAGAACAAAAATCTCAGAATAGTCCACATAAAGCAGTTCGAAAATGTGACCCGTAATACAAATATTGTTATAAGTATGAAGTGTGTATATAAAAAACTAGGACCGAATTATTCCATTTTTTAATGTTTTTATTTGAAGCAGAGTTTTGAGACACGTTTATCGTAAATAGTTTATATTTGTCAGCTTATAGTTATCACTCTCCACGTGGAGCCGCCGTTGCTCAGAGGTTATCGTACAGGGCTCGTTGCCGAAATGGTGTGGGTTCGAATACTTCCACCAGATTAGTGTTGGTCTGCTACGTGGTTTGTCCTTGGTCAAGGCAATTGTTTGTAGTTGCCTCGGCACTAAATAACCTACCTTCGTTTCAGAAGAATAGAGCACCAAACCCACCCACCCACCCACCCATAAAAAATCATTTTCCTGATTTAAGTCTATGAATATCATCACACATAGGACTTCATAGCGACGCATGTGGTCTTTATAAATACATATCATTAATAAGTGCTTTCTTCATTTTTGTTTTAATTTTATATAAAGTTGAAGAATGTTTAGAGGATTCTGTGCTATCCGATATGTATAATTATTTTTTTTTACCAATGAGAGCTAATGTACACAAGAATTTTAAAAAATAAAAAAGTGCTGTTATTCTCAGAGAGCACAAAAACAGCGAAAAGGTGTTATATACCCTTGTTTTTGTAAAAGCGTGCAATGGACGAAGAAAAATATCACTGATAAAAAAAAGTTGTAGAATATTCAGTAAAAGATGAAATCTGCAAATTCAGTGTAATGGGACCTAAAAGCAGTCCCTATAACAAATGGATCGAACAACATTTAAATTCTATCATTAAGTTTTAAAAATCGTTGCCTTGAGCTATTATGCTCCTTTAGGAAATCCATACATGCGAATTGTACGTAATTATTGTCTTAAAGTCGGTATGAACATTGAGTGAATGAAAAACTATACTGATATTGAGCAACAATTGCCTCTGACTACTTGAAGCTGTAAAATCCTCACGAATACGTGTGAATGAAAATCCCTGACTATGGTCCTCGTTTTTGTATCACAATGCAAGTATTGTCCTTGTTTTAAATCAAATCACTAGTTGTCCACTCGTAACATACATCACTTTTTCCTTGGGTGGAGGCATTGGGTTACGAATCATAGAACATTGATACAATGGTAAATGGTTAGTGAGGTTTTATGCAGCAGTAAAACTGCCTTTGATTTGTAGAAGCTCTACTTGTCTGCAGGGTTGCCTTTCAGCTAAATATTGGGAGTACTTCATTAAGAGAAATAAAAAAAAAAAAAACATTTTTAAACTCTGTCCAGATTTGTGCAGATCAAAATTGTATTTGAGTTAATAATATGAAAGACTGATTTAAGTTAAAGCATGTAAGGTTCCGCTGAGTAATTCATGTGTATTTTGAAGTATTTGTAGTAAACCGTGTGTACTTGCTTTTAAGTCGAGTGTAACTACAAAGACCACAGATCTAGATCCACTGTTGCATAATGAGAATGCCAATATGGGTCTTTACATTATGTTAGGCGTAATTAGTAGCAGAAACAGCACATAGCCTCGTATCCAAACGCATTATGCAAAAGACAGTTCAAAGTCCTTTCTGTTTCCAGTCTGACCGAACTTGTAAAGGAGTAAATACGGTAATAACTTTAATCTATTCATCCTGTTGTAAACTCCCAAGAAACGACGCCATGCCGGTCAAGATTAATTTGATTTTATTATCAACTTTTTCGAGTACTGCAACGAATAATTTATTTTAGATTGGAAACAAAGCTTGTCGTAATCGAATGGGCCATCAAGTGTAAAGATCATTTAATAATTCGCGTAGGCTTTTTTTTTCTTCTAGACTTCAATCATGATCTCCAAGATAATTATATACAAATATATTTGAAGCAGTAAAAGTTAATTTGTTTCTTTTATATCAATCCACTGATAAATCTTTCATCATATGTCTATACATTTTTTCTCTTAGTTCTGAGAGAAGTCGATCCCTCTAATCCTTGGAGATATTGCCATGTAGCTCAAAGTTTATACTCTGATTTCCTTTCCGGTAATAGCATGTGTTACTTTTTGTGACCGTGGTAACTGTTAATATAGCATCTTTCAAATAGATACACTTCGTGCTAAATGCGTTGTGCATGTCTTTGGATATTCGAAAGATCTGAGTATTTTGTTTCGTTTTTTATTTTATTTTATTTGACATTGATGTGCTAATTATTCAGTTTAAGGCCTGTCTGATTAGAATTTTCTTATACGCTATCAGTCAATTAAACAATTTCGCTGTCAGTTGCTTTCTCTTAAGGAAATTTTAGGTTATGGTGTACCATGTAGATGAAATGGACAATGAGTGCTTTTCGTTGACTCAAAAATGGCAACCGAGGCGGTCTTGCATGACGGGTATCAAATTCACAATCTTTGTATTACTAGCCCAATGCTCCACCAGGTGAGCTTCTCTCCTAACTTCTTGGATAAATTCATTTGTGTCGTATCTTGATCTGCTCTTGATATTTATATTGTATTAATGCATGAAAGCAATGTTCTATCTTTCCGACAAATTAGTTTTCACTTGAAAGTGGAAAATGATTTTTTGTTAAGCACAGTTGGTTTGCTGCCTCTGTTTAGACCGTTGTCTTTTGAAACAATGTTACTTTAAGGAATGATACATGTGTAAGTAATTTTCCACTATTATGGCGACTGTTTAGAACATGCATCATGACCAATATGGCGAGGAAGGGTGCATTATTGAAATCTCAATATTTATAATAATTGTCATCAGAAAAGAAGATCCTTCATCAATTGAAATTATGAACCCATGCTTCCACCCTGTGTTTTCCAATTTTAATTTGATATGTAAAATTGTTCATCTTCCTGAAGGCTAGTTTTTGATAATTACTAAAGATGAGTAAACAGGACTGTGTATATATATATATATATATATATATATATATATATATATATATATATATATATATATATATATATATATATATATATATATATATATACCTTATTTGCTTCCTTAGAACTAATATTTGAAAGCAGAATACCTTCAATACAGACCAATTCAGTTCTTTATTGTACAAACAGACATATTTGTGAATCTCTTAACATTACGCCAAGCGCAATATAAATTACACGATGACCTACGTGTAGCAGTAATAGTAGTAATAAATCAATGCTACTACTTCATGAAGAACTTATAGTTGCCGAGAAAATAGATCATTATTACTGACTTCAAGATAACAACATACATAACGTGTTTACTTGCTTATGTTGTTGTTGTTCGTCTGTCGAGTCGACGAAGACCACTCTAGTCATCCGTGAGTTGGAGGGGCTGGTTCTGTTATGTGTGTGTGCAGGTGGCTGGTAAGGCAAATCCTTGCACGGAAGGTTCGGTTGCAGAATGGACACTGGATAAGTGGGACATCTCCAGGAGGGTCGCTGGCACGTACTTTTCTGACTTGCCTCTTTATCTCTGCAGCTGCTATCCTGCTTGATTCACACAGCTTGGAGCCTTTGTGTAGATAGGAACGCCAAGTGACTCAATCGCTAGCTGTTTGCTCCCATGAGTCAGGGTCTATGCTGAACGCTTTCAATACAGCTTTCAAATTATCTTTGAAGCGTTTCTTCTGACCTCTGTGGGATCTCTGTCCTTGCTGTAGCTCGCCATAGAAGAGTCTATTAGGCAGCCGGTGGTCTGGCATGCGTACAACATGTCCCACCCAGCGTAGCTGGGACTGCATCAGGATGGTGTGAATGCTGGGGAGACCTGCTTTGGCTAGTACCTTGTCGGTGTCTGCGACTTTGTCCTGCCATTTGATATTATTTTTCTGAGGCTTGTGGTGTAAAATTGGTTCAGCATCCTGGCTTGACGTTGATAAACCTTTCACTTTTCGCATGCGTAGAGTAATGTGGGGAGTATGGGGAGTACAATTGCCCTGTAGACCTTTTGTTTGGCCAGGATGCTGATGCCTCTTCTATTCCATACATTCTCATACAATCTGCCAAAAGTTGCACTGGCTCTGGCAATCCGAAGGTTCACCTCGTCGTCAATGGTGAAGTGGTTCACTACGTTGGGTTTTTGGCTGTTGACAGTGATGTTTGGCTCAGTATAGGGCTTTCCTGGGGCTGGCTGATGCAGTAGTTCAGTATTCTTAGCATTGATTGCGAGACCAAAGCTTGTGCAGGAACTGGAGAACTTGTCAACGCTGCATTGTAGGTCTGCTTCTGAGCCAGCATTGAAGGCGCAATCATCAGCAACTCCTTGATGTTGTCTGTCATAACCTTTGTTTTCGCTTGTAGCCTCCTGGGCTTGAAAAGTTTTCCATCTGTACGGTACCTGATGTCGACTCCAACAACTCCATCTCTGAAAGCAGTAGCATGGCGGAGAACAAAAGACTGAACAGTATCGGTGCCAGAACACAACCATGTTTGATGCCATTGGTTACTGGGAAAGGTTCATATGACTCTCCAATTTCCTGGACAAGCGCCTACATGCCTTCATGGAATTGCTGAACCATGGATATAATTTTTTTGGACATCCATACTTGGCCATTACCTTCCATAATCCTTCTCTGCTGACAGTATCAAAAGCCTTTGTCAAGTCGATGTAGATGGAGAAAAAGTCAACGTTTTGTTGTTGACATATTTCTTGCAGCTGCCTTGCAACAATCACCATGTCAATAGTCCCACGTTTTTTTTTCCGTAATCCACATTGGCTTTCTGGCAGGAGTCCCTTATCATGGGGCATAGTGAGGCGATTCAGTAGGATTCTGGCGAGTATCTTTTCTGCAATTGAGAGCAAGGAAATACCCTTATGGTTGTCGCAGGCGTGTCGGTTTCCTTTGCATTTTTATAGGTGAATTATGGAAGCATCTTTGAATTCCTGCGGAATTGTCTCTTGCTGCTACATCAGCAAAAAACAGTTCGTGGAACTTTTCAATCAGGGCTGTACCCCTTTATTATAGACTTCTGCTGAGATGGCATCTGAGCCGGGAGCTTTGCCACTGGAGAGCAGATGAATCGCTTTATGTGTCTCAAGCAAGGTTGGAGGATCATCCAGTGATTTGTTGATGGGTAATTGAGGGAGACGATTGATGGTTTCCTCGTTGATGGATGAAGGGCAATTCAAGACACTATCAAAATGTTCTGCCAATCGTTCAAGAATATTCTCTTTGTCAGTAATTATAGTGTTATCATCTGCGATGAGAAGGGGTGATGATCCAGAAGATGTAGGTCCATAACTTCTTTCAGGGCAATGTAGAAGTTTTTCATGTTATGCTTGTTTGCGTAGCACTGTATCTCATCAGCTTTGTTGCTAAGCCAAGTGTCTCGCATCTTACGGAGTTTTTGCTGAACCGTTCTGCGTATGTTGATGAATGCATGTTTACTGGAGGTGGAATTGGGGTTGTTGAGGAAGGTTTGGTGGAGACGGTGCTTCTCATACAACAACTGCTTAATCTCAGCGCAGTTCTTATCAAACCAGTTTTGATGCCTTCTATTTGAGAGTCTTAGGATTTCCGAAGCTATGATGTAAACCAGCTCTCTTAATGTCGTCCATTCGGTCTTAAGATTCTGATTTGCATGATGGGTGGATTTCAGACATTATTCCAGGGCATCTACGAGTCACTAATTGGTACTAGAGTGTTTCAGCTGGACAATGTTCAGTCTTGTATGAGCCTTCTTTCCCTGTTGGCGTCTTTTAGGCTGAATGCGGATGTTGAGCTTGGTGATGATGAGGCGTTGGTCTGTCCATCAGTCAGCGCCACACAAGTACTTCGTCACACGCACATCCTGCCTGTCCCTCTTCCTGACAATGACGTAGTTGATGAGATGCCAGTGCTTAGAGCGAGGGTGCATCCATGACGTTCGGTTACGGGTAGGGAGGCGGAAGACTATGTTGGTGATCAGCAGTTCAAGCTCGGCACATGTCTGGAGCAGGAGGAGGCCATTGCTGTTACAGTGACCAACTCCGTGTGTTCCTAGCACCCCATCCCAGGAAAAGTGATCACAGCCAACTCTTGCATTGAATTCGCCAAGAATGACGAGCTTATCTGCCAACGAAACATCAGAAATAACGGAGTGAAGATCCTGATAACACTTGGCCTTCATTTCATCTGGGTTTGTCATGGCTGGAGCATAGCAACTGATGATGATAAGGTGTTTTCTTCCAGAAAAGAGGAGGAGTTTCATGGTCATAAGTCTATCGTTTACTCTCTTTGGAGCTCCATCCAGTTTGCCAATTTGTGTTGTCTTTACTGCAAAGCCGACACCAGCCTCACGGCACTCTTCACTTCCTCGGCCGCTCCAAAAGAAAGTGTATCCTGAGACCCTTTCATATAGCTCACCTTCTCCTGCAAGCCGGGTCTCGCTCAAGGCAGCAATGTCCACGTTGTATCTGGCAAGTTCCTTTCCTATTAGTGTGGATCGCCTCTGGGGTCTTTCCGTGTCATCTCGGTCCATTAGGGTGCGTACATTCCATGCGTCAAGTGTGACAAGAACAATCCTCGTCTTCATTTTATTTTTATTTTGACCGCTGAAGTAGGGTCCCCGCCAAACGCGGTAAGCTGGCTAAAGGGAGGGTCAGTAGTGAACGACCCTAATGGCCAAAGCCGCCTGTGTGTAGGTTCGCGGATACCGCTGCCAGTGAACCCACACCTACCGCTTCGTCGCTAGCCTGTCGCCACAGGACTTTACTGGTTGATGAAATGGAATGGGTGAGTTACAAGAGTGACTTGCGCGGTGACTTTGTTTTAAGTGAGGAAGAGTTGCGCGGTTCGTCGACCTCACTCTCTTGCCCAAAACCATCTGAGTCCAGCAGCATGACAAAGTCGAGACAGCCGGAGACGGAGTTGAGTGCAGTGGATGACCAGGACGTCCTACGTGTCTCGTCGTGCTCTTAACGCTCCACGGCGTCGCCTTTCTTCCCGTTGACCAGCTGGTGGTTCCTCTGCGCAGGCTGCCGAATCCAGGTTTGAGACCCATCGGCTACCCTCAACCTGGTTTAGCTGGCCAGTCGAGACTGTTTCCAGGGTGTGGCCGTTGCGCATGTCACAGCTTCTTGGAGCCACAGGTGAGAGTTGAGTGCCAAGTGGGGACCAAAAGTGGGCAAGCTACTCCCAAAGGAGGAGTACGACTGCTTCCCCCGACCACAGGTGCTACCCCTCCCTGCTTATAAGTATAGGAAAACTGCAAACAATATAGATCTGATCTACCATCGCATTATGCGACCAAAGAACAGTGTCTGTGCATTTTGAAATTATACCCGACTTATAAGAAAAAGCGTTATTAAGCAATTATTTTTATACATCTCAAGGAAGAATGTAACAGTTTTATTGCGATCTCTTCCAGATTGATACTTTGTGTTAATCCTGGCTAACAAGTTGAATCCAATAACTGGACAGGGTGATAGTTGTTTTGTGATAGTTGTTTTGTGTTAATTGTTAACATCCAGTCGATAAAAAAGCGAAGAGGTTTTTATAATTATTTTGAAGACCGGTCTTGGTTGATAGCAATGTTAACTCATCTGCAGAAAGTACGTGTGTTTTTATTATCTGAACTATAATGAGAGCAAAGTTTAGAATATCTCTTCCATATGCTGCTTAACGGTTCAACTGAACGCCTGGATTTACAAATACAACTGACGTCTTCGTGAGACAGTGAGTGACAACTGAGACAGGGGTAACACATTGAAGTGATTTATAGTATTATCAACGATTTTGATTCCTTTGTATTTAAACAACATGGATTACCGTAAATTTCATCACTCACAAAATATCAACCAGCGATTATACAAACATATATGAGACTTTCGCCAAAGTTGATCACTACTACATTCATGTTATTTCTGGGTAGTCCGAATATGGTTGAACTAATAAATCTTTGGATGTTGTGATCTGATTCATATAGTCTTTAATTACTCCAGTTCTGATATTAAAATAGAAGCATAAAAAAATTGCATGTAATTTTAGATATTTTAGAATATCTTTTACTGGGGTATCCAAAACGAGATAATTTCCAGAAACGTCATCATGAATAGTTGAGGTGAGTAGATACATATAACATGACAGGGATAAATCGGCACCGTTATGCTACGGTTAACCATTGAAATGTATCCAGATAATATCTTCTTTACATTCTTTAAAAATATTAATTCTGGAATGACAGATATAAGCAAATGTTTTTTTTCACCGAATAATTGTTTTACTTTATTTTAAAGAGATCTCTGATAATGAAAATATAAATCATGTTGCTCACTTCGACGTTGCAACAGACAAAGACTTTGCAGTTATTATGAATCATTTGTTTCTGAATTAGACTTGTATTACATAAAAATAAGTGACAACTGCTATAAGAAATCTGAAAAACAAAAAATCACTGTGTTTGTATAATGTTTGAAATGAACACTTCATATCTTTCTAATGTAATGGTGTAGAATTTTTTGTAAAAATATTTAATGTATAGTTAATTCAGATTTAGTTCTATACGCGGATGGATTCAGACGAAGTTCTATAAGCGGATGGATTCAGATGTAGTTTTATTAGCGGATGGAGAAGATTGCAAACAAGGTGAACCAACCAGTATAATGGATCTGATTACCTATCATAATCGATAATCTTTCATGCGACTTAGACTGCATAATATATTGTCAATGTTACAAAGTGGAAGTACATGGAAACAATTCCATAATACTAGCTTGTTTTATATATGCAATAAATTATACCCTAATAATGTAAAGGATCGTGCATTTTTTTATATAGAAAGTTGGGTAATGTCAACAGTTTTGTTAGGTTAGTGCAGCAAGATATACATAACTAGATACACTAACATGAATACTTCATAACACTAGCAAGAGCATGCTTCCAACATACCATGTGATTCATACCTCCTACGTACCATAACAAGCCTAATACCCTAACAAGTACGCTTACTATATATCATGAAAACCATACTTCCTATAAAAACCTAAAAAGCGTACTTCCTATATACCTCAAAAAACATAGTTCCTATAACAACCGAAAAAACGTACTTACTATATACCTCAAAAAACATAGTTCCTATAAAAACCCAAAAGGAGTACTTCTTATATACCTCAAAAAACATAGTTCCTATAAAAACCTAAAAAGCGTACTTCCTATATACCTCAAAAAACATAGTTCCTATAAAAACCCAAAAAGCGTACTTTTTATATACCTCAAAAAACATAGTTCCTATAAAAACCTAAAAAGCGTACTTCCTATATACCTGAGAAAACATAGTTCTTATAAAAACCTAAAAAGCGTACTTTCTATATACCTTAAAAAAGATAGTTCCTATAAAAACCTAAAAAGCGTACTTCCTATATACCTAAAAAAATAGTTCCTATAAAAACCTAAAATTCGTACTTCCTATATACCTCAAAAACATAGTTCCTATAAAAACCCCAAAAAGCGTACTTCTTATATACCTAAAAAAACATAGTTCCTATAAAAACCTAAAAAGCGTACTTTCTATATAACTCTAAAAACATAGTTCCTATAAAAACCTAAAAAGCGTACTTTCTATATACCTCGAGAGGCATACTTCCTAAATAAAAGTATGCTTCCCATAGATCCTATAAAGCATACCTCCTTTACACTTCGAGAATCATACTTCCTATATATACCCTAAAAGCATACTTAACATATACCTAAAGCATATTTTCTACATACCCTAAAAGCATGCTTCCTATATACCCTAAGAACCATACTTCCTATTCCCATAAAAAGCGTATATTATATGTACCCTAGAAAGCTTACTTCCTATACACCTGTCATGATCTCAGGAAATATATAAACTGCCTTTGATGTGTAGACATCGCCGCAAGCAGTGTTAATCGATGACGCAAATCGTCAGCCACCCATATTAAAGGATAAACGCGAGTCAAATGGGCACGTATTATTCTCACCCAGGTATTGAACATTTAATCAGGAATCAAAAAAAAGCCTGTAGGGTCAACGGGCATGTTCTCAACCGCCACGTAGATAGACAAGCAAGAAGAAATTGTCAGCTACGATTAATTGGGACTTCCTTAGCGATACCCAAATGGAATTAAAATAGAATGTGGGATTAAATCTTAGATCCGAATTATAGCTGGCAACTTTCAGATATTTATCAGTATTCCGGAGCAAATTATAAGGAGTACATCTTGCCGTAATAAGAATTAAGTATACTCCGTGAGAAGCTACTCGTAATTTGGCAGGAAAAATAGGACCAGTATTGTAAGACAAAGAAAAGATTCGACAAGGTCAGTAAGCTATTTGCTCGATTTTTGAAAACATTACGGCGTCATAATTGTAAGTATTTGTAGCATGTGCACTTAATTACTGGGATTGTTTTCAAATGTAGAATTACCTTGTAGTGTTTTTTATAAGCGTATTTTAGACATGAATTTGAGTTTACGTGTAGAATTATGTAGATTGCTAGTTCGCCAAGAATTAATATTGTAATTTACTGGTAGGTTACTTCGTAGTAACAAGTACCTTTAGTAATGCCTTATGTTAGAGTTTACGCATGTTTGAATTGGATTTTAGGAAACCGATTGGTGTATGTACGATTTGTTACCATAGATGTCTGAAAATATCAGAGCATGAATATTGAATATTTGTATAATTGGTATGAGTTGTGATGTACAATTATGCGTCTGATTGTTGCTGTTTTTTCGGGGGGGGGTGTTTGTGTAATGGAATTATGAGTATGTTCTGATGTGAAGCAAATTATTGTTGTATGTATAAGAGTAATTGATTCCGTGCTTCTATCATGTTGTGTTATTATGTTGTGTTTTACCATACAAGAATATATGTGTATTTTGGTGTGAATGAATGCTTGACCGGTGATATTTAATAGCCTTATCTGATGGCAGGCTGTGTATAGTGTGGGATGTGAGAGCTGAGGAAAATATTGTACCCTCCTTGTGTTTTCAGGGACATATCTTCTGGTGCAAGTTAGTAGTCCCTAGCCTTTAAGAGGGAGACAGAATTGAGACTGACAGTGCAGTCGGAGTCGACATAGCGTAGTCGAAGAGGGATAGAAGCTAGAGGCGGAGGAAAGCATTCGGTTGGAGGATGAGGAGGAGAGGGTACCTGAAGAGAGTCAGGAAGAAAGAGAAGGAGTTAAGAGATATAGAATAGAAGGAATTATGAGATAGATAAAGATATACAGATGAGTAGTACACAATGACAGGTGGAAATCTCTCACACTACGAATCAAATGATGCGATAGGCTAGAAAAGGGTCGAGCGAAAGGAGTGTATTTGGGAAATTTGAATTATTGATCTTTAAATTGTTATTATTGAACTTCGCCTTTTTTGAATATTTAACCGTCGGCATTGCTCGGAGCTATATATCTCTCACAAACTCAACTTTCAACAAAATCGAGCCTGGGTGGGACTTCTACAATAATTTAAATAAATATTGGAAGCACCACACCCCCAATCCCCCATTACTTGAACTTCACAATAGGGTGACCCTTTCACAATGCCCTAAAAACAAGCTTCCCACATACTCTACAAAGCATACTTCCCATATAACCTTAAAAGCATATTTCCTATATACCTCCAATAGCATACCTTTATATATTCCCCAATAGCATACTTACTATTGATATGTACATTTAATTTACATTGTTTGTCATTAGTTTCTTAGTATGTATGTATGTATGTATGTATGTATGTATGTATGTATGTATGTATGTATGTATGTGCATATATATATATATATATATATATATATATATATATATATATATATATATATATATATATATATATATATATATATATATAGATGCAATAAACTGACGACGAACAGTACGAAACTAGTAACTAACTAGCCTAAGCGCTTTCGACTCTTAATGAGTCTTTTTCAAAGGCAAATACAAAACATTGTTACGACAAACAAATAAACAAAAAAACGTTGTGTTTGTAAACCTCTACATTTCTGTCTTCACATGTGCTAAAACTATAAATACAACCAGCTTGTATAGACTAGTTGCGGAAACTGAAAACGTTGTATAATTCCCTTAAAAGTCTACAAGCCAAAGCGACATCTATTTTTACTTTGTGTACATATGTAACGCAGATTATATCCCAGATATTTGATTCTATACCGGTTATTCTTATGGTAAAAATTGAAGGATAATAAGAAGATTGAGAAAATGTTAAATTCTACTAGTGCATAGTTTTCATTTTCTAGTCTTCTTGGTTTAGACCGCTTGGTTTCAATGTTCTAAGGCGGCGTATCCAGTATGATTCCTTTTCCTTCCTGGTTTCGGAACTCCAGCTGTGGTTGTTAGCAATAGCGATAAGTATTATATCACTGAAAGTGTGGCCAGGGGAGGAGAAGTGTTCTGCGACCGGGCTTCTGTACAGCTTTTTTGTCATCCAATCAGATCTATAAAGGTTTATCCTTTTGTGCAGCTTTTCAGTTTCTCCGACGTACTGAAGGCCACAGATCTTACATGTGATGAGATAAATCACATTCTCTGTTTTGCACGTTTTGTTTGGACCATGTATGTTTAGTTTTTCTTTAGTCACTGTGCTAGTGAATGTCTTGGTCTCTATCATATGTTGACAGGTTTTTTATCTTTTATCGCCACAGCGTCCAGATTGACTAGGTTGGTTTTGACTAGCGATTGGCGTTAGTTTGGCCCTGACTAGGATGTCCTTTAGGTTTTTTTGGTCTCCGCTAAGCTACTACAGGTTTGTTCGGAAGTATTAGGTTTAGTATGTCTGACGATTGCACGGTAGGCCAGTGGTTTGCGATGATTTTATCTACTTTGGGATTGTCTGGGTGATAGGTTAGAATAAATGGTATCCTATCAACCTTTTCTTTCTGTCCATATCTGAGTAGGTCATCACAGTTTGATTGTTTGGCCCTTTGGATTGCCTCCGCAATCAGGTCTTTGTCGTAGCCTCGGTAAATTAAATGTTTAGCCAGCTCTTCAGACCTTTCTAGGAATCTTTCATCGTCGGAGCAAATTCTGCGTATCCTCAGTGCCTGGCTATATGGAATGTTCTTAATGCAGTGTTTTGGATGACAGCTTGTTGGGAGGAGATACTGGTGTTTGTCGGTTGGTTTCGAGTAGATGTCTGTGTGTAATTTGTTTTCCACCAGTCTGGTTGTTGTGTCCAGGAAAACATGGTTTGAGTTGGAAATTTCTGCCGTGAATTTTATTGAAGGATGGAAGTTGTTTGCCTTTGATATGAAGTCATCCAGACTTTCTCTTCCATACTGCCACTTCATTTCTATATCATCGGTAAAGCGTACCCACTCGTATGGTGTACGCTGGTATGGTGTAGCATACCTTTATATATATATATATATATATATAGATATTTATATATATATATATATATATATATATATATATATATATATATATATATATATATATATATATATATATATACAAAACTTGTCGAGAACTGGGGCCCCGAGTGGCCAAGTGGTCTAAAGCGCTCTCCGTTACGAATCAGTGCCATCTCACCTCTGTCTTCGTGGGTTCGAGTCTAAGATTCGGCGAATGTGGATATGTGAGAAAGCTTGCCAGTAGCTTCTCGTGAGTCGGTAGTACTTTCCGCGGATTTCCCGGTTTCTTCCTCCACCATTAATATAAATAGGTTGTTTGCTGATGTCTGAGTTCAAGGTCTGGTCTTAAAATATTTTAGAAATATAATTTGATGGTAAAATTGCCCACATCTTGGTCATCTTATTGTGTTTTTGTTTTAATACAAGATTTGATTTCGACGAAAATTATTTATTCCAATATTAACAGTGGTCTTTGTAAAATCAATTTTAGCTGTTTTCAGTTACAATTTTAGGTATTTTTTAATTTAAATTAGTCATACAAAGCTCTCGTTGTCTTTTGGACTAAAACACAATTTGAGAGTTAATGTGAATTCATTCAACGACATTCTAGATTATACCATTTTGATACAGCAAGACTATTGATACGTCAACACATTCAAGACTCTGAATTCTTTTGGAATATTCTATACTTTTCAACTTGATTATTTCGGATTTAATTCATAATACGATAAATTCCTCATAAAATTTCACTTTTTAATTAGAGAATGAAATTTGTTAAATTTTGCCAAACTTGTTAGTATTGCTTCTTCTGTTACTTAGTTAAGACTCCTGACTTAAGTGCTAAAGTAACTAAAGTACTCATCGACTTTTGAACTAATATATTACTCTGGATAATTATGAACTCTCTCAACCATATTCTGGACTGCATAATTGTGTTTTATCTAGACATTCAAGAATAATGGAATTAATGCGAAACGACTGTATTTTTGGATTTCTAATAGGACAATAAGGATTATTTTGAATTTAATTCACAATGGTGCAAATTTGTTTTTTTCTGAATTTTCATTTTGTATTGTATTATATTTATCAATATTAATTTTAAGCATGCTGTATGTAACTCATGTTATGTAAGACGTGTTGGATCTGAAGAAAGGTGACATGAAGGGTATAGTCCTATGTTATACTATGAAATCAGTTTGTCTCGAGAATGAATAAAGCCATAAATTTAACTTATGGGAAAACAAGACTAGACCTGTTGTTGCCGGTAGGTGAGACTTAGTTTACAATGATCTTACCCTTCATCTTCCCAAGTAATCGTCCAACTGTTTTATCGTATGACATCTCAAAATCATAAAGTTTTAAATATTATTTGTAAAAATTTTGTTATATAACACAAATAGCAGTCTTAAAGAATTGTATTCATCAGCAAAGTTAATGTCCAGAAGGAAAATAAACTGACTCAATCTAAAATAGACTGAATCGCATAATAGCACGTTATGACTGAGTTAATGATCGCGATAACTTCTTCATTTCGGATTGTTTGTATTAAAGTTAATGCATTGTTAGAGGACAATATACGTGACTTGGATCCATGAATCCCTCACTTGCCTAAGCTCAATTGCGTTTACTGTTCCCTGATGCAGAGAGTCGTTGCATGACAACTTCTCTGTATAACAAATTGGAACCGCAGGCATATTGTAAAAAAGAAATATCTGTCACATGATTAACTAACTCGAACGTACGTCCATCAGTTATTAGCAGCAAGCAATACAGCGCAAATAATTCGATCCCTTTTCAAAATTCATTCCAAGCTCTTAAATTACCGGTAATCAGACGTTTGTTTTAAAAGCTTGATAGGAACAGTCACAAAAGCCCTGAACGTTCTTTATTCAGACTTATTCCCTACAATGACCTTCGTGACTATTAGTATGGTTGATGTCTGCAGTAGAAAGCAAATTAAATCGTCCCTTTTAAATATAATGTTCTATTTATTTAAAGTTGAAATCGACTTCAAAATCTTGAAGAAAGTTTGTAAAAACATATTCAAACTTACATGCGTGTTTTATTTTGAGTTGGCCGAACGCAATTGCTCAATTACAGCAGTAATTACCAGGATACTCCTCAATTATTTTCGACCAATAATTTTTCAATGTTCTGGACCATGAGCCTGTACTTTTCTATTTTTCAAATTTCCGTCTCTCAATAACTGAAAAAAATAAAACCATGTTATATCCATTGTATCATTTGGAAACTAAAATCATTTTGAGATTGGAAAAATATATATATAAGCCCACAAAAAGTTGCAACCACCCCAACACCCACCAATCCCTAAAATAATCAAATAGTCCGTACCTTGTAATAAATGCATTGGCTACGTGTCTGTCAATTGTTGTGAATGCAACTAAAGTGTGATGATTAAGCATAGACTATGGCTGATATGTGAAAGACATTGTGCTGACATCAGAGAGCATGTTAATAAAAAATACGAAACTTTGAAGCCCACCATTTACTAGCCTTCTCATTAATATAATCCGCGAAATTTTGATTGGGATGTCAAAGCCCGTGCAAGGTACTTATCAGAGTTGGCTCATAAACATAAAATACAGTAAACAAAGGAGAGAATATTTAGCGGTCTTAAGAAAATATGTAACATCCTAACAAACAAAAAAACAACTGCTCTTGCAAAAATCTAAGGATGATTCGCAGTCCTAAAAAGGAATGCGTGTACTTAATTAATTAACATACGCTATAAAATTACTAAGCAGAGATAAATTTTTGTTTTGATTGTTTTGATCTGAAATTTTTCTAAAATGCTAAATATCTTTCAGACATTACCTTCACATACGTAACACGTGTCAAATATAAGATTGAAGATTCATAATCATAATTATATTTGCAATATTCAAAACTTATGTATGACAAATTCAGCTGTTTGTAAACAGCTCATAGTTTTTGGAATAATTTTGTCACGCAAAATGAAAACATGCTGTTGAAATTATTCGTTCATAACAAGCTCGTAAGCAACATACCGGCCACAGCGAAAAAGTACGGTGATTCGTACAACAGGAACAAAAGTATCTGTTTCCTCTTGAAAATACGAATTGATCGTCCGCACGGAACGTCATAATCAGCCATGTACTATTTAATGGGTAGTTAGAAACGAGAAAAACTCTACTGCAATCGCATTATCTAATAAATAAGAGAGGCTGGGCTTATCAGTCGTGCTGTCAAGTCAAATTCCACAGAAGCATGCACAAACATTTAAAAAAAAATAGTGAATAGAAAGAGAATTAGTGGCACCTGTAACACCCACACCACGACGGCGTGATGGACACCATATCAACCAGGGTGGATTCAAATATATTTTCACTAGTTTCTAGTGGAAACATTACCAGGCAATAAATAGGTTCGAAATATAATGATCCCTTTTCTTACTAAAGCTGTTTTTGCAATCATTTATTAGTATATTTTGAACTTAAAATCATTTTAAAACTTGAAATTTGACCTTTTTATACTGAAAATATATTGCCAGTATTGTGCACATATATTGTGAAACTACCTACCTACCTGTACATCCATCCACCGGCGTACCTACTGTTGCGACAAGGCATGCAAGACATTAAAATGACAACATTGGAGCATTCTTTTCCACCATATCATAATATAGAATGTCGAGACGCATACTAGTTTTGTTCTTTTATTCTTTGTTTTAGAATAATTGCTTGAAAATCTATTATCGTTGTCAAGCCCTAGAAACTAGATATTACTGGGTGCAAGTCACATACTTTCAGCAGCCTTTGAGTCACAACCAGCATTACGTTGTTTAGCCTTCATTCATCACTACAGGTGAAGTCTCATATAGTTATCTTACAAATAAATTTGGTAACAATTTGTCCATATATACACATTTGACTTTGCTAATTCTCTGCATCTGCAAGCATGGTCCCTACGTAACATTTCTTATTAAATTTCTGCCATAAAACATTATGCCAAAGCAATTACACATGTGCAAGCCATACACCAGTGTTTGCTTCATATGAAATTAGAAAATCCTGTTACACTTTATTAATCGATATTTATTCATGCAACTAATCTCAGTTTGCTTATCCATACATTTCCCTTCGTTTTAATTATTCTACATTTTTTAACTTGTTTTAATTATTTGACATTTCTTCCCTAAGAGAACATGTCAGATACGTAAGTATCGGCCTAAGGAATTTTTGTTGCATATAAGAGTCAAAATATTCCCTTTACATAGACAACCTTTATTCCAAAGCTGGTAAGTTACTTTAGGCAAACCTTCTGAATATTTACGTTAACATAATAAATCAATTTAAAGGTCTTTTGAAAAACAATAGTAATAATTGCATATAGTTCCAAGTTTTCTCTTTCCTATAAATATAGTATTTGCGAGTTTTCAGGTTATCTCTATAATCTGCGTTATAATAATATCGTCTTTTGAGTAGACTGGCGTAATAAGTTACAGTAATGTCCTCTTTTGAGTAGCCTGGCGCAATGTGGGCATTTAATTTTCAAAATATGTTTATCAACCTTGCATCAATGTATATTAGAGTCAGATATCTGATTGAGATAAAATTACGCTAAACTTTTCTATCGTCATACCTACGTGTCATTTTCTTGATATGAATAGTTTTACGAACGAGATGAAATGCTTTTGTCTTCGTTTTTACACAAGAGCTGGTCACGATAACATTTTGAAGAAGCACGTGATCTTTGTATTTTGTGCAGTAATAGCATAAGAAAAAGTTTGAAAATTTTGAATGTGACTTTCTTTCTCCGAAAGCTCGAGCATTTAGTGGGGAGATAAAAAAAATTCTCTCTCTCTCTCTCTCTCTCTCTCTCTCTCTCTCTCTCTCTCTCTCTCTCTCTCTCTCTCTCTCTCTCTCTCTCTCTCACACACACACACACACACATTATAAATTTTAACATCTGGAATGCTAAGATGAATGAACGTTCAATCAATATAAAAACAGTTTTGAAAGAACGGCAACTTTATCGATCGAATTAAAATATTAAAAGAAAATCTTTTTCATAATCAACGCAAGACGAGGTCAAATGAAAGAAATCTCGCAATTATTGTTCTGGCAAATTGTATGAAGAAAGGAAAACAGGCTGCGGGTTTTCCTAGTAGAGGTTTGTAAATTCAAACAACGCAATCTTTTAACATTTAAAGAGCCAGTAAAATACTTGAATCCAGAGCTTCAACAGTCAATCGACCCATTTTAAAATGTCGTGGAATCAGCAAGAAAAACAATATATATTTTTAAGAGACACAATAACTTTCAATCTAATCTATATGTCCATTTCAAATATAATTACACAATGTTGACACCAAATAAAAGTTTCAGCAAGGAATTTATGAACAGTAGAAATAATCTTTTCTTCATTTTATGTGTCTGTCTCTATGTATGTATGTATGTATGTATGTATGTATGTATGTATGTATGTATGTATGTATGTATGTATGTATGTATGCATGCATGCATGCATGCATGCATGCATGCATGCATGCATGTATGTATGTATGTATGTATGTATGTATGTATGTATGTATGTATGTATGTATGTATGTATGTATGTATGTATGTATGTATGTATGAATGTGTGTGTGTATGTATGTATGTATGTATGTATGTATGTATGTATGTATGTATGTATGTATGTATGTATGTATGTATGTTTGTATGTATGTGTGTGTGTATGTATGTATGTATGTATGTATGTATGTATGTATGTATGTATGTATGTATGTATGTATGTATGTATGTGTGTGTGTGTGTGTATGTATGTATGTATGTATGTATGTATGTATGTATGTATGTATGTATGTATGTATGTATGTATGTATGTATGAATGTGTGTGTGTGTGTATGTATGTATGTATGTATGTATGTATGTATGTATGTATGTATGTATGTATGTATGTATGTATGTATGTATGTATGTATGTATGTATGTATGTATGTATGTATGTATGTATGTATAAGATATATAAGAGTAGTATATATAGTACCGCCTGTGTACAACAGCAGCCAATGGGTAATTGCAAAACTGACCTTTGTAGACAAGAGACCACTGAAGACCCATGAACCAGATCACATTAGTTGTGATAGTAGTAGTATTATTAATGCATGATGTAGTAGTTCTTGTTCTTGTTGTTGTTGCTGCTGTTGTTGTTTTTATTTAGCTATTCAACAATATTCTGCGGGATGACTTGCCGTTGCCAATGACAAAAATATATTATTTAATCTCTTGTGAAGAAATAGCAGTGTATCAATTTTTCATTATCCGACTTTGCTTATCATTTAATGTCTAATAGTATCACTCGGTATCATTAGAACGGCTCTTAGAATTTTTTTACTAACTGACAACTACCCTGTAATTGTAAAAGAAAAGACTGGCTGTTTGGTTAGAGCAGTTAGTATAAGTATGCATAATAACTCACCGAGATCAAAAGATAGTCGACTTTTCTCTGTGCTTTTGATGATTAGGAAATTAAAAGACGCTTCCTGGGGCTATTGTTAGTAGCAACCTACAGTTAGTCCTATTTGGCTCTGACGCTTCTCACTCTATTTTTGATATTTAAAAAATTCTATTGTGATGTAGGGTTAGTCATTTGCCTACGGAAAAGTTGGAATTCAACGCCACCATGTAGCATAGGATTTCCACTTACCAAAAGGCCTATCAAACTATCTAAATCGAGTCATGTGCTAGCCTAGCCATTTTCATTTCCAGTCACATGACTACACAAATCTCGCAACCTACATGTCAATGACATCAGAGGTCACTAGCAACGTGATATCGGCATAAACTCATTTCCAATGTTGTTCTACTAAAATAAGAATATTTTTCGTGAAAGTCACATACTGTTTGTAAGAACGAAATTATAAATTATTCTTATTCGCACTGTATTTTCAAATCATTTGCTTCTCTTTGCAATTTAAGTCTTTGGATTTATTCAAATATTTGGTGATGTTTTCATCATCATTTTTATTTATCTTCAGCCAGAAGTACTTCACTAAACGAAACACATGTTACCAAGGCAGTGGTGAAGATTTGTACTTAGCTACTGTATCATGTTGACCGATAGCAACTAATATAAAGCCCTAATGCCGTCGTTCTTTTTATAAATTTTACCATTCTTCCAAACTAGCTGAAGTTTGGAAGAAAGAAAATGATGTGTTAGAAAATATTCTGACCCTAACCATTCTTTGAAATAATCAAAATGTTAGGTGTAAACGGCGTTAAAATATTCAGTTTATTATTAAGAGGCACAACATTTTAATCCAGCCCCGAAGTCGCTCGTTAATCTGTTATTTTTCGGGAGTGTTCTCAAAATATTGATGTGATATATTCGACAAACCTGTTAGTAACTAATCTAGAAACAATAACATTTGCATGTGGCAGGCAAATTGATTGGAGAGGGAACAAAGAGAGGCATGCCATATTTTTAAGCGGATTTGAGAAGAAATGGCGTGTATTAGATAACAGTAAGATTTGGGAAAATATTGGCGATTCGCTGGGACGCTGAAATACTTTGAAGAGCAAAAGTGACATGAAGACAAACCCAGCTGTTACAAATTTCCATATTAACTGTTAATCATAGGACACATACTTGCAAAAAAAACGTACGTCACTTATATCTTTTTTTTTTTTTTAAAAAAAAGGATTCTCCTAAATACTAGGTGGGGTACTGCATAATATCAAACATATCGTGAGTATCACTTGCTGTATCCTACATAGCGTGGTATTGACTTAAGTGACGTAATCAAATCTTGAGTTCCAGATTTTGACTGTAATTAGTGAACCCACAGATGTCGCCGCTCAGCTTCGGATTAATTTATATGCATGTGAAAAATGGTCAGGTTTCTTCTTTCGAGAGAAATCACATGGCTCATAATGTTATGAAACGGCAATATTATCTAGTTTTACGGGCACCTGGCGATGTTTAGCACCAAAATCTTTCAAGATTCGGTTTTATTCAGGTGATTTAGCATATATGACTTTCTTCACGTAACGGCGGCATTAGGGCTTTCTACTAAAGAGACAACTATAACATATTATCAACAGTTATGTGGCCTTTGCCAACACTACCGATAATATGGAAATACCATTGAAGGTTACAAATTATATTACGTGTGCTTATTTCTATGTCATAGGAACCCCGAGTTACATAGTAGTCTAAAGCGCTCGCGTTTACCGATCACTGTCATATTACCTCTATCAGTGAGAGTTCGAGCCTCTGGCGTGGTCAGTGGGTATATGAGAGAGATATTGACAATAGCTTCTTGTGGGTAGGTGGTTCTTGCCGCAACTTTCCCAGTTATTCCGCCACTAGTTATACTGCCGACCTTCCTTGCTTGAGAAATGGCGTTAAACCACAAAATAGTAACATCGTGTGCATATTTTCTAACATAATTTCCATATAAATATTTTTTGTGGGTATTTTTTCTTCTCAGAATTCTAAAGATTGCATTTCTATGGCGCACCCCGTTTCTCTTTCTCGGAAAAGTCAGAATTTGATATATTCAAGAAAGCTATGAGCATAATTTGAACATGAAAGTGATCATTTTAATAAAGTCAATCGAACTATATCGTCCTAATTGCGATGATAACGTCGAAACGTTTTAACACAAAAACTAAATGGAGATATTTTTCTTGATCTGATAGTTATACTGAGATGGTCATTTAATTTAATGTCGTTTGCTGCTCAGTGGCGCTGCAAGAAAGAAAAGTTTGATGTTGAGTTTTAGCGTTGTGGTTGGTGTGAACATAGCAACAGAGATAACTGAGAAATCCTGCTTTTATGCTATCTAGCCATTATTGCAAGTTTGATAGCGTTCATTATCAAATATCTGTATAATTTATACAGAAAGCATATCAAGATATTGATTACAAACATTATTATAGTAATATTCGAGTTTGAGACACACAAAAACAATGTATTAAGCTGGGATAATAGACAGCTAAAATAGCCACAAAAGTTCTATCTGATTTAATTGAACGATATTACCAATTCAATGAACAAATCCAATGCATTTCAGACAGTTGCATATAATCCTTACAATGTTAGGCATGAACTTGAAAATTAGTAATTATAGTTATCTCAAATCCTATTTGCACGATTCTAGCCTTTGAACGTCAAAGGGAAATTGTATGTATTTTCGTGTTCTTTGGAGCCATAAACCGAACAAAGAATTTGAAGTCATTTCATGAAACAATAAATTTCGAATTGTTCCGCATGTAGTTTGCACATGCTTAAGATGAGCTTTTACTTAATTTCTAAACTGAAATATTCAAAACCAAAAGCAACTAATATTCGTTTGCATTTTTAATCCATGAATATGGTGCAAATGGGCTCTATAATAACAACTTCATGAAAAAACAACACACTGCAAATACCAAAAGACAAAATTTGATTTGTTTACAGGAATGCTACTTGACACATAATAAATGGTATTGATTTAAAAACTTACCTTTCAGTTCCGTTATCTCTAGAAAATTTTCAAAGTGGTCTGAAGGCAAAATTCTCCCAGGCCAATAGGATGATAATTTATGCTTTTCCAAACGTCTGCTTGTTTGTTTATGCTGTCAAATATCTGAAGCTACTTAAAGACTGATATCTACACAGAGCACTTATGTAGAATTACCATGCTGTGAATATATGACCCAGCATTAGCCCAAATTTCTTCAAAGCAGGTCTTACAACTGAACTCCACGCACATCTTGTACTAGTATTCAAGTTTTCCCTTTTATCTGGACAATGCATCAGATGCAACACTGCTCCATCTACTCGTGTTTAACTAGAATTATTGGCCTCCAGACAGATACTGCAAGCTCCAGAAAACTGACGGAAATCGCTTCTTAAATGTGCTCCCCGAATTGCACCCAACAGAAGTCAGTTTGTTTTAGTATCCAAATTAAGTACAAATATTTCATTTGACCAGCTCATCTATCTAAATATATAAATATTCGTATTCATCTGAGTCTTAAGTACATTTGTAAGTTTTTGTCCTTTTTGTTCTGCTTTTTTTAAAATTCAAAACAAAAAGACAATGGAGCAATGTCTTCGTTTTTTTTCTGGAAGCAAGACATAATAATTTTTATCCGCTATAGTTATGTAGGACGCATCAAAACATAACCTTATATAGCAAAACCTCCTTTGGTCTAAATTATGTCATTAGATTTGAAAAACTTTTAGTTCTTTGAGAAAAAGAGGGAACAAAAATGCGCATATTTAAAATTTAAAGGACTACAACTTAATCCTATATCGGTGAACAATTTAGGAACTACATTAAAAGCTGTTAGACTTATTTCTGACACGAATTTCTGAAGAAACAAAAAAAAAGATTTTGACTTCATCTATCCGAAACAAAATTCGCACATAATTCAAAGTAGTTAAATGTGATAAGAGGTTAAGTGATGATGTAATTCGTTCTTATTGATTATTGTTTTGTTTTCCTCCTTTTTTAACCACCGCCTAAGTTTGTTTTTAAATTATATCATGGTAGCCTGCTGTTTTTTGTTTTTTGTTTTTAATTTTTTGGGGGTGGGGGCACTGTCTAGTGGTGAGGAATTGCTAAACAATACTAATTTATTATCAAGAGTATCCTTAATTTAAGCTCTGTCGTTTATTAATACAATAGTAATTAGACATATGACTTTGAGAAAATGTTCCATCTTTATCTGAACAATTAACTTCTATAATAATTTTGCTATTTGAAAGAGGAAAGAGGAAAAATAAATACTATTTTTTTCCTATTTTATTGAAATATATTAAAGAGACCATGCTAATTTAAATATATGACTTACAAAATTAGACAAATCCATAAAACCCAAAAAAATAATATCATATTTTAAATTCGATAGCATTTTCACCCGACGTTTTTGGTCTAAACACACGGGAGTGTGTAAAGAGAACTTGTTTCATTTCCTGAAAGATATTAATAGCGCATATTGACTTCACCCCCAACAGCAACTGGGTAAGTGTTTAAATTTTATTTCCTTCAATAACCATCTGTTTTAAGCATGATAACACCGACTATACACATTGTTATTGAAAGGGTGATTGTGGTTATCAACGACAGCCTAGACACAATTAAACAGCAAACATAAAAGAATGTTTAATCTCAGACGTATACACAATCAAGACCTTTTATTTATTCAGAGCATCATAAGTCCATTGAACCGAGGATGAAATAGTGTGGTGCTTGCTCTTGTTTTCTACTAGTATGACAGAATACATAAAAAAAAATCTCTTCCATTTCTTTCCTATACCTTTCCGACGACTAAACTAGAAACTCTAGACGAACCTGCTAATCGATGTCGTTACCTTCTGTGCAGTTTCCGGAGATATATATTTATCTGATACATAAATGACAGTGATGCATGAATGGGGACTTTATACTACGCATCTTACATAGCACAAGGTCAATTGTCGCCGTGAGGTGGCGTTTTGCATGCTAAATTCATTTCAAATCATGTCTCAAGAAAGATATGAAACCTTTCTGGTTTCAACTACATTGGATAATTAAGATAAATTTGCATCCGGGTCACTTTCTGTAAGTTTGTAATGCCAGCAGTGGTCTTCATCCAGACTTCGTTAGATGTGCACATTCACTTCCGCTTTGGGGTTTGATTACTATATGATGCCGAATATATGGCGTGTAGATATACTTACATAGATGACTTACCATCCTGATATTGTCCTTTATGGCTCTGCATACGACTTACCCCACCATAGACCAAAATACAATGTATCAATAGTAAGCGAATCAAAAGACAGCTATGGCTACAAGAAATTACTGCAAGATCTTAACGTATCAAAAATGATAAAGTTCATGAACACTGTACTCTTACCAGTGATAAAATTCATGAAGACTACACTCTTAGTTAAACAAATCAAAATGTGCCATTGACATTTACACAAAATACTAAGAGATGTCAGAGAAAGAAAATACCATACTTTATCTAATGGCTTTTAGAATCCATGCTCATTTTTAAAACGTCGAGCCAACGCTATACATGCCTAATCAACACTATTAGAAAACGACAAATGTAACCTTTCATAACTCAAAATAATTTCGAGTAAAATTGCCCAGTGCAGTCAATTGCTATGACGATGGCGCCAGAACACCCAAGCTGTTATACACTATGTCAAACCTGTGAAATTATACCACACAAGTCACAATAAAAAAAACTTGCGAGGTAAAGGACACTCTTGCTTCCAAGAAAATTGCTGCCAAATGCTTGAGTCACAAAAGTAATACACTTTAATGAGTTGTTTTGCTAGTTCGTTTAAATAATATTTATTGTTAATATTTATTGCAGCAAAACAATAAGAAATACAATACAGTGTATTAATGAGAATCAACAACACTTACTCTAACGACACTCAAAAGTCACCAGCCATATTACATTTTTTCTTTTACATCAAATTTACATTACAAGAGTTAGTTTTACTCGCACAAAGAAAACAAAAACATTATCAAGTCTAAAGAACAAATAATAATTTCATTACTCGAAAGAGAAGTATACAACGCTGTTACTTCCCCATAGCTACAATTTTCCTACTCCAACAGAAAATGACGTGCATTTATTCCCACAAGACGAAGTACATGCTTATTGTTATCGAAAAATAAAACACTATAAACTATGGAGAGTGAACATTTGGATAAACCTACTGAAATCTAATTTACTATTCAGCCTTATATCTATATGCATCCACGACACACTAGATTGTTTCGCTTTCAAAACTGTTCCATTGTTTCATTTTACTTTGAAAATTCCCGTTAATGCAGGTAAAAAGGAATCATTGTTGGCGCTCCTATGTCGGCCAACTTTATAAAAATGAAAGAAATCAACACACTTAAAAAATTCCAAAGGAACCAAACTTAACTTCCTTGTGTCGGCCGACGTCATAAGAAAAAAAAAATCGACACACCTAAAAGATACCAGAATCAATTTCCGGGGTTGGTTTGTTTTGTAACAAAATAATCTTTGTATTTTGATATCCTATTGGTAAGTTTAAGCATGGAGTTTATTGCTTGCTGCCAGTTGTGTTTATTCATTGCCCGGACTTATATTTATTTGCCATTTATAATTGTAATGTTGGCAGGGCAAATAGTATACCAAACAATAACTTGCTTTGAAAATACTTTTGTATCCCATGCTACCGAAAAGTATATCATTTACACTCAGCGAATGTATTTTAAAATAACGATTTTTTATTTGCGAGATACCGTCGTATGATTAAACTGGAAACAAGACAGTCTTGGTCAGTTTGCACCTTGTAACTTATCATGCGTGAATTGCAGGGGCCTTCAAGCAATCGGGTGATATTTTCGTCTCTCGCAATTTTGTTATTTGACATAAATGATACACACAACAGTAAGGATGCATATGCAAGCCGGCATCCGCTATAAGGAGTTCATTGATATTTTTTCTTGAATAAATTTTTATGATGAAAACAGATGGAATAAATAACAATGCAATGTTAGTTTCTTTCATTTTATGTTCAAATAAGTGAATTAATATCTATTACCGTGCAAAGGGAAGAGAGGCACAAATTCAACACAAAACTTTTTCCTTTCTTATATGTATGGAATAATGGAGCAAATATGATTGATAATATTTACTAGTAATGACACGCTTTCAATTTTTGTGTGCACACACTAAAACAATTTGGGAAATAAAAACAAACATTAAAATCAACTGGTAAAAGCATCATATTGCAGCAACTAAACACTGACAAAATGCTCAACATTATTCTCTTTCTCTCAGCACGTGTAATCGGGCGTGTTTTATATGCAATAGTGTAATAAACTGAGGCCTAAAACTACAATAAAATGTATATAAATATTTAATTAGAACGAGTAAGATATGCCAGTTTCTCTTTTATATCATATATATATATATATATATATATATATATATATATATATATATATATATATATATATATATATATATATATATATATATATATATATATATATATATATATATACGTTAGAAGTATGATAATTTTCTTTGGAAGAATATCAAGATAGCTTGTTTAAATTTAGTTTCTTTCATATAACCTATTCAAAAGTCCTATCTTACAAAATATCTTTTTGTTGTTTGACGAAAACGAATTTGTTCAAACTATTGTTAAGTTTGATCGAATTGTCTTTGGGCCAAATTGACCATGATCCGAAAACTTTCCCATCCCTCACCCTATTTGATCCCACAGCTAGAATCCACTTTTTTTCTGGTCAAAAGAGTCTTTCGGAAAAAGAAAGAGCCCGTTTTCCCATCATCACTCTTTTGGTTGTGTCCACATGCAACCCAGTGCACAATATTTGCTTTACTAAAGCTTGATCGTAAAATATGTCACTTTGATATTAGGTGAAGTAATGAAACAGTTGAATGGCTAGGTTGAATAAAAGGGATAAATGTACGTTATATTCGTTTTTGTCAAGCGGAAAATACCGGTTGCTTACGGAGATTGACAAATAATTATTTCATATAAAACAAAATAGATTTTTAGTCTGTGATTTCTTCATCCGTCGAGTCCACAAGGACCACTCTAGTCAACTGAGTCTTGAAAGGGCTTATACTGTTATGTGCGTGCGCATGTGTCTTATCAGTTAAGGAAGGTACGTTTTCACAAGGAACAAATGATGAGTGGGGCATCTCCAGATGAGTCGATAGTACGGGCTTTTCAGACTTACCTCTTCAGCTCTGCAGCTGCTGTCCTGCTAGATTCGCACAATTTGGAGCCTTTGTGCACGGATGAACGCCAAGTGGCACGATCGCTTGCTGTTTGTTCCCAGGAATCAGGGTTTATGTTGAATGCTTTCAGTGCCGATTTGAGATTGTTTTTGAAGCGTGTCTTCTGACCTCCTTGGGGTCACTGTCCTTGGTGTAGCTCGCCATTACAGTCTCTTAGGCATCTGGTGGCCTGCATGCGTACAACATGTCCTGCCCAGCGTAACATCAAGATATTGTGGATGTTGGGGAGATCTGCTTGGGTGAATACCTCAGTATCTGTAGCTTTGTCTATCCACTTGATATTGAGAAATTTCATGATAAGTGTGGTGTGAAAGTGGTTTAGCTTCCTGGCGTAGCGTTGGTACACCGTCTACGCTTCGAATGCGTAAAGTAGTGTGGGATACCTGTAGACCTTTAATTTGGTCTGGATGCTGACGCCTTTTCTATTCTAGACGTTGGCATACATGCTGCTAAAAGTTGCGCTGGCTCTGGCAATGCGGAGGTTCATCTCGTAGTCAGTAGTGACGCTCTGTGACAGTGTGCTGCCAAGGTAGGTGAAACGGTTCAATACGTTGAATTTTTGGCCGTTGACGTTGATATTGGGTTCAACATATGGCTTTTACACAAGCCGGTTGATACAAAATTTCAGACTTTTTAGTATTGATGGTTAGATCGAAGCTTTTGCAGGCCCTGGAGAACTTTTCAACACTGCGTTTCAATTCGGATTTTGAGCCAGTGTTGAGAGAGCATTAATCAGCAAATTTTAATTTTCTGACTGTGTCTGTCATAACCTTGGTTTTCGCTTGAAATCTCCTGAGGCTGAACAGTTTTCCATCTTACGATACCTAATGCCGACTCCAACATCTCCGTCTCTGAAAGCTTCAGTAAGCATGGAGGAGAACAATAGACTGAACAGTGTCGGTGCCAGAACACAACCCTGTTTGACGCTATTGCTTAATGGGAATTGCTCAGATGTGTCTCCATTTTCATGGCCTAGTGCCAGCTTTTTTTCCCCCTGCGGACGTCTTTTAGGCTACATGCAGACGTGCAGCTTGGTGATGATGAGGCGGTGGTCTCTCTAGCAGACAGCTCCGCACAATGACTTGATCATAGACGCATACTGCTTGTCCCTCTACCTTACAATGACTTAGTCGATGACAAGCCAGTGCATAGAGCGAGGGTACATGCATGAATTTAGAAGTTTAAGGTGAAATGCACAGGATTAAATGTCCAAGATTACAAATGTAGTTCTGCAAGGGTCTGTTTGGGCTGTGGAGAGCCACATAAACTATGATTTGGGCTGGGTAAAGCAACATGAACTATGGTTGTGGCTGGGTAAAGCTATTTAAACTATGACTTTGGACGAAGAAATCTATAGAAAGATTGTTTTGAGCTTGAGGCAACTACATAATCCTAGAGGTGGGCTGGGTAAATATTTACACCTCCTTTTCAAGAATATTGCATACAAAATGATAACACTTCTAATCTGCACTACTTTCTTCATAATCACAAATTTCATTCAACACAGAGACCTTAAACTCTAACATTGAAAAACTTTGACTTAATTTCGTAGGTGAAGGTTTATCGAACATATTGTCAGACTTGGCAGTAGATGGCAATTGTCAGTTGATACAATTTTATAAACAGTTGAAGTCAAGATCAATCTGAATCATTGCCGCTTCCAATTCTGTCATAATGAAATATTATTTTAGTCACTTATATTCGTTTTGAAACCTAAGCATTTCATCCACAATAATTAAGCAGACATCCAGATATGGTTCATCAGACCATTCAATCGATTTCTCTTTATTTTTTTGTTAGCAGTAATGTCTTTAGGGAAGAGCCTAATAGATGTTTTATGGACATAAGTAATACTGTGTTGCATTATACGGAGTTTTGAGTGTATATTTATTATTTGCAAAAGTAACAGCGATTTTATTTAAATCCCTAGCTAACATGAAGCTGTTAAAATTGTCCCTCTCTTTATCCTAATCTGTCGTGTTGTACATTAAAATTACTTTACAAATATCCCTCGCAAAGTATGTATGTATGTATGTATGTATGTATGTATGTATGTATGTATGTATGTATGTATGTATGTATGTATGTATGTATGTATGTATGTATGTATGTATGTATGTATGTATGTATGTATGTATGTATACATGTGTTTGTGGTTGTGGTTGTGTGCGTGCGTTGCTTATTAGTCAATCAACTGAGATTACTTTAGGAACAATGTATGAAAGTATGTATGTAATTTTGCATGTAGGTAGGTTGGTAGGTAGGTAGGTAGGTTGCGTATTAGTCAATCAACTAAACAATTTAATTCGCGATGGTTTTAAATTGACTGTTTCCATATTGTATTGAATTTTTACATATAAAGCTAGAAAGACGAACTGTCTTTCCATTGATTATATAAAGTTAAAGTTCTTGTACTAAATACACCTTTATCAATTGAACCACTCCGGTGACCTTGTGGTTAGAGTGTCCGCTTCGGATGCGGAGGTCGTGGGATCGAATCCTGCATGAGTCGTACCAAAAACTTATAGAATGGTACTCACAACTGCTTCACAAGGCGCTCAGCAATAATAGGTCAGTGTTAGGACTGGTAGGCCTGGGGTCAGGATAATGTGAATGGGTGGGGCATCATGCTACATGTCTGCACTATGATGCCCCAATGCTAGACACCACCATAAACTGCTCCACAGAAGACATCGTAACGATATGACTAAAGTTGTTTTGAGCTACGTTAAAAATCCATATCACACACACACACACACACACACACCTAATACAGTGCACTTTGCAATGTACTTTTGGTTTATTTTACGTCAATTTAATCTATCTTTTCCAATAACATATGTTATTGCCGTCGAATTATGAATGAAATAAACAAATGAGCACGTGTATCTGAGAATAACATCAACAGCAACAAGCACCTAAAAAAGTCAGATAACTAAGTGTATTGCTAGTCAGGTGAAATTTTGACGAAATGCAAAGCCACATGCGTACAACATGTAATCATCATTTACACTTCCCTAACTGTTAGTGTAGATAACAAACATGTTCAAGAGCACCAAACAGGTCAATGCAAAACCCACTTGTTCTTAGATGTACACGTGCCTTGTATTAGTCATATTTATTTCTTAATAAGTGTCTCTTGGAGATAACAAGCATTCATCAACATTTACAATCGCCATCAACAGAAGCAATTGTTTGTTGGTTTGATTGGCATTTTAACACATGATTGACTATATCACACTGAAGAAACACAAAGGCAACCATATAGCCCAGCCGGGTATCCAACCCTCTACACTTGGGTTAGAATCCGATGCTCTATCCACTGAGGTACTATAAACTTTAAACGAGCACATATTTGCATAATCTCAATACAATATTTGATGTGCTGCATTTAACAGATTTTTTTAAAAAAAATTACTCTAATAATTTTGTGATCTAACATGCCATACCAAAATTCTTTTTTTAGCAAAACACGTCTACCGTCCCATTAATAAGCATTGCATACTATTTCTTCTATGGGAACTGCAGTATCAATAACGGTGTTTCGGAATGGTTTGACTGATTAGTACCTATTTGATAAATGCGTGACTTAAGAAGTCAACAATTGGAAGACTGTGCATGCAGGGTTAAATATTATCGACAGACATTGGTAGAAATATGAAAATTCATAGATTCATTTAAATGCAGACAAGCAAGCTAGGTTTAGTGTCGACATGATAAGCTGGAAATTTGGTCCAATACACTTCAAATATTAACGGCAGGACTACGCAGCAACTGACACAGTGATCCAAGAAAATGTTTAGACTAGTTTGCTTGGTGCGCACAATTAAATAGAGTTAAAATGAAATATTGCGTAATTTACAACAAATGTAAAACATTTACGCAATAGCTATATGCTTTTCTCGAAGAACACATTATCATTGATATAATAATCGAAGTTTACCATACCCATCTCTATAATAGAGATCAACCTATTTATAATAGCGCTCAGCCGCTATCTACAAGCAAATAAATCCGTACAAAGGGCTTATTTATAAAACTGATACATATTTGCCAGATGTTCTCACGAATAGAAAAGGCATATAAAAACATCTGAGCATCCCTCTTACCACAAAAAAGGAGCGAAGTTTTAAACAAACACTGACAAGTTTAACACACACACACACACTCATGTGTATATATATATATATATATATATATATATATATATATATATATATATATATATATATATATATATATATATATATATATATATATATATATATGAATGATAATATTAATTTTAATAGAGAATCTGTCTAAAATAAATAAAAATAATTAGGAAAATCTAAAGACATTAAAACCTTAGTAATGTACTATAAGGGATTTCTGGCCCAAAACCCTGTTTTGAATCTGACGAAAACATGATTTTACCCACCTCCATCACCCCTTTAAGTTAGTCTAAACGACTACGAAAACAAACTGTTGAGACAACCATATCTATTTCACAATCCTTTACCCGTCAAGGACATGTTATTGATTCGTCGCCGTCGTCAAACCCAATAGGGGTTTGATCCAGAAATACCCAATATATAAGACTACTCGTATATTGCACAAAAAGTTTTGCTATGTAACTGCTAGCAATTTTTATATCTAATATTTCACAGAAAATTGCTAGGTTTGTATTGTAAAATCCAATCTAAAAAATCTACTTTGCTAAAATCAACATCACATTTGTATATCCCAATACGAATATATTGATACCCTCAGAATAATATCTTTTATCATCGAAATTACAAAGGCCATATTTTATTATAGCATCATTCTCAGTTTTGTGACAATTAGGTTTTATTGCCATCATTTCAACATGACCATTAAAACCGTCTAACACCGACTTATAATTATCAAATACTATTACTTTACATTTTTTTATTCTCTTGGCTCGTTTCTTGACTCTTTTATCATAATTTTAAGCAATACATTTTACTACGTAATCCAATGAATTCAGTTATAATGTTCATAGAAACTTCATCTTTAAACTTTCCTATTGGCTTGTTATTGTCATCGCAAGTGATATCCGCTATTTGCGATGAATTTTTCTTCATACAAGACCATGACCAAGTGCCTGTTACGGATTTTTATAGTGCAAAATATATAAGACGAGACATTGTCAGCAAGGAATGACTCTATAATACTCAGTAAAAAAAAAACTTACAACGCATGCAATATATGCATATTTTATGCTAGAACGATATGATTTTGCCAATTCAACTGGTCTTTGATACTGAACTAGTAATAAAAAATAAACATAACTACGAGTTACCGAGTTGTCATTATCCGAAAGTCGGAATCTGGCAAAACAAACATGTTAATGAACTACTAAACGATATATTCAACTACGATCGGGTGTATATTTATACGATCAATTTTCAGCAGGACGAATATGAGTACAACCAAACACTACTGAATGAACTTGGTATTGGCGAAGACATATTTGTTACAGAAAATCTTGTTCCTGTTGCAAAACTGGACTCGGACGAACATAAGATTATTGTATTTGATGATATTCCGTTGAGCAATGCTGAAATAGACAAGATCAAATCGTACTTTTCATTGTCAAGAAATCGAAGATAATACAGTTTTTTTTTGCCCAGGGTTTTTATAACGTTGATCGTTTAATCAGAAGGAATACTGTTTTTTTTATATTTTTTAACGGACTGGATAATATTGACGTGCAAAACATAGCATGAGAACACCTCGGTCACGTTTCCAGAGACAAATTTGATGAACTGTATCATATGGCCGTTCACGGAAATCATAATTTTGTTTCTTATTTAATACACTTGCTAGAAATATCAAGCATATATTTCGACTCGAAATTTTTAAGTTCTTAGATTGTAAAGAAGTATACAATTAATGTGTGTTATTCACAATAATGGACAAGGCGCGGATATATCTTCTAAACAAATATGTGGCATAATAAGACCTGAGTTTTAAGTAAAGGTTGAGCAAGAATTCTCTCTGGACAACAACAAAGCGCAAAAGAAACTACAAGACTCTTTAAGTCTATCGCCGAATCTATACTTGGAAAGCAACATGGCATTGACAAAATATCTAGAAAAACTAAACGAAAAGGACAAAAGGAAGTTGCTGCGGTTATTGTTGAGCGAATATGTGATTTTGATAAACAATACGCTAAAGTTTTACAAAACATGAAAGAAAACGATGTGATTAATAAACAAATGAGAGAACAACGAGAAAGACAAAAGACAATTGAAGAAGTAAACAAGAAAGGAATAACAAAAAATTATTTAAAAAACGCTATTTGCTGCAAAATTGGTATTTCAGACTACTTTACCTTCGAGCTTGACTAAAGAGATGCCAAGTTTGAAAAAACACGAAAAATACGATTAATAGACAAATAAATGTAGATTCTATTTTTTTTTTTAAAAAAAAAAACTAAAAAAAAACTGAACAATGTAATCAAACAGCAGATAAAATGGCTTAGATTCTGCAACGGAAATTGATAATGCAAAAGCATACAATAAGATCCTTCTCCTAACTTGTAGCTTATGGAAAAGGTTTTACAGCTGCCAAACAATGGCGAAAGAAACAGATGATAAAGAGTGAAAAAAAATGTAAGAAAACGAACAGCGGATCATAAGCAACTTGAAACGGATTCTGAGTATGATATTGTGGAAAAATCGTCAAGTTTGTTACACTTTTAAACTTCACTCTTATTTTGGTAAGTGACTTACTCAGGTGTTTTTATATTTCGATTTCTATTCGTAAGGTCATCTGGCAAATATGTATCAGTTTTATAAATAAGCCCTTTGTACAGGTTTATTTGCTTGTAGACAGAGAATGTCTGCTGTGATAAATAGGACGATCTCTGATATAGACACGGTTATCTTTAATTTAGATTAATATTTCAATAACAATGTGTTGTGCGACAGATCAGATTTACGTATATGCATGTCAATGATCAGAATTGTTAAACTAGTTATTGTGTACGCAATATTTCATTTGGTTGCAATTTAATAGCGCGCACAAAGCAAGCTAGTCTAAACATTTTCTTGAATCCTGCTTCAATTGGTGCGTAGTCCTGTCGTTAATCATTGATATGTATTAGATAAAACATCCTATTTATCGTGTCGTCACAAGACCTTTCGCGCTTGTCTACATTTAAAAAAATCTATACATTTTCATACTTCTACCAATGTATGTCGATAATATTTATTCCTGAGTGCCGAATCTATTCCAAATACAATTTGTCACTGAGTTCAGTTGTTGACGTCCTAAGTCGTGCTTTTATCAAATCGGTTAAAATTAGTCGAATAATTCCGAAAATAAACTTTAGAACGATTAGTATGCAACGCTAATTAATGTGAAGTGTTTTTTTAAAAAAGAATTTTGGCATGGCATGTTCGACGACAAAAGAATTAGATAAATTTATTAAAATAATTTATAAAATCAGCACAGGAAAGATTTGTATTGGCATTATGCAAATATCTATTCATTTGGAAATAGAAATCGACTTAGTCCCCAATTGGAAGTGTATAGTAGCTCACATGTTAGAACCTCTGACTCTAACCCACGGATAGCGGGTTGGATACCCGGCAGGGCTATATGGTTGCCTTTGTGTTTCTTTAGTATGATATAGTCAATCATGTGTTTAAAAAATGACAGTCATTGCAAAACCAAAAAGTTGTTTCGATTGGTGGCGATTATAAATTTTGATGAATGGTTGTTATCTCCAAGGGACACTCGGTAAGAAATGAATATGACTAGTTTAAAGCAATGGATAGATCTGAGAGCAATTGGGTTGAGCATTTACCTGTATTGTGCACGTGAATCTGCGTCAGGTAAATGATGATTACGTCTTATACGCATGTGGCTCAATATTCATCCGAATTAGATTTGACTAGAAATACAATTCGTAATATCACCTTAATAATAAGTACTTTTGCTATTGTTTTTATCCTCATAAACATGCTCAACAGTTTATTTCATTTAACAGTCGTACGCAAAAACATATTTTATCGGAACAGGTATGTTAATTTGTCGTAAATTCAATTAAGAACACTTTGCTATAGTGCACTTTACACAGGTATATTTAGTAAAAGCTTTTATAACTTTATATAATAGATGGAAAGACAAGTCATCTTTCTAGCTTTCAACGTAAAATCAAAACACTTAATTTAAGAAGCATCTCAAATTAAATACCTCCTAAAGTATTTTCAGTTGACTGCCTAAAAAGCAACATACATACATACATACATACATACATACATACATACATACATACATACATACATACATACATACATACATACATGCATACATATATACATATTTATATAATAGTTTAATGTACAGCACAGCAGATTATGAATAACGGAAGGAAGTATTTTAACAGTCTCATGTCAGCCAGAGATTTAAGCAACTGGCAGTTACATTTTTAATGAGGAAAATACACACTTAAATCTGCGTATAAATCACGCCCATGGTTACCTTGTTCTCTAAGCTGATTTATTAAGCTCTTCCCAAAGGACGTTACCGCCGACAAAAGATAAAGAAAAAGCTACTGGCTGAAACCCCGATGAAATGTTGAAACGTATTATGATGTCTGCTTCATTATTTTGGATGAAATGCTCAGGTTTCGAAAACGAACATAAGTGACTAAAATAATATTTCATTATGACAGAATCGGAAGCGGCAATGTTTTTCTTATAGATATGGACTCAAACAATTTGTAAAATAGTATAAACCAACAATATTCATTTACTGTCAAGTCTAACAATGTGTTCGATAAACCTTTATCTCTGAATTTAACTCAATATTTTCCAGTGCGAGAGCTTTAGGTATCTATGTCGAATGAAAATGGTGAATTGATGAATATGATTCCAAATAGAAGTAACGATATTATTTAGTATTCAATATTCTTGATAAGAAGGTTCTGTATAGATTTCTCAGGCAACCTCTAGAGTAATATAGTTGTACCCAGTCCATGTCAATGCTTCTAAAGATTTTGTAGTCTATACCATAGTTTATATAGCTTTATCCCACTCCCAAACCATGTTTATATGGCTGTCAACAACCTAACCACTGTTTGCATAACTAAATTTGTAATCTTTTCAGTTTAGTCCTATAAATTTCACTTTAAACTAAATATATTAAAAAATAGTGTGGACTGGATGAAATCCCTGAAACTGAACTTATTCAACGTAACCTACAAAGAATATGGTTCGTTGTAACGGTATATATATATATATATATATATATATATATATATATATATATATATATATATATATATATATATATATATATATATATATATTTTTTTTGTTGGTGTTTTTATAATCAATGATGCAAGTTGAATAGCCTGTCGACACTATATGGTATTTTTTTTACTGTAATATTTTTATTGTTTTGTTGTTGATGTTATTGTTAATGTTCCTTAAACCTATACTAATTTTCTAAAATCGATTATCAGTAATTAAATATTAAAATGTCCAAAGACCCCCCCCTCTCTCTCTCTCTCTCTCTCTCTCTCTCTCGACCATCCTAGCAAAATAAGGGTGAAAAATCTTTGAAAAGACAAGCGTAGAGGATTTTCGCCTGTGTTATTCGACGATATCTCTGGACCAGTGAATAAAGGTAACATTAAAGTCAAATCGACTCAATGATTTGTGTGTGTGTGTGTGTGTGTTTGTGTGTGTAAGAGAGAGAGAGAATTTTATGGTCGATAATAATGTTAATTAAAGCAGAATAAAAAAAATATTAGACCAATTGTAAATAAATTTGAATGTTTAATTAACCTCTTTAATTAACTTCTTTTTGTTTCGTCATTTTGATTTATTTCTATCCAACAATATTTAATATGCGCTCGTACGCGAATGGCAGAGCGTTCAGTGTTCAAGAAGCTAACCATGTGTTTGTTATGCTCTACATTCTCCATTAAAACCATTTTTAATAAATCTTACGTGTGTCTTATATTGATTTAATCAATATGAAGAAAAATAGAAACTAAAAACAAAAACATCTTATCAATTTGCGATGGAGATTCTGAATAGACACAAGAGTCTACATTTTGTATAGAGGAGTTCATTCTCTTGGACGATACTCGGTTTCATGTAGTCAATCTTAACTCCATTCAAAGGGCAAATAAGTGCATATGATATAAATAAAATATATTTATAGTATGTACGCTGTATCGCTGGGTATAAATTGCTGTTGAGGATGAAGTCAGCATGCACTATAAATAAGTTTCAGGAAATGGTACAATTTCTTCTGCACATGCCTGTGTGTTTAGAACCGAAAAATAGAATGATAGAAGTAATTTTAAATGCAATATTTGGAATCATTTCTATTCGTTTCTGACTTTTTTCCATTTTTTAAGTAACTAATACATTTAAATTGACATTATCATGTGGAATAAATTAGACGTTAGAAGTTTGACTCTTTGATATGTTTTAATAAAACTGTGAAATACATTATATCCTTTTTCCGTTTTAAAAAGGGAACAGATTAAGGAAACCAATTTTGTCCAAAACATTTATATTTTCTTAAATGGACTCCTGATTTTTCACAGCGTCAAAGACATCAAACGTATATCGTATTAACAGAAAACCCGAAAAAAAGTCAAGATGGATGTTTCTCTGTATCAACAGCAATGATAAAAACCTTCAGAGTGCTGACCATACAAAAGGAAAGTAGTTGCATGTAAAAAGGAGGGATAAGAACATATTTTAGAACAAGGAAACAAAAATATCCCTTACCGTTTAAGGAATTCAAAGCAAGACACTCAAACAACAAATGGGCTACATGTAAAATGGTGACAATTTCATTATGATTCCTGTTTTTGGAAAATATATAAAATGCAAAATGGGGAAACAAGAAATGACTTATTATTATTATTATTATTATTATTATTATTATTATTATTATTATTATTATTATTATTATTATTTCACTGACCTGTGTGCGTACGCAAAGATTGCCTTTAATCGCCTTTACTTTTCTCTGATTTTGAACTATCAGAAACACTTGATAGCTGAAGAATTGAGATTCTTCTCTTGTATGCAGACGATTTAGTTGTCTTTGCTGACACTGCCCACCAGTTGTAAAGTATGTCAATAGACTGTATACACATTGTTACAAGTAAAAACTAAAAGTGCAGTTTGGGAAAAAGAAAAACATTGTATTTGCCAGATGTTGCTATCTCAGAAGTTATAAAAGTGGCACTATAGTCCTACAGTCATAAAGATTATATGATATAACAAGTATCTTATATGCTTATTTTACTCCAAAACCTCTGGTATAAATGCCAGAAAAATCTGCCTTTGCAACCATTGAAGGTTATCCATATTTCGAAGCGAAAACGTTCACAATTTAGAGAAATACTTGTAAATTCATTGCTTCGTCTGTTTGACTCGAGGATAGCTCCAATTCCTAATTCATTTACTAATCCAACGATATTGTGTTATGTGTAGGCTCGTACAAATGTAACAAAAGAAAAGAGTGAAGTCAACAAGCTTTTAAATTAAAAAATAATTTATTTCCCTCGAAAACAATGTCAAAAAAAGAAAAGAGGACTTGTGAGTAGTAATAAGGGATACTTTGGGGACAATAGGAGTTATCATTAAAAACCACCCTGGGATACTTTGGGGACAGGATTTTGGGGGACAAATGGCACACCCTGTGATACTTTGGGGACAATGGGAATTTTGTACTAGCACACCCTGGAACTGTATAGTAATAAGAGGAATGGCACAGATGGCATGACGTCACGGTACAGGACACTTGTCAACACGGTAACATTGTACCAGTACTCTGACGTCAAGTGCTGTGACATTAGGCGTTCGTCGTGTTGGTGAATGTAGTGGGATGTATGTTTTATAACTTATACAGGCAATATTTAAAAAAGTATAATCTTTTCGAGGCATGGAGAGTGGCCCTGAAAAGGGCCTTTGTTTATGATGTGAACACTAGTTCGTTAACATACAGGGCATCACACTGACCGTCTTCTCTTTCTCAAACTTCGTCTCACTTCTTGTCCGTAAATGAGGACTCTCCTTAGATACCCTTGTCTTTCTACATACATTCTTCTTTTCCAGAAGGTTGTATCAGTGATCTGGGTAATGGCCCATGATGATCTAACATACATAGTATAGTCAGGGTTAAACATCATCGATGATACGAGGGTAGATTATTCTACGTTGGTCCATATTTCTTTTTTTGTGACGAAAACAGGTGAAAGGAATGAAGTGAACCGCGTATATTTATAGGGGAAGAGTGGATCGAAACGGATTGAAATGGTTGACCAATCCCATTACGCGTTACAAAATTCGGTCACTTCATGGAATTTGTCTTCCAATCCGAAGAGAGCTCCCTGTGACGTCATATTCTCTACATACGTTCACTAGCGTTTTGTAGGCAGGGAATTGATGCGACATTTTTTGGGTCGAACATGACGGAACCTAAGAAGATAATGACTTGGTGTGAACCAGCTGCGGAGACGAAAAGCGATGGCATAACAGCATCTACAAAAGTGAACACAGCGCCATTGCCCGAAGAGGTTGATTTCCACTGGGATTTAGTATATTTTCTCTCTTCGCAAGAATTTGTACCGGTACCAGTACCTTCGCCAATTTATCCTTCTTTACCACGCGTCCATGATTTGAGACAAAGACAAAAAGAAGAATTAGAGAATTTTTAACAGCAACAGAAAGAGGCAGAAGAAGCATTCCTCCTTGAACAGCAACAGCGAGAAGAAAAGACGAGAAGGAAACGACAGGAAGAAGAAGAAGCAGTAGAAAAGAAACCAAGTCCAGGAGAGAAGGAGAACAGTGAACGTCAAACAGTCACGATACTTTTGGATATTTTAGCTGAGTTAAGAAGTCTGAAAGAAAAATAACAGATCTCTTTATTGGGACCCAAGAGAAAAAGACTTTCCCGAGCCATACAGTCTAACCATGTGACTACACCAGTGATACTACCATTAGTAATTTCTACTCAATCACTGACAAGAGCAAGTAGTAGTATAAGGAAAGGCTGATTTGAGCTCAACGACCCCTCTCCCCACACCCTCCAGACCTCCAAACAAATACAAAATTACCACTTCTCTCTGTCCTAAACTCTCACCCCAATCATATACACATACAATTGTAAAGTAGATTCTAGCTCATAACATGTATACCTTACTTGGTAACATCAGTTATCTAATCAATATCATCTATAGAACCAGCCAAGCTAGAACATGTATACCTTACTTGATAACATCTGCTACCTAATCAATATCATTGTATAGAGCATAGTCAAATTTTAAAAACCCAACCCCTACACAAAATCCAAAGTCAAATATTCTTTAACTACACAAAAAAACTGGTCAAGTGGCAGATATATTTTTTAAGGAAAAGGAGGATGTGAGCCCAAATATCTTTTTTGAGACATTAAAAACCCAACCCCTACACAAAATCTAAAGTCTATAACTATACAAAATAACTAGGTAATTTAATCAATAATCACGCTAAGATCCAAACTATAGAACACCTGTTGAAAAATATCTAGGTAACGTAATCAATAATTGCGCGAAGAACTAAGTTATGTAACAGATGTTAATAATTCTATGGAGACCAAGCCAAGTAAATTGTTTTAGTAATGTTATATACGTCATACGGAGATCACGTGATTAGAAGGAATGATCTCGACTAAGGATATACTGTAATGCTCATGCGTGGTTGGAAGTTTCTGGAACATGAAATGCTCTAATGCGCATGCGTAAACTTCTGTGTCAAAGGCAGGTACACGTCTAATCACGCAGTTTGAGGAGCGCTTCATCAGATAACAGATATACTGAGATCATGTTAACACCCAGGCAGAAATTAAACTACGCATTTGTGAAAAGGTAAGTACATTATTATTAAGTTTAGATAAAATTTTATATTATATCATACCTCTTTTGATAATATTTTTCATATTTGCTAACCCTAATTGGTAAACTATCTGTTAACATACTATCAATAATACGGAACTCGCGTACTAAATCGTCCATATTATATTTTATACCACGCAAGTAAGATCGTATCTGATCGAGTAATTTTTGTATAGATGATACTAGCCGATTGGCAATTATTTTTTTACTTGCGAGTCGAGGTTCAATTTTTTACACGCTGTTGAAAGAGACTGTTAGAAATGTACGAAATTTACCACTTTCCCAAGACAGAAAAGTACCACAAGGGCGACGAGACTCAAAAAGGCATTTTCTCAGACTACATAAATGTTTTCTTTTAAACTGAAACAAAAAGCCAGTGGCTATCCTTCCTGGTGTCGCACTCCTGAAGGTCAAAAGAAATTCAAAGAGAAATACTTGGAACAGGAAGGCATCACTTTAGACCATGTGGAGAAAAACGAAGGAAGGCGATCATTTGCCAAAGTGATGTTGAATTGTTTGTGGGACAAAATGGCACAACGTCCGTGTTTACCCAAAACATAGTATTTGTCAGAACCTTCGCGCTACTTCCAGATGATACACGTCAAAACCAAATACATGAAACACGTGGATGTCGTTCGTGAGGACTTACTCATAGGCAATTTGGAAGAAAAACTAGACTTTGTAGAAGCCGACGAATTCGGAAATGTCATCATTGCGGTTTACGTGACAGCTCATGCTCACTTAAAACTGTACGAAGCTTTAGAACTGATAGGAGATCGTGTATTGTATTTTGACACGGACAGTGGCATCTACATCAGTCGTTTGGGTCAAGAGCAACCTAAAATCGAAGGAGAACGAATAGGAGCTTGGACAGACGAGCATCTCGAGGACAAGATTCTAAGTTTTGCCAGTGGTGGTCCCAACAATTACGATTACGAATACCGTAACCGTCAAGGAGAAGTGTAAATGGAGTGTAAAGTGAAAAGATTGACTCTCAATTATCGCACCAGTTAAGTGGTGAACATTGGCGTACTCAAAGAAGCCTTGCAGTCTTGACAGTATGGAAACTTTAAAGTGACCACTACCCAACCTAACAAGATTGTGCGTTTATCCACACATCAAATCGTTAGTCGACCCTTGGAAAAAGTCTATCAAGTCGTGTACCAGAAGCGAGTACGGCTTCCTAACCACTTTACTTTACCGTACGGACACGCCGATATTGGTCAGTGTATAAAAGAGACATCGTCCAAGACAGATAGTTCATTGTGACTACCAAGACCAATAGAGAAAGATGAATCCTTTTACACAGCAAATATCCAGCAAGAGTAATTTCGAGTGCGATGCCGTGCCTTGCGATGGCATAGATGCCGTACTCTGTGACCTCAGTGATTCAGTACCACATTATCGTCATGGGAACTTTGCTAAGACGACCAAGACTATCATGGAAAGAAGTGATGATGATGGTATACGTATCAAACATGACGGACACGAAAGTGATGATACTCTTCATTGTACACCTATTCACATTATTTGTGGATGTCATCCTCCACAACAAACCCTTCGGCTACCATCCTACGGATGTCACGTAAAACTGAGCAAACTTCTGCATATCTCACATAACCCTCATCGAGGTGAATCTGCACAATAAGAATATTCGTTCCCTGTGCGTCTGCCAGAAAGGCGGATCCAAACCTCCCGAAGCAAATGGCCAAAATATCTGAGAGGACCTACCCCCAAAGAATTAGCCAAAGCCGGATTTTTCTACTTGGTCGAAAGTGATAAATTCAAGTGCTTTAGTTGTGGCGTGATACTTCACGAGTGGGAACAGAAAGATTCCACTTACCTTGAACATGCTCTTTGTTCTCCAGATTGTCATTACCTACCTTTAGTGGGACCTCGTCCTTTATTCAAAATCAACCAAGTCGAGTAAGAAAGTAGCGACATGGTTAGGAGTCCAAGGTTGGACCACCCATAGACAACTATTTAAACCCGACATCAAAATTAATCTTCAAACATTACCACTCGAATTGCAAAAGAAGATCTGAAAGGACATTTGGCAGGGTCTTGCTAGAGCCAAATATCAATTAGTGACTGTAGAACTTTTGTGTCGAGAAATTCACTGAAGGAAAGTGAAATAAGTCAACCAACAAGTTCGATGTCACTGGAACAAGGTTGTACTCATTCTTTGTTTTCGCTTTAGATCATTTACAATGGAAGATATTATTAACATTCTTGACCGTTATCCTGAATGGCAGTGGAATGAAATAACTCACTACGTTCATTACTTTCGCTCTAAGAGAAGTGTTTGACTGATACATGGTCATGGATCCTTTACATACAAGAGAACATTCGTAGCTTGCCTGTGGAGTTGAGAGAACGCATTTACCTAGAGTTAGTCAAAATACAAGTCAAACGCAAGGAAACATTGCATCCGTTATGTCACCGACGTTTGAACCACTGGTGCCTCAATGCTGGAGAGAGTGTTGAAGTGGTCAGACATTGATCAGCTATTCATAAGCAAGAAGGAGAATTGTGTGGATTGTGGTATGGATAGTGATTAATTTAACTACTGAATTGAATTCCAAAAGAAGAGTTAAAGAGTTGCAAAAATTGTAAATGGAATGCATTCATAGCGGAAGATGAAGACGAAACTTCTGATCGACTTGTCATATGTCAGCTAGTGTCTAGGAAATTTGAATTGCTGGAGAACGGAATGATAAGACCACATTTGTACAGAGTTCATTAATAGCTGACGAAATAAAAAAGACTATAAAAACGTTATGCCATGCCACGACCTTTATCATTGGTGACACAACAGATTCCGTGGAAGGAGATTCATGACCATATTCAAACAGTGGAGGATTACAATTGCCTTTTACGAGAACTGTGTCCATTGAATTGGGGTCGACGTGTCGTGTGTCTTAGTAACTTGCTTTCTGGGATTTTGTTTACCGTCCGATGATTTGTTGATACTTTACCAACAGTACCTACCACTCCAAAAAGTATGAAAGTGATCCCTTTAAATGCTCACGAGAGACTCATTCTCCTGAAAGCTTTGCGCTTTCTTCTAGACACTTCTCGACCTTTACGGGAAAACAAGATACGTCAATGTTTAGGTACTGAAGAGGTGTATGAGGATGTGTGTGTAGCTTGTGACTTACACCCTCACTGGACAGATGTACGTGACTGGAAAAGTGGGGGCTTTGAGGCTTGGACTAAAGAATTTGCCGAGTATGCCCGAAATTTGTCATTCTAAACCATTAAAACGTTCAGTGGAAAAAGTCACTTTTAATCCTGTGTTAGTGACAATTCAAGAGGAAGAAGAATTACAGTCTGTCACCGAGAAAAACCATTCTCTTCATGACAGGACAGTCCTTGACATTATCTACTGTCCCCAGGACACTACATTTGAATGACAAAAAAATATTATAAAGTAGAAACTTGTTTATATTTCATAATGGTTGTATTGATCTGTCTTTTATTCATGTATTTAACCATTTGGCTATTATGTATTTATGTCTTTCGTGCTATTTCATTTTTAAGTTTGCAATAAACGTATCCTGAAAAAATTATAAAAACTCTTGCCTTGTATATCTTTGTGTTATAAGAAAGGTAACATTCCTGACACTATTATGGCTACCTCTACTGTCTCTGCTCCCTCTTCCTCCACTTTCAAAGTCATTGACGAACATTTAGATCGTGCTAGTTGGGAGGCCTTGTATCTTCGACATACTTTTAACATGCCCATTGCTGGACCTAATGGTTCAGGCAAAACCGAATTTGTCAAATGTTTGATCGAACATAAACATCATTTGATCGATCGTCCATCTCATCAACTCATCGTGTGGTGTTGCAAAGAGTAGCAATCAGCGTACAGCCTTCTACGAGAAAGTCAAGGTGAATCCATTGTGTTTTTGGAAGACATTCCAGTCGAAGACGACGGTATCGTGTCTGACCCTAGTCAAACCCATTTGGTTATTTTTGACGACATGTTCGGAGAAGACGAAGAAAGAAATTAAACTGTGAATTACACGCAAAGGGCATCATCGTAATGCTAATGCCATTTACATTACTCAAAATTTGTTTCAAAGGGACATACGCCCAGCCTAGGGCCACAAACAGTCGCACGAATGCCCCAGGCAATAAGCGACTATAATCCAAAGTCCAGTCCAGTCTGACCATTCACTGTTTACTCGTCAACCTACAAAGATGCCTTCCAGACTAGCTAAACTCAACGAAGCTTATGTTTAATTACATCGTGTCAGGCTAAACCTGATACCTAAGCCTGAAAAGAGAGAGAGAGAGAGAGAGAGAGAGAGAGAGAGAGAGAGAGAGAGAGAGAGAGAGAGAGAGAGAGAGAGAGAGAGAGAGAGAGAGAGAGAGAGAGAGAGAGAGAGAGAGAGAGAGAGAGAGAGAGAGAGAGAGAGAGAGAGAGAATGTCAGGATACTCTCTATAGCCCAAGACCTCATAGAAGATGTCTTTAGAGAGGAAATTGAGAAAGAATGAGAAAAATGGACTGAGAAAAACAGACTTCAGAAGAGGCAAAGCGAAGAACAGCTACAGCAGCAGCAACAACTACAGCAGCAGGAACCAGACAGAGGATTTGTGGACTTTCGAATAGACACCAAAGAATTTTCTTTCTCTTTTCGCAGAAGCAGGCCTTATCGTATAGGAAAGCCTGCTGTCGGACGGGGTCGCAATCTTAGTAAAATCCAACAAAGATTGCTGTTATTCTCCGTCAAACAAACAAACAAAAAACAGCCCGTTCCAGGGCTACCCAAGAAACTCGAAAAAATATACTTCTTCCATTTGCCAAACATTTTAAAATTTTTGAAGTGTGACTATAAACACTTCGAATTTTTGTTCAGTAAAACAAACAAAACAAAGCAAAATAAAATCCACCCTTTCTTCTCTGTCTTGTCCAACAACATAAACAATCGTGTCTGTCTGTGAAGTCAAAAAGTAAAAAGATAACGTGAGTGCTTCTTTTAAGTCCGCGCGTTTAATATCATGGTAAAAAAAATTAGGCATTAGGGCATGTTTTCCATCACGTCCGTACTCTAAGGATATAAACGCGAGCACACGTCAGTCTAGCTACTGAGAATGCTATCACAATCTGGCAATGGAACTCTAGAAGCATATACTCCAACTATCTCGAATTAATCGCAACCCTCCAATAAACAGAAACTAAACCTATAGTAATTTGTCTACAAGAGAATAAATTAACTACACAACAAGCAACTCTTTCTAAAATAAAAAATTACGAACAAGTCTATCAAAAGGATAGGACCAATGGTAAAATGAGAGGAGGATTGGCTACGTTCATAACAACCTACCACACACCAAAATAATTGAAACTCCATGTAATAACAATGATCCCATTGAAATTCTGGGAATAAATATACCATTACAAAATAAAAACCTAGAAATCTACAATATCTATAACCCACCTGCCCACAATATTGACCCAAGCCACACCCTCCATAATCTCATTAATAATATCAAGCATTCGGCTATCATATGTGGAGATTTTAATGCCCACCACCCATTCTCGGGAGGGCGGAAAACCGATAAAAGTGGAGAATAAATTTACAAACTCATAGATGCCTCAAACGTCACCTTTTTAAATGGCTGTATAACAACCAGAATGGATCCAAACACAGCTGTTATGGCAGCACTAGACTTATCCATTACCACCCCTGATCTCTTTCATAACACCTAATGGGAGATACTACAACAATCTTCAATTGGTAGTGACCACTTCCCAATTCAGATCACTATTCCAACCAACAAACCCACAACCAACCAACACAATGCCCCAAAATGACAATTTTTAAGAAGCAAATTGGAAACAATGCAAACAAAATCTGCTAAACATCAAACTAGAAGACTTACAAAATAGAAGCTCTGACGTTTTCTATGAGAATATAGTACAGCGCATGACTCAAGCAGCAACCATCACCATACCTAAAACAAAGAACCAACCGAGCAAGATTAAACTCCCTTGGTGGACTAAAGAATGCAAAGCGGCGATGCAAAACAAAACAATTGCACTTAATCAATACCAAAGACACAAATTAAACTCTGATCTATAGGAATACAAAAGGCAGAGAGCAATAACAAGAAGAATACTGAAAAAAGCAAAAATAGAATCATGAAAACTTTTCTGCTCCACACTCGCACACAAGACGAACTCAAAATAAATTTGGAACAAAATCAGGGCAATTAAAGGCAAAAACATCAAACAAAAACACATTAAAGTAAACACCGATGAAAATCAAACACAGGAAGAAACACTTGCGAGACACTTTGCTGAAGCAAGCAGCAACTCAAACCATAAACAAAGCTTACTATATCAAAGACATATATTGGAAACAAAATATCCACCATCTCTTTACAGACCAAACTGCATAAGACACTTGCAACCTGGTTCCTTTAAATGACCTGTTCACGATACATGAATGGGACCTAGCAATTAAACGTAAAAAGCAAACAGCTCCGGGGGATGACACTATCGGCTACCAAATATACCAAAACTTACCACCCAACATGAAACACGCCACAGTGCAACTAATAACCCAAATCTGGACCACAGGTATTATCCCAACCAAATGGAAACAAACACTGGTCATCCCCATCCCAAAAGCTAACAAAAACCCTCAACTACCCTCATCCTATCGGCCTATCTCTCTCACCATAACATTATGTAAAATTATGGAAACCATGATTGTAAACCGGTTAAAACACCACCTTGAATACCATAATTTGCTAACTGAAAATCAAAGCGGTTTCCGAGGGAATCGCACCACCATAGACCAAATACTGCGCCTTGAAGCCGACATCAAAATAGCACTGAATAATAGGGATAAAAACAAACGCTACTTAATTGCAATTTTCCTGGACTTTGAAAAGGCATTCGAATTGGTATGGATCAAAGGTCTTATATCAAAACTAAACAAATTCGGAATCAAAAATCGTTTACACAAATGGATAAACAACTTCCTAAATGAACGCACTTTCAGAGTCAAAATAGGTAACGAAATCTCTGAACTGCAGGAACTAGAAAATGGGTCACCACAGGGGGTGTTAAGTCCTATCTTGTTCAACCTAATGGTAAATGACCTTGCCAACAACATTAAAACACTAGTCAACCTATCACAATTTGCAGATGACAGCTGTATATGGAAATCTGGAAATCCAAAATATCCTAACAAACAACATTACACAAATTCAAACTAGTCTAAATCTTATCACAAATTGGACCAATAACTGGGGCTTGTAAATATCCTTGGTTAAAACAGTTGCAATCCTGTTTGCGCCACAGTACCAAACATTAATTGAACCCCCAAAGCTCTATCTACAAAATGAATTGGTACAGTTTACAACGCATACAGTCTTCCTAGGCGCAACATTGGACAAAACCCTCACATGGAAACTACATATTAACAGAATAAAAGAGAATTGCAAGCAATACCTCGCCTTATTAAGACACTTAAGAGGCTTGAAATGGGGTGCTGACCAAGAAACCCTACTCACTATCTATCCCACACTAATTAAATCCAAATTAGACTATGCCTGTCAAGCCTATGACTCTGCAAGCCCAATTCTATTAAAAATAACTTGACTCTATCCAGTACAAAGCCCTGCGAATTTGTACTGGAGCGCTACCGAATACATCCTTAGCAGAACTCCAAGTACTAACTGGTGAACTACCTTTGAAACTAAGACGCACTGAACTACTAATGAAATACGCAGCCAGAGTCACCACACTACCTGACCACAATCCGGTTAAGCAGGCACTAAACAAATGCAAAATTAAATTCCGCCCTAAATGGGTAAAATACCCTCTGCCCTTTCACAAGGTACAACAAATATTAAACAAGGAATCCAACCTAACCGTTCAGGCCGAGCAAAGAGTATTCCAAGATCCTACCCCATGGCGAAATCAACAACCAAACATCAATTTCGAACTACAAGGAATGGAGAATAAAATCTATAACCCATGGAAGCTTTTAACACACATTAAGGAATTACTTAACATACAGTACAAAAACCACATACACATTAACACGGACGGTTCCAAACAGACACTAATACCACAGCAGCAGCAGAAGTAATACCGTCCAAACAATACCAACTAAAGGCAAAACTTCCTGATGGATGCTCAATTTTCTCAGCAGAGCTATGGGCAATTAATCAAGCCATAATTTAGACACTGTCATAAATAGATAACAAATTTTTAATCATAACTGACTCCCTAAGTGTCTTAAGGTAGCAGGTTTTAAGTCGATTACTGCTCTAAGGCTTATAGGACTGCTTGCAGTCCCGGGCATAGACTGCAGTCCCTTTAAGAGGGCACTTGGCCATGGTGCTAGGCCTTTTCCTGACCCCTAGAGGTCAGAGACCCCAAAACCTAAGTGCCTTGTTAGCAATCAACTCTACTAAACCTACGGCTCGTGCGAACGTGAAGGAAAACACCCTGTTCGCAATTCGGCAATTAACTAACCAAAGAAAAAGAATTTAATTTTTATGGGTCCCATCCCATATCCAGCTACAAGGCAATGACGCAGCGGATCAAGCAGCAAACGAAACTTTCATGTCGGAAAATCTGGCAAACATTGGGTACTGTACCCGAGAAATCTACTCCAAAATACAAGATTACATAAACAAACAGTGGCAAACCCAATGGGAAACTAACTCGAACCAAACCAAACTATTCAGTATACAACCGAATGTCGATTTTTCCAAATCCAGAGAGACGCTCTCCTTGCCATGGACACTTAAGAATTATGTTATCCGGTCTTGAAAAAGCAGTAAATTCCCTGTCATTGCTTTGAAAAAATTGCAGTTGTTCTGGATGTAACCAATGCTTTTGTATACACATAATATCAACTTTATGAAGTAAAGAACTGAGATAGGGCGTTCATGTCATAATGCCATTTGCATTCCATGTTAGTATGTTTAGAGTAGCCATTCAAAAAAAAAAATCAACAAATGCTCTTCCACATGCAATTAAGGGAAACGAGGTCATTTATCTATCATAACATTCTCTGGCCAATACAAATTCAGGCCAAAACCCCTGCTGTAAAGTTTTGGTAAGAAAATTTTCTGGAATAGTAACACGAACTTTATAGGTTTCTCCGTTCATATTTGACCACTTTTTAAGAATGATAACATTAGTGATTTTTACTCCTCGATTGTGTGCATGCCTGAGAATTACATGTTTTAGATCTTCCGGGGTATAGTCTGCTTTAATACGTGTTTGCTGATTCGTAAATGGATTGGCTTCAAATTATTATTCATCTCATTCACAGTATTCATGTCATGTTTTTTGATTGGTTGGGAAGTTTCTATTATCCAATAGCCGATTTCGATTCGTTTCTTTTTCATTCTCAACAATCTCCTTTATACAAGTTTCTCCTTTGTCTGTTTCACATGTTACAGTTGGTGATGTAGTGCTTAGGGTTTGTGCTACCGGAGATTATATCAAGCCTACAATACGAATGTCATATGCTGGTAGACTGGAATCGCTTAAACTGGTATTTCTATATTCGTGTTGATCTGACAACATCCTATGACTAGAATCTAGACGACAGCTTTCAATTACACTTGACTTGGATTCGGAGCTGTATTTGGTGTACGTGATATAATCGAAAATTGGCAAGAATATCTAATCATACTTGCATAAGCATAAGAGCATGACAACTGTATAAAGTTTGTACGTTACACGAATCTGTGCAATTACTGTCTCAACTTGTTTCTCATTTACAGCCTGTAGCTTTTCAATTACCATACCTGGCTTTCTATTATATCTGCAATCCCATATAGGTCTGAATCTAAACGCAATTCCGACTCCCGATTCAAGTCTTTTAATTTTCTCATCCTTACTTTGTATCATCTCATCCAAACGAGCGACGTCTTTTCTCATTCTTTTCATTTCTTCCATAATAATTGCACAATTGGCGTGTAGTTCATCTTTTACAAATTGTTTCAGATCAATAAATTTTTCATATTGCAAAATGGGAAAATTGGTTTCAACTCTCTCATCTGGGCTAGTAATTCCACATTCGTCTATTGATGCAAAACCTCTTGATTGATCCATGTCAGTCGATTGATCAGTTTCGTTACCAGTCTTCTGCAGATCATTTAAGGAAATCAAACTATCTTTACTACTCGACTTGCTTTTCCCACACCTAGACATGCATGATTTACTTCGCTAGTGTTACAGTCACCCTCTAGAAAATGAAATATTGCATATATGTCATCTGCTTTTTTTTATCTCTCACTGGAGCACTATCAGAAGTATTGTGTAAAAATTGTGTATTGTGAATAAGTATTGTATCAAAATTGTAATGTGAATATCGAACATGAGCTTCAATTTATTACTGCTTGTTCGCTATATGGAAAATTCAAATCTAGAAATAATTAGGACTTCAATAGAAAATTTCTGATGAATAATACAGCAAAGTTTACTATAAACGCCTTAAAGATTATGGAATCCATTGTATCTTCGGCTCCTGGAGCATAAACTCTAGATTAATATTACAAAAACTCTTTTTGCTCCATGTTATCTTTAATTTACATTGTGTGATTACTGTTTAATTTATATCAGCATATCGTCCAGTAAGAAAAAAAAACTTGTTATAATGATTATTATGGTTAATAACACTTCCAACAGATAGGATACTCATGTGTTATACACCAAACACATTTTTGTATCGCATGATGTATATGTATTCATAATAAGCCAGTGGCCAGTGGCCTGTAATAAAAAGAAACAGTATTACTATTAAAATAGGGCATAGACAGAAACAAAGGCACTCTTTCTTAACATCGTACATTAAATAAAACAGACTCAGCATTAGATACATAGGGCAAGTTAATGTTTTGTTTGTCAAATTGTGTAATACTCATTATCGAAGGGTGGATATTGTAGATGTTTATTTTGTGTACAATTTGTTACCATTTTTGAAAATTTTTACTTTTTAGAATTTATTTTTTTTAGTTCAATTTCATATTTAATGAACAGATTTTACATTTTTAACATATTTTAATTTTTTTATTTTTTTTATTTCTAACTATTATTTTAATTTTTCTGACAATTGTTTATATTATTTTTACAAATATTATGTTTATAATTTCTGTTTGTACTTTTGTTTCTACTAAAATAAACAATTAAATTTATTTTCTTTACAGAAGTTTTTTTTTACTAATTCTTAACAACTTTCAGATGATTTTCGCCCATTTTTTATTTTTAGAGCGCTTATGACTGATGCAAGTAATTTGTTGAAATTTCCTAATATTCTTAAGTTACTTTATAAAATTCTCCCAATTTTGCTTACGAGCTTTAAAGCTTTTTATAAATTTTGTGCTTAACATTTTTATTTCTCGTAAGTTTTTCACCTAAAATATTTTTGATCTAATTTAGTTCACATCTGATGATGTAGATTGTTTTAATCTTTAAAATCATTGTGATATTTATAATAATTAATTCTTTCTTCGAATAGCTTGCTTTATTTTATATTTTTTTCATTCTTAATTTGATATTAATTTTTTACATTTTCTATTTGTATATGGTTGTTTATAAACTATTATTTCAAGCATTTTATTTCTTTATGACTTTTTTATTTCTTACAATTGTTTCTCTAATTTTATTAAATCGCTGTTTAAATCCTGATCAGTTCTAAAATACTATTGTCATCCTAAGTCTATGCCTTATTGTAAAAACGTCTCGTTTTGATCGTTGTCGCTTCTAATTTCCGTAAAGTTTCGTACATCCTTATTACTTTTAGATCGATATTGTTTTAAACATATTCCGTGATAGCTTTATTGGTGTCTGTTAAATTCCGTTTCAGTTACGCAATAATGATTTTGTTATTAATAGATGATAACCCTTAAATACAGGATGTGCAGTTCAACATGCTATCATACCACTTTATGTGCATCTTATTTGTCCAAAATAACCACCTGAATTTTCTTGCGCAGCATTCTCATTACTGAGTGCCTGCTGCCGTGTGAAGTTTCCTTGCCTTGTCTTTTGGGACCTTTGTCCTTTTTCAGCATTTCAATCAACATTTCAGCCGCCATCATTATAATTGATTAGTTAAGGAGCATTGGAAGAGAAAAGTTATATCTGTTGGAATATGGCCAATAATATACCTTACTGGGACTCGCTACAAATACAATAAAGGGTATCTATCAATAGACAGAAAGCTGGGGGTCCAAACGCTAATAGGCTAATAACTGGCACCCCAAACCTCTGAAAATCTAGCATAAATTTAAATCGATAAGAGGAACCCATGTGGGTAATGATTTAATATTGAATTATGAATCGAGCAGAGATACTGTGATTTTGGAGAATAGCGTCGAAATAAACACTCCTATGACTTTTTTGCCGTTCAATGTTTTTTAGTCTCGTCGTTATACTCTTCAATAAACGTTGGATTTTTTTACATTTGTCTGGGCAAAATTACACTTATCAGGGCAAGATTACACTTGTCTCTGCAAGTTTACACCTGTTGATTAGTCGCCGAACAAGCACACGATAATCCTCACGCGATAACATTCCCGATGCCGCTAAAATGATCTGAATATCTATGATTTCGTTATCGATTTCCACTGCGGTGTATCGCTTGACGTTGTTAATGGGTTTGTCTTTATTGTTTCGGGGTTTTTTCAACTCTGCTCAGTCTCTGGATGAACTTTTGAGAAACGGCATTGTGGTAGATAGATACCATTGGATAAAAACCCAACACAATATATCCGTAAACACCATCAAAATCACTTCGGTATATTTCTGGGATTTCTTCGACGTCACGATGAAACACCAGAAAATCATGGCGGGAATGCGTCATTTCGTAACAAACCCGTTTAAATTCCGCAGCAGTGATATACCTAAAATAGTCTCGCGCTGTCGAGTCATTACCATGAATGTGTGATCCGGCAACTAGCAAAAAGCAACCAGTGCTACGCGTGATGTATTTAGGAACGTCAAATATTACTGAACGAGGTATATCGCGTTACAACGTATATATTTTAAGAGCGAAAAATATTCGCTCATCTTATTCATATTTCTTTCGATCCATTTTAATATCATCAAACACCACCACCTTGTTTTGATTGCCTTTGAGTTTGTCCAACGAAATGGTTTCATCAGGTTTACATCCTGGTCTTTCGCAGGGGATTTACCGTCAGCGGATTTAGGTGATAGTCTAGCTGTCAGGGAATAATAATAAAGCACTGCATTTTTTTCTCATAGGTCGATTCCAACTGCATCATATACCGGCAGATCAGGGTCAATGTTGTTAATCTTCTGATTTCTCCACAACAAAATGCATAGACCCATATTTTCTGACGCATTATTCGACGGCAGATATGGGTCTGTGCGGTTTGCTGTTTATTTCCACGTAATAGTGAGTAAATATAGTGAATATCTTACACTTTTGTTGCTTTGTTAATTTTAGGACCTTATCTTCCCCCTTCATTATTTATTCCTTGAATTCTTTTTCACCATTAAGCAGCTGAGATTCTTCTAATGTAATTGCTTTTTCCTACGTTGGCTTGCGGAAAATGAAAGCCCCAAATTATGTATAATGCACATATTAGATGTATATTACGATCATAGACCAGCGAGGCGTCATTATCCAAGGAGACCAATATCGGCATTTCTATAAACAGATTTACAAAGTCATTTATATCTGATATTCACAGCTTCAAGGTACAGTAATATATATATATTTTATGGTGATAAACCAAGAATATGTGCTATTTGTATGCATTTGTCTGTTTTTATAAATGTCTTCGATTTTTCTGATTACTTGTTGGAGAGTCAATGTTGCGAAGACATTTTTCAATACCAGTAATTGGCTGCATTCTTGAATCAGACGTCACAATGTACATTACTCAAGAGATTATATGACAACACGGATTAGTTTCGTGAAATGGACCCTACCTAATTTTGTAGAAAAAATTGAATTCTTTGGGTATGGTGAGATATGAATAATGATCTGCATTATATGTTTGGGTCATGATTTGTATTTTAATGACGTGAAGTACAAATATTCGACTTAAAAGGCTTGTTAATACGTCATGCAACTGTGAACCAAGAGAACCCATGCAAGTGTGAAATCATGTCATTTATGTGTGGTCTTTGGGTAATTGGAGAGAATATTTTGCAGTATTGGCACATTTAAGAACCCTAGTTCACAATGGCTGTTGCCTGGATGTCTTTGGAAATAGTGGAAAATAATGGACTTCAATGCCAGAATAGAGTAGAAGTTGTCTAATCCATCCTTAGTGAAACTACGTGTAAAAGTATTTTTAATACTTTGTGGCCACTTCTAGTAGTAGCAGTAATAACAGTAACAGTAATAGTAGTAGTAGTTGTTGTTGTTGTTATATATAATATCTGCTTCTGTTCTAACCAATAGTAAATCTATCTCTTCAATCTGTGAGAATTTCTGGGTTTCTTGTTATATTTCAATCTTTTTATTATTTTAATTATTTGTTGTAAAATGATTATTTTATAAATAAAAGAGTATCCGTACTTGACAAGGCTATTTCTATCCGTACTTTACAAGGTAATTTCTGTCAAGCTGGTACCTTTTATGATATTTGTTGTATGTATATTTAGAATGACTCAAATCTATCTATCAAGCTTGACCATAATCAACATGTTTACAAAACTATACATCGGTAAAATTATGTTGAAACATGATATTTTGTTTGTATTTAAATTAAACACATGCAAACGAAATTCGTTTGTCGCTATATTTGTATTTTTTCTCTAGCAGTAATAATCTTAGAGTAGTGGGATAAAAACATAATCCGGAAGAGAAAAAAAAAACTACCAAGATATGAAAATTCTATGATTTCAATAAAAGCTTCATAAATAGAAGGCATGGTTTAAATAATATAATCATTTAGAATAACACTTGAGAAGATGTCGGCGATTCAAGCCGACCGGACTTCCCTTCAGTTTTTTCTCGACCTGATTGTTAAAGATTCAAGATATGACAGCAGACAATTCATCTAAATTTATGTCTGAAATAATGGTCTTGCACCATTTGATGTTGAAGTATGATTACTGGGCTATCTCCATTCACCTATGTTCCCTTGAGTTAAAACATTTATCTTATCTTCATCATAATAGTTGTGCGTGAAGTGTTTCTGTGGGCATCGACCTGACAGTTCAAGAGATATTAGGCTCAAAATCTCATTCATAACACTGTCCGTCTGCTGGACTGATAAACATTGTCAAGGAAACAAGCGAGTTAAACAACAAGACAGATAGTAAATGGATACAATTTTTACAGATGTGCTAACAAAGATCGTAATTATATCTTTATATAGTTCACAAGTTTGTAACCGAAAGAAAGAATTTATTTTTTGAAATAAAAGTGAAAACTGAAAAGAGGCATCATTTAACCAAGCGTGACCTCATACAACAAAAACAATCCATTGGACCATCTTAAGAAATTCGAATCACATAGTGTTGCGTGCAATTCAAATCTAAGCAAGTTGATATACGATAATATGAAGAAATAATGCACAAATAGTGATGTTAAAGAAAAATAACCAACAATCTGGCAAGTGTATTTTTCGGATTTTCAGCTTAGTTGATTTTATACTCGCACTGCATCTCTCTCTCTCTCTCTCTCTCTCTCTCTCTCTCTCTCTCTCTCTCTCTCTCTCTCTCTCTCTCTCTCTCTCTCTCTCTCTCTCTCTCTCTCTCTCTCTCTCTCTCTCTCTCTCAAAAAAAAAAAAAAAATTCGGTGTCAGTTGTGTTAGCTCTGAGCTGATCTGATTTTTCTTTGAGAATAACAAATGACCGAAACCCAGGATATGTCAGCAAGTTTTGCTCTTCCATTATATCATTTGTATTACACATTACTAATCCAAATGGCGTATATATCCTATGGACCAATTTTTGGTTTTCAGAATTTTTCCTGAGCAGTTTAGAAATTACATAATAGCCTCACCTTTTAGTGGCATAAAGATTGATAGGTGAGCTCAGCATCTCGTCTAACTTATAAAAGCGTAATTATCATGCATTATGAGAAAATATTTCAAATCACAGACAACCATATTGAAATTCGTCTATTTCTCGCCTTTTCCGCATGAATGAAATGTCTTTAAAACAATGTTGCACATTAGTAAGTTGCAGTAATGCTTGTGTATGAAATGGCTCATTGATAATATTTGGAAAAGAGCGAAAATAATCACAAAAAGAATATATTTACACAGTAGATGTCGTTGACCAGTGAGTTGTTTCGAAGGTTTCTATCGTGGTGTCGTCCTGCTTGCAACTTAATGAACTGAAGAAAAGAAATATCCTTAATTACAGAGAAATCACTATTATACTTTAAGAGTATTTTGTGGGGAAATGGTGACAAAGACAGTATATATGGGCTAGCTGAAATCCAGGGTATCCTAAATATAAACAATAGCAATATTGCACGCGCGCACACACACACACACACACGCACACACACATTGGCACGTGTTTGAGATAATTCTCTAAACAAACACACGATTACTCATACAACTGGAGATGTAGCATGAATATCCTCCATACCAATTAAATTTCCATCGCACAAACAAAAGGGAATAGGGTATGCTATTTTTGCATACAAACAAGTAATCATACATACAGATGGAGACGGACTGAAAAGTGTATCATATTGTTTTCACAATACTTCACATACATTATTTGAGATAATAATATTTTATACGAATCATTACTTTATGCAAGGACATGGCCTAAGAGGTTAGAGCGTCGACCTTAGATGTGGTCGCGGGTTCGAAACCCGACCCGAGTCATACCAAAGACTTATCAAAATGGTACCTGTAGCTGTCTCGCTTGGCCCTCAGTATTAGGAGATTATTGTTAGGACTGGGTTGTCCTAGTGTCAGGATAAAGTGACTTGGTGGAACAGTGCTATAATTCACGGGTTTAGGATATGATCACTTCTTCGTACAAACACAATTATACATACACATACAAAAGGGGGAAGGGTATGATATTTGTTTTTGCAAACACAAAGTCACACACATATAAATGTGGATAGTGTATATTTTCATACAAGAACACAATCACGCATACATATATGGAGGTACATAATAACAGTTTTCATTGCTACGAGTCTTTGCTCTTATAATAAGCTGCAGAAAAGAATGAAAGAAAACAAGCTTTGTAAAATTTAACAACCAATTTATTTCCCTAGAATACGAAGTGAAAACAAGAAGAAAAGAACTAACGATATTGCAAATTAAATCCCAAAAAATCCAAGTTACAGATACAAGTCCAACTAATTTAAAGTCCTGAATAAAACTCAGTCAAATCCAGAAGAAATAAAAAAACTGAAGGTGATGACGTGTTTGTTATAGCTTATAGAGGGTTCTTTTTTTCAACAGTCTTTTGTTGAACCATAGTAGTAGAGTTCAAGGTTTGAATTCAGTATAAATAAATATACTGGTCACAACATATAATACAACTAGAAAGTGCTAGAAAAGCACGAAATACCAAAGTCCTTACAAATTCAAGATTATATAGTTCTCAATCTGACCTCAGGTAACAATTAACATTTTCTATAAAAGAAAACTATTACTTAATGGAAAATAACCTTCTAGAATGATCCTGATGTTTAACAAAATCAAAACCATAAACTATAAAATTTACTTAGCAAACTCCAAAATCTTGACCCATATAAACATTTTTTTCTATTGAAAATAATTCTGATATTAATCTCATAAACATAGAAAATAATTTGGCTATGTATTAAATGTTGACATAAAATGAAATATTGTTTTCAAAAGTCAGTCAGATCAAGCAGAAATGAACTCAGTTTATGACAAGGTCAAGTCCAGCATAGTTACATTACTATATCATGCAATTAAATTTTTAAAAATCTAACAATTATATATATATATATATATATATATATATATATATATATATATATATATATATATATATATATATATATATATATATATATATACATAACATCACTCCATTCATGGTTTCCGACCAATCATTTCCTTTGTGTAAATTCATAATCACACATCTGAAAGAAGGAAGGGTTATGATATTTTATTATTACAAGCCGGAGTTCTTTTGATTGACCGAGCGGTGTCAAAACCCTGGCGCGAATCCCGCAAGAAGTCATAAGTTTACCCCATATTTCCAAAGACTTCTATACAACTTCAGTTGTAAGTTGGAAAGTCTGCCGTGTCCATTCTATACATTAAGTTTACACTAATCAATGTAAGACCACATTATTTACAACTTGCCAAATAGCCATCAACCGCACATCTGCATTGTTTCTCTACATTAACTTTCCGTTCCGCCAGTAGTTCACACCGTAGAAACTCTACAACTACCCCTAACAAAGGGGGACTATTTTAACTGCGCCACCTGAGGCCAGTCGATCCACCGTTTCAAGGCATATCCCACCAGTAAACCTACATCACATTTACCACCATGGCGACATAAACCGTATCTTCTGAGTCCTTTCTCATTTATTCCGTAGTTTCTTACTATAAATACTGCCGCTGCAGTCACAACACCGATATACACCACTAGATTTTATAATGTACATCAAGACAGGGATAGTCATGCGGCTTGGGTCTGAGTTCGCTACTCATTGATCATGGCATCATAGAAACTCACTAACAGTTTCTCTCTGTGACGTTTGCTCCTAATAATTGACTAATTATTTCGTGCTAAGGAATATTTCCCATTGCACCGAATTCCAATAATCAAACATGTAATCACACAAACCTACAAACTGCTTAAACTAAATGCGCATCTCCTTAATTTTATTACATTATGTTATCAACAAACTTTCACACATACAAATCGAGACGTTAAGTAATATTTTTATAACAATATTTTTTGGCAACAATAATTTTATATCAGTACATCATTTCACAGACAACAATGGGTTAGGTTAGGATGTTTTTGGTATACAAATATATAATCACACATCCAATGGAGGTATGCAATATATACTGATATTTAGTTTCATTCTTTCTAAAAGCAATCGGACTTCATCCCCATTTGTAAGTGCCACTGGGAAACCAAATCATTCTACCCACCCACCCCCGTAATTATTAAGTTCCAAGTTTCCCAATCGCGAAAGTTACAAAACAGCAACAATATACTTGTGTTTTACTGGCAATTACCGAGAAATATAATTCTGTTTCTGTGTATAGGACAAACACTTGTCAGTGGATATATAGGCCTAACGTTTGGAAAAATATGTATTACTGTAATGATGACGAATTCAAGAAAAGTACAATTGACCAGATTAAATAATGCTAGAAGATTTCAGTCTGGTCATTGCCTGAAATTATATGTATTGTTCTGTCTATCTGTTCCACTGGTAATCATGTTAAATTCTTCGTTAGTTTGCTCAGGTAGTGAGATGAATATAGTGAATGAGTTTTGGGGTTGACTGGGTGAAATAGAAAACAAACTAAAAAAATAATCTTTCGTTATTTTTTTTTTAAATCTCTCTCTCTCTCTCTCTCTCTCTCTCTCTCTCTCTCTCTCTCTCTCTCTCTCTCTCTCTCTCTCTCTCTCAGCTTTGTGTTTTCTTCTCCCATGAATCAATTGATCACTGTTGAAATTCTAATATTTGCATAAATATCTTCCGTAAAATTGTTTTTATCTAACATTCTCTAAGTTTGTATTTGACTTTCATACTTATTTAAGTTGAATTTAAACGGTCTAAACGTAAACGAAACTGAGAATCAATAAAGACAATAATAAAGTGGGTAACTTATTACACTGGACAATAGGCATTGACTGCCATGCAATCCGTGTTTTCTTTAATTAAATGTGGAGTTGTCTGTCTCTGCATCAGGTTCCAACTTTCCATGAAAATTTTCAAAAATAGATCAATTATTTGCTTCTTTTATGTGCTACACGCAAGGGGTCTAAGACCTAGCTAATCCAACATCTGATTGAACGTGACATGATTGTTCATATTTTTTTCCCGATCAGGTATCGGAATCATTCTTGCTGCTTTGTCTATTTTCAATCCGTTGTTCAACAGTGACGAGGGAATAATCATTAGCAAATCATAGTGTGAACTAGTAAGAGACGGATTGTGGACGAGGTGGAAGGGTTTCTATCAGAAAGTTCTTTAAGCAGTTTAACAAACTACACAAAATTTTCATGACCCCCGCAAATGTAAACGAATCACAAAAAAATCATTTCGGTCATTTTAATTACTCGTGAGATACGAGATTTCAATGAGATTTTAATCACTTATTTTCTAACTGACAATGCAGTTCATGTGACCTGATGTCTTGTACAGACTACAAAAACAAATATTTTCTCGCTGACCCACGTTTAAGAAACAGGACTGCCTTCCATTGTTAGAAACATTGTATTACAGGTAAAAACACTTGCTCGTAAAGTATTAAATATGATCGCATTTAAATGGAAACTAAAGCAAAGACGAATATCTTTCATGCAATGCTTCATCTTGACTATCTATAACTTGTAAAGAAATCCCAAAATAGCAAGGTAGTTTTCTTTTCTTGTTCAAAAATAGAAAAATAATTCCCCTTCGATATGAAAAGTACATATGACGGTGAAAGTATAACTTTTAACTTTTATTCTGGCAAAATTTAAGAATTTACAGATGTCCAAATCCGTAATATTTAAATAAACCAATGTCAGTAAATTTCAGTCTGGGAGTTTTCTGCAGCCTGTTAAATTCGCATAGAGAAGCTTGGTGCCATCCTTAATGTAAAATTCAAATATTTGGGTATAGTGACATTCGCAATGTAAAATTCATATATTTGGGTATAGTGACAATGTTAAAATTCACACATGGTACTATACTTTCTCAAAGTTAATGTTGAATTCGAGTATTCATCACGGCCTGAACATTAGTAAGTATATAGAATTTATAGTCAAAGGTAAGACAAATATTGTAACCAAAATATTCTAACGCTTGTATTTTAGACAAAAGTAAACAAGGTACAGTGCAAAAAAGTTACCCTGTGTATATTAGGACAAAGTTTTAAGAACAATCGTGCTATATGTTTGCACGCAACGTTTCTTGAGAACTCAGAGAGGGTTGGATAACAGTTATGCATTTTTCACCTTATACATTTTTTAAATATTCTATGAATTCTACATACGTTACACTATTTCTTATCAATTGTATTTATCCCACAATCAATTGATGCTTGTGAAAACAATTGCACTTTCAAAATCGTAATAAAATTTTGTTAATTAATGTTCTTTATCAGCTGTTCAAAACACTACAAAGACATTAATATAGTACTTTTCGCTTGAAAATTGTCTGCTGACATCTATCTATAAATAGTGCTTTTTATTTCAACACTTTGAAATAATTTTAATTCTTTAAAACGTATGTATAACATCAGAACAATCATTAACATCTTCAAAAATGTTCAAATTACTTTGTATTGTGCTGTAATTTCCAGTACCTCAGTTACATCATTTTGTGAACCCATTTATTGCCGTAGTAAGATTTAAATAACATGTTGGGCTTCAGTTGTACGTAAAGTGTTACAGTAACAAGATCTAGGAATATGAGAGGCTAATGTGATTTGCTTTAAATGCATCCGTTGTTTCAAGGTTTTAGTAGCTTCGTAAGTATTGTTTGTTTTATTTGTATGAAATAGTTTGTTAGGCGTTTCACCTATGTTAGCGAGTTTGGTGGAAAACTGTTAACTGTCAACATTTTAATTAATAAGTAATTAAAATTTGTCTTTGCTACTTAAAACTTGAATATTGTTTCAGAAATGTCATCTACATATAGAGGTAAGGTGAGTAGCATAGGTAATATGAGATTCCTCTCAGAAAACCCACCCCCAAAACGTTATACGTCAGAAATGTTGTCAGCATCATTTTTTAAAACAAAATAATGACTTTCATATTTCTGACAAATATGTTTTGTCCAGGGCAGGTGGGGGAGGTCTCTGAGATAGGAACAATACAAATACCTACACTACTATCATAGTCCCTTTGATTATTAGACAAAATTTCATATCAAACAAAAATAATATTGTAAAATATCATTCTGTTATTCAATACGACATGTTGGGTTTGATCTAACAAACAGATTTTGTAAGAGATTTAATTCTATCAAATCAGCATTAACTTATAATGGCATAAAACCTAAAATAATAAGCAATTGCATTAAAAAGTTGGTCACTATATATCACCAAAATATGGATCAGTATGGTTATTCGCGACTGAAAATGATGATCGGATAGCGGGTTAAACAGCTGATCTAATGACATTTATTGATAATGTGGTTGATATTTTATTTGAATACAATATTTCTAAGGCTGCACAAAATTAAACATCTGCTACTGTTGTAACCAATATTTTAATGTAATCTGTTTCATACATGCTGACTCTAATTTGTAGAATATATGTTAACAAAAAAAAACGGATTAATTGATTCGCTACTTGAAATTATACCAGAGCTGGTAATTAGCAGTAGTAAATACGACATAACTCAAAGTATTTTATTCTAGTATTTATAACATTTTTCACACACGAAAGTTTTTTATGATAACATCTGTAATATTACATTAGATAGTCCAGGTCTTGTTTTGGAATATTTTCTGGAATATGATTAAAATCAACTATATTGTTCATTATATAACATTTGTTTACATATTTTATACAGTAATGCCAGTCCCCGGGTTTGATTTTTATAATAACTTAATTTAAGTGTTTCTGCTACAAATTCAAGACACCACCAGTAAAAATGTTTTTTGTCATCTTACTTTCACGCTAAAGTTACAGTTCCAGAAACACTATAGCTTGAATGACGCCATAGGTATGTGGTAAAGATAGTAATTATTGTACCGCTAAATACGAACAACATATATACACCAGTTATATCCGAAATATATGTTTGATAGTTTTTTTGTTGCAGTGTCTATGTTGCTGATTCTGATAATACTGTGAATACGATATAGTTAGCTCGTCCGTCAGGAATTTTAACAAGATTAGCTATTTGAACGATTTTAAGAATGCTACTGACAATATCGTTTTTCTGTGTTAATGTCAACTAGTTTAATATCTGCAACCGTTAGACTTCCAAAAACTTAGTTAAAAAATCAATTTATATTTTTACTAAATTTTACACACTTTTGTACATAATAAGTATAATCAATTCTAAATGCAGTAACTTAATTGTCATCTGTTGGTTTTGCTGTCACTGTCGGAATGTTGCTATCGTCGACATATTTTTAGTTGCAGCGTCGAAATCTGTTTCTATTGTTGAGGTTATTATTACCATTATTCATATTGAGAAATGCACGCATGATGCCTACAAGCACTATTGCGTACTTCGAATCGTGATCATTGTCACTGCATCTGATTCTGCAGATAGGTCTCCAAGGTATGTAATTTTATTATTGTTCATGATAATGGTAACAGTAAATATATCACCAGTTTTCTTAATTTTTATCGTTAACTGACTTACCAGAATCTTATATTTTACCTTGATCAGCAAATGTAATGATATTACTAACAACGGCGGTGGGAATTCCTACAAGTACATCTGACAATCATATATTAGTGCTTTCAATCGTCCTTGTTTATCTTGAAAAAATAACAACTTCATTTTGATCAACACTTGTGACATTTTATAAATTACTGATTTAAATTTTGAGCATATCAAGAATTGAATATTTATATAAACCACCTTCCTGAGATTTTGACGTTGAATCTCCTACTAACATTCCAAATTTTGAATAATAACTCGTTATGTATTTATAGTCTGACAATTTTTATATAACATAAAATTGTAAAACAATAATGGCAAAATCATCGATATTAAATTTTGATACAGAATGTTAGGTCAAATATAAACATAACAATAACTTCCAGACTGTTTTCATCTTATTGTTGGAAGAACTGGGTCGGAAAAACATACTTGCTTATGAATTTACTTCACGGATATATTTTTAACTAAGATCGCGTTGATATTTACACATTTAATCCACAAATGACAATTTAATGACAAACTTCGTGATCATCTTGAGACTGACGAAGATTTTTTATTATCAAACAACCAGAAGAACGTGTCCTAGTTACTCAACTTGGTTCTTCCGAACACAAGATAGTTGTTTTGACGATATTCCGCTAAACATGAAAGAAATGAATAAAATCAGATATTTTTCATTATCATTTAATAAGATATGTAATTATTTTTATCTCCCGCAAGGTTTTTATAATGCTGACAGATTGTTTATGAGTAATACTGGTTCTTTTATATTATTTCCATGACTGGACAATGTTGAAGATAGAAATATCGCGAACGAGCAATGTGGTGATGTAACAATAAACTTATTGAACTATATAATCAAGCAACAAAAAATAAATATGACGTTTTTGTTTGATAAAAATAACAAATGATAGAGTAGAATGTTTCTCTGTTGCATTGACAAATATCTAGAGAAATGTTTATAGAAAATAAGTATATAATCGATGGAAAGACAAGCAAAGTATAGAAAATCTAAAACAATTTGCTCAAAATAAGGCAAAATTTTAGCATCAAGTATAGTAAGCACGACTTGAATAAATGGTTGCAGTAGAAACAACAGCTACAATTTTAAAACCAGTTAATGAAGCTTTACTTGGAAAACAACCTGAAACTAAACCATTATAAGAAGAACTTAAAAATTACAAGAAAAAACTTTACTTGGACTAGTTAAAAAACAGCAAGAATCAGATGCTGGAAGAATTATTGCTAGATCTGATGCGAAGAAAAAAGATTAGCTCAGTCACTTGTAGGAAATATCGCTGATCCGATTGCAAGAGATACTGAACTAGGAAGGTTGTTGAATAATCCATTATAAGAAAAAGAACTTAAAAAATTACGAAAAAAAAATGTTTACTCAGACTAGTTAGAGAACAGATTAACGAGATACAGGTACGGAAAAAGAGGAACTTCCAATCGTTGATAGAATCAGGAATGGTGCTATAGCTTATACATTTTACAAAACAGTGATTGATGTTAGAGAAAAGGTTTATGGTAATGGGTGGAAAGAAAAATTTAATTTTTTTCAATTATAATCGTTAAAAGCAATATAGCGAAGAAACAATAGGAACGGGAGTTATAATATCCGTTACTGAAATGATTGGCAGATTAATGCTATTGGCATCATCAAAAGAAGATGAAAATCTTGGTGCTGATAATGACAGCCAAATTATTGACATCCATGATAATTTGAGATAACAAAATTTATTAACATCTAACGAATACGAAACTTTACATCGCGACCTAATTGCGGGGAGTTATTTTTATAAAATGATAATAACTGTCAGCAACATTATTATTAGACTCTAGCCTATCTGCTTAAGAAAGCGCAAATCTTTATGTAAAGTATATTCCTTCAATAGAATTAGATCGTGAAAAACAATATGAAATAGGACTTATTTCATACACTTGTTAATTTAAAAACTGGAGTAAATGATGAATTTCGATTTACTTATACTATTCCTGAATTTGTAGCAAGTAGTATTGTTAGGTATCAACTCCTTCAAAGTAACATAAAAAGAGTGAAGAAAACAAGCTTTGTAAATTTTAACAAAAATAAATTCTTTCCCTAGAAAACACGAAAAAATGTAAATATTTTAAAAAAGACTTAGGAATTACAGCAATGATCCAAAATTGCTTGTTTAAAATAGAAACAAGTCCTGTAAAAAGTTCTAAACACAGTCTGAAGTTCAATTCGGGTTAAAAATGGCGGATGACCACGTCAGACGAAGGCTAACAGAAAATTCCAGAATTTAGACAAAGCACAGTTTGTGTTGTTCCTTTCCAATTTAGAATATTTTCGGGAAAATGTCATTGTCCAAATCAGTAATGTTGTTCTCCAGGAAATCAATTATTTAGCAAAACGAAGTAAAATTAGCTCCATTAACAAACCATGTTGTTTTACGTAGACATACGAACAGACAACTTTATCTAGCACAAAATATCATCTTGAAGGTAATAGAAGTTGTATAACTCTAAGATGTTTCTCTTTCAATAACTGTAAGGGTCCACGCACTATAGGATAAAACTTTACTAACACCTTCCCCCATGATAAAAAAGAAATATGAATTTTCACAAGAAAACTACATCATAACTGATATAAATAAAAACATAAAAGAACTTGTATCAAACAAATAAAGGAGTTGCAGATGATTTTGAGCTTACACCAAATTATAATACTTTACGAGCTAGAAAACCAGTAAAAACTGGTGCAACAGTTAATTTTACATCACGAACAAGTATCGCACCACTGATAGGATTTCGTCACAAAAGTTAAAATGCTTATCCAGATGCACATGTAACGTGTGACGGTGAACTGACAGTAGATATAATTGACGTAATCATGATATTGGTAAATTATTGTATTGTAACTATTGCATCTGGATCTTACTCAGCTAAAGGCAGTAAAGAAGAAACAATATACAGTTTTTAACAGAATTTTCATCACGTTCTCTTATGAAAATTAATCCACGTCATATTTTTTATTACCTGCCCAATGTTGAAAATCAAATAACAGGAATAAATATGCAGTTAACTAATCAGTCTGGATGACAGATTTAAATAATGAAATTGTTACTTATTACTTGCACTTGCATGAACAATATTTATCATAGTTTTAAGAAAAGCTCAAAGTCTTAGTAATGCAATAGATTTGAAAACAAAATTATACAACCTCAGATAGAATGAAACAAAAAAATGTTAATCGAAGAAAAATAGAAGGAGGATTGTTGGGAAATATATTTACTAAAATTATTGAAAATATTCCAGTACCTCATAAAGTTGTGTCAATTGCACTCGACGCATCAAAAACTTTTGCAACTGGATCTGCAACTATTATTGGAACTACTGAGATAAAATAAAAGGTGCCCCGCAAAATAGTGTAACGATAAAACAAGCAATGATAAAAACAACAAAAAGAACTTTTGTCATCACGATGAGAACAAATTATACAAGTAATATCTAAAGTAACAGCTCCGCAATAATATTGTATAACCTAATAATAGACAATGACTAAAACTTAGCTATAATAACAGAAACTTATGACACAGACGACACAGTAACAAAATTTGAATATGTTGAATATCTTGATGAAACTTCTAACGAACCTAATAAGGCTGGCGACAGAACATTTAATACTAGAGACGAGGACATTTATCTACTGACTCTCGATGTAATGTTGGGTGTTCGTGATGAGATTATGACAGTAGCTGTTCAACCTGTCGCAACTGCAGCTGGAGCAGAAGTAGCTCTTATAAATAATGGTTTGTGTATATTTAGAAGTGTTAATTATCAGCTGGTCATCAAAACTGTCGAAGATATTTCAAATTACCAACAAGTTGCAAGTACAATAATAAATACTATTTCGTTTTCCGATTACTATTCCAATCAACACTCAACTAATGTGATGTGATTTAAAGATACTGGAGCAGGAGGAGCTGCACTTGATGAGTTTTCATTGAGGAGAATGTTTGCTCATAGAGCTGATGCCGCTGCAGATGTGTAAAATTGCTTAATGAAAGCGACTTTGTCGGCCGTAACTTCATGTCCTTGTTCCTGGCAATTTTAGTCCTAGTCCTCGTCCTAACTGACATGGCAATAGACTTCCCGCCAATCAAGCTAATAACGGAGCTATTTGAATAAATCCACCTTTTGTCCGTAGAGGGTTGCCCTGACAAGATTATTTTAGTAGACGCTTAAATAAATAATGACGTGCGAATGCAATTGCGATATAGATTTATGTCTTAAGCAAAATAAAATTGTTACATATTGCCAGAAATAAAACAACAGCGAAATAATTAAAATTGCGATACTGCTAAATTAAAATTATCAAATCAGAAAACAATTGCTACAGAATTTGCAGGTAATGATAATAGTTACAATCTTGATGATAAAAAAAAACAATTTAGCAAATTTTAGCTCTGCAAATTTATTTCATCTTTTTCAACCTGTTATAGTTCAAGAACTTGTGGCTCATAAAAGTAGCAAAGTCATAGTAAAATATATGATTTTGTCAAAGTTACAAGAAGTTAAAGATAAACTTGATGTAAGTTTTGAAACAAAAGCTTTTGACAGCGAACTTATGTAACCATATTTAACAGCAAAATCGAGAAAAATATTAACTGGAACAAGCATCGCCATGTTGCCGATAAAATAAATCAAGAAATAAACAAAAACTTAGAATTTATTTCATCATGATCAGGCTGGAAATTTGAAATTATAATAGAAGTTTTATACACAGCAAAATTGAACGTACTACTCGGTAGTTTTCCTTCTTTTTCATCACGCGAAATTTATTAAAGAAAAAATATACCCACAAACTCCGTGTATGTAGTGGATGCCGGTTTTCGTACGAGTCCTTATATGTGGTATGTATCGCTTATGTCAAATAACAAAATCCGAAAAGAAACGATATCACCCGATCGTTGAAGGCACCTGCCATTTACGCAAAACGTTACAAGGTACAAACTGACCAAGCCTGTATTGTATCCAGGTTAACTTTACGACAGTATCTCGCAAATAAAAATCATTATTTTAAAATATATCCACTGTGAGTGCAAATGATAATCTTTTCGCTAGCATGGGTTACAAAAGTGTTATTAAAGCAGGTTATTGCTGTGTACACTATTTGCCCTGCAAATATAAATTACGATTACATCTGGAAAACAGAATCTCGAGTGATGGATAAGCGCAACATATAGCGAACAATAAACTCTTTCCTTAAACATTTGGACAGAATATCAAATAGAAAGGATATTTTACTACAAAGCAAACAAACCAAAAACCTGACTGGTTTCTTTTAAGTATGCCAAATTTTTTTATGAAGACAGCCGACATAAAGAGGTCGAGTTTGGTACCTTTAGATTCTTTTTTGTTTTTTCTTTTGTAATAAAGTCGGTTAAAATAGAGAAGCCAACATTGGTTCCCTTTTACGTGTATTAACAGGAATCTTCAAAATAAATTCAAACAAAGGAACAGTTTTGAAAGCGACACAATCTAGTGCGTCTCTCACGCATATCGATGCAAGGTTGAACAGTATATTAGTTTTCAGTAGTTTTATTTAAATGTTCGCTATCCATGGTTTATGTTTTAGTTTTCGGCAACAAAAAGCATGTACTTTGTTTTGTGGGGATAAATTGTACGAATTTCCGGCTATCGTCCTCTATAGGTGGGAAATCGTAGCTAAGTGGTAGTAACTGCGTTGTATATGTCTTTGTCGAGTAAATAAATTATTATTTCTTCTTGACACTTGATAATTTTTTGTTCTTTTTGTGCGAGTATCACCATTTTTTATCATGTAATTCAAATCTGATGTAAACAGAAAAGTGTTGGAGTTTGGCATGTGACTTTCAAAGATTTTTCTATTAACCCGAATGCAGATGTTATTCATTAAATTGTGGTTCTCAAATGACATCCTGGCGTGTATGCCGGGCAGAAGAGAAAATAAGTTAAAACGTGGAAATTGAAGGATTGCAAAAACATTTTAATTAACTATGAGGGATATGATGAGCTACAAACTGAGGGTTTCAAAACATTGCCTTTGGCATCCAAGCGTGAAATGAATTTCGATCCACTGATCTTTATACAAAAGCGTACGTTCAGCTTATAATGATGTGCTTAGAACTACTGCTGAGTAAAAGTCAGTCAACATGCACAGCGTTGTTTGCAAGCCTCATACAGAATAATTTTAAACAGATTATTTAAAATTTGTATAAAATAGTAAATTTTCACTGCTTCATTTTCAAAGAGAAATATTAGCTTCAGGGAACTTTTAGAGGTTGGCTTTGCTCGTCATTATGAAAGGAAATATAAATTTCTATGATAGAAACTGCAGCATTAGATCTCGTTATACCTGCCGGTGATACCAAAGAAAATCCGAAATTAGTTGTCTGTATAATAATAATGTGACGATGGTAAGATCTACAGCTGTAGTGTTAAAGTTATCATATCTACAGGTCTAGTCCTGAAGTGATCATATCTGAACTGTAGTATTGACAAGGTCATATATACCGCTGTAGTTGTTGAATAGTAATATCTACAGCATTATTTGAAAGTGGTTAGCGATAAAGTGGTCGAATCTGCAGTATTGCTAAAGAGGTCAGATCTACTGCTGCATTGCTAAAGTGGTCAAATATATACAGCTGTATATCTGCTAAGATTGCGAAGAAATAATCGAAGTATAAAGTGTTCCGCTGGGTCATCGCATATATTTTTTATTCTATGACTCACCAGAACTCGTGTTCATGGAGTTTCTAATGAAATGTAGCAGCGCAATGACAACTGATGCTTCTATTCAACAAATAAGTGTTATTTAGCATGAATCGATAAATTTTCAAATACAAACCTTCTGCACACGGGACATATTCAAGCAAACTTTGCTTTGAACGTTTTAGCATGATTCTCTCTGTTATAGTAACCTTATTTATTTATCTTAGAATGGTGGTGCTCACCAGTTATTATGTACTTTTGAGAGAGTGATGTAAGTTGAAGTTGTCTGCATTTTAAACACGCACAGTGGATAGAGTGTTGATATACCTCAATGCTATATTTAGGTAACATAGCTGAAGATTCGTTGGATATTGTACTTTTGGAACTTTTAAATGATCTTAGCACACACATAATTAAAATGACTGCTCCCTTGTGCTCCAAAAATCAACCTGAATTTTTCTAAAGTACACTCTCCTTGGCAGCTATTAAAAATTGGAATTTGAATTTTTCCAAACTAAACAATATCAGCTTCTAAAAGTGCAAAGAATGAATTACCAAATACATAGAATGTAAAAGAGTAATCGGCTCTTTTTTACTATTTATATCTGAAGGTCGGGAAGTGAAAATGAGCAAGTGCAGCTAGCACTTTTTAAAAAGGTGAACATCTGGAGTAAGGCCGAAATCTATACTCTAAAACCCATATTACGCCCATCAATCATACACCAAACTAAAGGGAAGTAAAGGTTCATTGAACAATACCTAATATATATATATATATATATATATATATATATATATATATATATATATATATATATATATATATATATATAGTCTTTTTTAAACAGCCAGTATAACTAGTGAAGAAATCCGGGGGAATTCTTTTTCTTGAAAATTTTAACCCTTTGTTAAATACGAAACTGTAGATCGCCACCAGAAATTTTACGTTGTCCTTAACTAACCGTTGGTTAAACTGCGGTGAACATTAAAAAATGCTATATGTATCATATTTTTACAATATTGACAATGCACGAACTTTCTGTACTGAAAATTAGATTTATGTTGCAAACTTTTTCAGTGCTAAAACACTATTGGCATATTGTAAAATTATATAAGATTACCAGACTATGATTCAATGACACGGTGACGTTTTATTTCGGTAAAATAACGAGGGATGCAATAATTATATATGTATAAATAACATTCTTACCAACTTAAAATCAATTTACAACAATATAATTGAATGAAGTAATTTTTATAACTTTGATAACATTGCAATTGGATCTTACAAAAAGTAACGATGGATAAAAATATTGTATATTATCAAGCGTTATACTAAAAACCATTGATCGTTTTGAAGGGTAAAAAATAAAGCCGTCATATTGGTGTATTTAAATGTTTTCATTTCTCTTCAAACCAGTGTTGCACTCGAAAGCGATGGTGGTGTACGACGACTATCAGCAAACTGAAGATACACGATTTGATTATTTTGTCAATCCTTCTTCAAAATGCCAGATTCAACTTAAGCCATCTTTAATCAGGTGATTGTGTTATGTTTATTTTCATTCATCTGTTCTAGAATTTAGCACACTTGTATCAAATTGATTCAGTATTCGCGTGTCACTAGAGGACAAGTTTCATATTTAAAGATTTTTCCAGTAAGATCATAAAAGTACGAATTAAAATGATTCTTTTCTCTGTGTATACAGACACCAACTTGAGATAATTTGAATTTCCTGGCGTGATAGGTATATCTACCTTTCTTCCCATAACAAAATATCATCGTCCTCGCCTTCAAAGTTTATAAAGCACTGCAATGCACGTAAGCATATTGAACACCGCTTTAGCCCCATCAGATCCTAAGACGAATCAGAATAACTTGTGCATAATTTTGAAAGATTTTACTAATGTGCATTTATGAAAAAGGAGAAATAAATTCTCTGAGCTGTCCTATCTTATGTTAGATACAGTTGTTGGACAGTTAATTTGGATGAGTCACCCAAGTTAACAGTCAACACAAGCGTCTCAGTGAGGCGTATAAGTTAGAATGAACTACTTTAAATTATGTGTTATTCCATCTCTTTCTTTCCATTCCAAATTCCAAAGCTAGCAAAAGCGGAACAATATTTGCCTAGTTTTGTGAATTCCATATTAAATAATTGTCCATATGAGATCTTCTGTTTATGAAACAATTACTTTCAAATTAATGAACGATTCGTAAAATTAAGAATTCTAGTTCAGTTGTGGATATAAATGATTTATCCGAAATGGATATAAATGATTTATCAGTTGTGGATATAAATGATTTATCATTTAATGATAAATGATAAATGGAATAAGTTTTAACTTAACCAAACCTTGAATTTTGTGTAAAATACTTTGCAATTGGTGTTCAAATGGATGAATTAAAAAAAAATTAAAAAACTTGTCTACAAATTGAAATCTCAATCTGAGGAGAAATATAGCAATTAAAAACTGGGAGTATATAAATCTTTATTTTTTACGTAGTTTTGTGTATCAATATTCCTACTCATAGGATAATATAGATTTTTCGGTAGTAATTCTGAAATCAGCCTATTATGTGGATCAGTTAATTGTGAAAGATCATAGTAGACTACGAAAAAAAAAACAAAAACTACAAAATGTAGAAGTTTAACTGCTCACAACACAAAATGTTATGTCCAAAAATGAATCATAGGGTTGATATGCTGGACGTTTAAATTCTTGTGAATAAAATAAAAATTCAGAGTATACTACTTCAAAATCAAAAGATCCATACTAAAATAACAGGTTTTTATTTTTCTTCTATTTTAGTTTCGTTACTTTCGTTATTCTAGAGAAAGATCCAGATGCCTTTTCTTAGCGAATACTTAAAAACAATACAAGTATATAGAATAATGTAGGTTTTACATGTATCAAAAGAAATTATTTATTTTTATGAAAACGGTAGAGGAGTTGACATATATATGTTTCAGTAGAAATCCCATTGGGGAGAAATTGATCCACAACAGGTTTACAATTAAGCAATGGCAACAATTGCAGTGGCTATAAAAATATAAAACATTGGTCAAGTATGGAGTTTTGTCCCTATGTTTAATTTAAACAACGGTTTACATAAACCAACAAATATTTATGTAATGAGCAACAAAAGCACATATAAACTTTGTAACGTAACTGTTAATAAGTTGTAACATAGACAATCGTTATAGCTGGTTTGAACTAAAAGGTAAAATTTACATATGGTATTGATAATAAATAGTTCTTACAAAAATAAATTTCTTTCGCGTTTACAAGCAAATTATGTTTTCAGCATGAATGAATAGTCCAGGTTGTGTTGATATGCTTAGAAGAGCGTCATGGCGTGACAATTTATTGACTAATCGTTTGAAAACTATATTTGACTGAGACTAAGTACCAATATATTTTTGAGTACATCAGCTATCTTGAACAAGAGTTACAGCAGTGGCGTCACTAGGGCACTAGGGTGTAAAGGTGTTTCTATAGAATTATTGAATTTTTGTACAGGAAGGATTTCCATGGGGGTGACACTGAGTTACAGTTAGTGGTTACTCGAGGCTGAACACCCATGAGACAAGATGTTAAATTTCCAGTTGATGTTTAGCAAGCAACGAGTACATTGTTTTTGCTTAAGACTCAAGCAATGATGTACAAATAAAAATGGAATTTGTTTGTAAGCTAAATCAAAAAGGAAACAACGAAGAAATCTTCTATTTTGTTTCCGAGTATTCATTTGGCAATGGAGCGCTTTTATGTGTGTGCGATTATGCTATCCTTCCTGTCACTGTTGAAGTTTATTGTCTTTATCAGACACGAGCAGTCTCTTTCTATCACTGTATTTGTTTCAACCTGTTGGTATAGACATTCGTACATCTGTCATTTGCATCACCATATACTGCAACGCATCTGCAAATTGGTTTGGTTAGTTTGAAGTTCTTGTCTAAGAGACTTACTAGCACCAAATCATCGTTAATTATTGTTCTCTTTAAAAATTATCTTTTTTGGACATATAACAAATATTTCTTAATTTTATCTCCACAAATTGTAACTGTCGCTCTTCTCTTTTAGATGCCATTTTTTGCTTGCCAAATACACCATTGGTAATCGACTTCAAAAGTCCTTTTTATTGTTTCTATAATGGTAGTCAATTACAGATATGACCTTAGGTGGTGGTTGGTGTGTCACGATTGCAGTCCAGGTATCAGGAAATGTATAAACTTGGATATATTAATACCACGTCTGATGTGTAAACATCGCCAAAAGCAGTACTAATCGATTATGCAAATCGCCAGCCACCCAGATTATAGAATATCCGCCAGTCAAAGGGCTTGTAGTCCTTGCGTCCAGGTGTTAAACATTGGTTCAGGGATAAAAAGGAAGCAGCAGGGGTGTTCTCACCCGCCAGGAAGACAGACAGAGAAGACATTGGCATCTAAGTTTGATTGGGACATACCACAGCGACAACCAATCGGAATTAAGATAGAGGGTGGGATTATATCTTAGATCGAAATTATAGCTCAAACGTGCAGAAAATCAATCAGTACGCCTGGGCAGATTATGAGAAGTACATCTTGCCGTTTATAAGAATTAAGGATACTCCGAGAGAAGCCACTCGTAATTTGGCGGGAATGCTAGGATCAAAATTGTAAGAGAAGGAAAAGCTTTGACAAGGTCAGTAAGCTATTTACTCGATTTTTACAAAACATCACTGCGTCATAATTGTAAGTAATTTTAGCATTTATACTTAATGTGATTGTTTTCAAATGTAGAATTATCCTGTAGTGTTTCATTTATAAGCGTAACTGAGTCATTAATTTAAGCTTTAGGTAGATTGCTAGTTTGTCGGAGTTACTATTGTAACTCGCTAGTAGGTTACTTCGTAGTAACCAGTACCTTTAGTAGTGCGTTATGTTAGAGTTTACGCATGTTTGAATTGGAGTTTAGGAAAATGGATGATGTATGTAAGATTAGTTACAATTGATGTTTGAAGATATCAGAGCATGGATATTTGAATAATTGTATATTTGTATGAGTTGTGATGTAAAGGTGTGCGTCTGATTGTTGTTTATTGGTCAGTGTAATAGAATTATGAGTATGTACTGATGTGATGCAATATTGTGTATGTTTAAGAGTAATTGATACCGCGCCATTATTACTTTGTGTTATTATGTTGTGTTTTACCATACAAGGATATATGCGTATTTCGGTGTGAATGAATGAAAGACGGAAGACGGAAGTGAGACTGACAGTGAATTCGGAGTCGACAACGTGCAGTCGACGCAGAAAAGAGGGATAGAAGGGGAGGAGGACGAAAGTGGTCTGGAGGAGGAAATATAGGAGGAGCTGAAGGAACCTGTAGGTAGTCTGGGAAGACGAGAGAGAATAGAGAGATAGAGAAGAATATACAGATGAGTAGCACCTAAGGACAGGTGGAAATCTCTGCGAATCAAATTATGTCATAGGCTAGTAAAAGGTCGAGCGGATGAAGTATTTCGGAAGTTCGAGTTATACACCATTTAATTGTTACTGAATTGCTATTATTGAACTGCAACCTTTTTGTATGTTTAATCATTTAACCGTCGGCATTGCTGACTGGGGGCTCAGAGCTGTACATCTGACTTTCACTAAATCAACTATCAAACCAAAATCGATCCTGCGTGGGACTTCTACAATAATTTCAATAAATATTGGAAGCAGCCCACCCAATATCCTACAATATAAAATTTAACAGTGGACGACCTTCTACGGTGTATATTTTTTTTAACTGAGTTGTATATAAGGATTAGGGTGTCTGTAATGAATGCGGTTTTTTTTTTTCACTTTGTGCGGTATTTCACTTCGTTTTTAATTTCAAATAATAAGGTTTGGTTCTCTCGCTATTTTACCATTATTACGAAGAATTTTTTTTTCTGTAACTGAAAAATCAGTTGTTCTGGAATTGTCCATGATAATATGTTAAGTTGCGTGTCAGCCCTGTTTGTCACTGCTTACTTTGATACTTGACTTTCACCAAAAATTAAAATAATGAACTTTAAAAAGTAATGATAGTTGCATTATGTTATTAATTTTACAGCTGATCTGGCATATATTCTGACAAAGCCTACAGACCGAATGCTTGTGTATCTGTTGATTATTTTATATCACCTGCAATCCGAGAAATTCTTCCTCATACCACTTTTTAATTCCCAATACAAAAAAAATGAACTCTCGTACACAGACTAGTATTACTGGCCAGAGGGCAAGTTTACATTTCAAGCCACTTGATGACTGATCGCACCTAGAAAAAGGAAGTTGGACTTTGCACTCTAACCATTAACTATTTTAGTGGATAGCAGTCCCAATAACACAGTCAATGCTTCCCATATAGAAGTTACATATTACCTGTTCGGCAGATTATGTAGACAGTTTACTCGAATTTGTATATAGTGTATTGATGGTATAAAATAATAATTGTAATAAGATGATAGCACACTACAGATTCTTCTCCGTTTGCACTTAAGTTTGAAAGTATTCGCTGGTTAGAATATCTATTTAATTTGTAGGTACTCACGACACGATTATTAAACAAAAATTTTTAAAAAAAATATATCAGTCTCATTGCATAGCGACAACTTGAGTCAGTACTACTTGTATATCTGGCATATATGTTGTCGTTGATTCTTGGTCAGTTTACGGGAAGTAGTAATACCACATTGTAAACTTAAAATCACGTGTAATCGAGTTAACTATTTAACTTTTTATAACATTTTGTGACAATCTTTTGCCATCAACAACATAAAGATAAAATTGTATGTTCCCTACTAAATCGATGTCATAAAGCCATAAAACCCTGCCGTGAATTAGTCAACCATTCATGAGCTTTATTCTGCCTCAGGTTATTTTTTTTTTGGTACAGTTAGCGTTTTTAGTTGATACAGATTGCGTACTTGTAACAGAGAGCGGTTTAACATTGTTCTAAAAGCCAAATCGGTCACTTTATTACCCACTAGGAAAGGCTTAACGCGGATTTCTCTAAAATTCTATATATGTCTTGGGATGTTGGACTGATCGTGTCAGATTATTGCAAAACTTGTCCAATGTGCTTTTCGGTGTCATTTTCAAAGTTCAGTAGACGAGATACTATCAAAATAGTTTTCTTAAAATATGTCAAATTATCTTTTTGTAAGAAATCTCCGTCTAGCTAATAATATGGAAGATTTTGAAAGAATGGAATAGCATTGATTATTCCACAAGACTTGAGCGGTTAATATTCTTCCAACAAGATAAGTTAAAGATTCGTTACAGATTTATCACATAGTTTTTGTTTCTCTAATAATTGCTACCGATATCGATATGAGATTACATTTGAATATGTCATGTTGCCAACAGCAACTGCTAAATTAAAGAAAACGAGCTTAAGTCGCCTATGGACCCAACAGGAGGGATGCATTAGGCCCACCGTATTGCATAAATATCCAATATTTATTGGCAATTTAAAAACCACTCTCAAAAAATAATAGATAGATGAGAAACGGAAACCTTACTGAACAAACGATGAAAGACGTGCAAACACATGAAGGAAACAAACACATTTTCTCGCACAGTCACGGGTGAAACGCTTAATATTCACAACCATAAAATAATATGCATCCCATAAAATGCTATCTACCTTATGCCGTGCACGGTTTGCAGCTCTCAGTATGTAAAAGAAAATGCAGAAGTTAAACATTTGAATCAACCTCCACAGATAAGACTGGCCAACCAATAAAGTGGAAAGCCCAATTGCGGAGACTTTTCTCGTCTCCAGATCATACTTTTAATGATGTAACCCTAACTGAGATCTCCAATGACTCAAAATGAAACACAGAAATGAAGTAATCCAAAGAAGTCTGTTGGATTTTTCGGCTGCGTAAAGTAAAACTAAGAGGCTTAAATCAGAGATAATAGAAACGGGCATTTGCCAATGCATCGATAAAAAGGAACTTACCTATTACCAAAACTCAGTTTCTTGACATTCATTCTCAAACAAGTGGTTTTAACTATCATTTTTAAGTAGAAATGTGATCAGTTTATTACAAAGCTTTTATTAAGCTATTTAAAAATATTGCAAACTCAATGATGTAATATTGCTTTACAACACGAATTCATGCAATTTTTAACAGCTATCTTAAGGAAATATTACATGCACGATATAAATAATATCTGGGATGTAAAAGTTTGTAGATGGCGCAAAATTCTCATTGCTGACCTATCAAATTCAACTGGGGTCAGCTGATCGAGCCATTCATGCCTTGCTAGCACTAAAAAGTAACAACACTCAATATCGTTCAACTTTTATTTTGTATTTAATTATGCTTGTAAATAGCATACATAACGTACACGTACACTTTGTATAGTATTCACGTTCTGTTTTCTTATTTTTGTGTTTGTCTTGTATGGTTTTGTGCTCTTGAAAAAGGAATCTGTAGATTTCGAAAGTGCTTCGGCTGGCGTCGCACCGGTGTTGCATTGTTGTTTTGTCAGTTTTTCTTTCATATATTCTGATATTGTCAACACACTGTATAGACGGCATTTATTCCACTCAAAGACATCCAGTCACTCAATGAAAATACTGCTCATTTTGGTTGCGGTTGGTGTATTACGGTAAAGCAACACAAGTACGTTACTTGGTGCTGAGGTATTTTGGGTAAAGTACTATGCCCAAAGACATACCATTGTAGCCGACCTAGGCTAATCCGATGGCAAGATTGGAAGCTTTTTCTTAAATAAATGTACTATGTTTTATTTTTACTGTTCCAAGATATTGTAGTATGTATTGTTTTGTGTCGTACTGGATACCGTACTGTGTGGTGTGGTATTGTACTGTATTGTATAGCAAATATTTGTATTGTACCAATGCAATGTATTGTACTGTATTGTATAGCATGGCATCATACTGTATTGTAATTTTGAGAAACAAATACAAAGTTACATTAATTGCCTCCGGCTTGATGCATGTTTTGCCACTCCAGGAAAATTTAATATCAATATTATAACATTGCTAATTAGATTATCTTTAAAAAAAAAGAAAGCGCCATGTTATATTTGACCTAATTCTGTATCCTACCCATCCTCCATAAAAAAATTATCCCCTTTTCGATATGGAAAGTAATTGAAAGTGCTATATTATTTGTTAGTATCTAAAAAAAGAGAGAAACCTTCTCCATTATCTTTAGTCATGCATCTCCCATTTCTGCCCAAAAACTGGAGCAATTACCAATCTGCTATTTGCGACGTGATTCGAAATCCATTTTAGGAATACACCTTTTACAGCAACCGTACTGAAACATTTTTTGGTAGTTTTGCAAATAACAAACCCGAACATTTGTAGGTTTACTTTCTTTCATATAACAATAATAACAGTATTCTGTCTTGACGTAAATGTACATTGCCAGACTCCTACTCTCTTCGAACTTTAGGCACCAGGAGAAAGGGTACAACATCGGGCGCTATTGTTTTTAGCTGAAAGGGGTACAAAATCAGGGATATTGTTTTCAGCTGAAAGGGGTACAACATCGGAAGCTATTGTTTTTAGCTGAAAGGGATAAGTACTAAAAGGGTTCTTTGTGACCCAAGAAATCAAAATTTTTCAAGAACGTTGTTAATAAGATAATAGTGTGGCAAAAACAAACTGTATCAACATTACAAGAACATTAAATTTTCATTTCTTAACATTTTTTTGTCATATGTACGTACTCAAGTTAATCTTATGTTCGCCAAAAACTCAAATTTCATTATATTTCTGCATGTTCAAAGGACCTCACAAATTACCAGTGCAAATAAGAACATGCTTTATTTATTTTACATAAGAATTCATTTTAAAACCATCTAACATTAAACTTTGAAACGTACTGTGTTCTTACCTCATCTCTTATGACCCTCACTAATATGGCCATATAATTCAAATACACAGAATCACAAAATCTTTTTATCTCTTCTATTTCTAAAATAGTTTGCATTCAGACGTCGCGTGTGGTTTGTATTTTTTAATTATTTTTTATGATCGTGTCTTGAAACATTCTGAAAATTGAACTAGGATTAAGTTAAATATAGAAGAGGCCCATGAAGGAAGTCGACCCCACAACAACAATAAGAGGATTTCTGTGTTATTTTACTAGCGCTGTCTAAAATAAAATGGAACAATGATACAAATAATAATAGTGTCTCTTTCCCATTTGATGAATTACTTCAGTAGACAACTTCACAGTATCCTCTGCTGAAGACTATATTTTGGTCTCAAGCTGACAAGAAAACGGAAGAAAACAAAAATAAAGCAGTAGTTATCGAAAAAGAATTTAATGAAAAAAGGGATATATTGCGGTATTTTGAATGTACTCTGCTTGTAATACAAACATATGTAGTTCTTTAAAATGGGTTGGGGAAAACAGAATTTTCAAACTTCCACACCCCTATTCCACCCCCGCCTCAGAGTAGCATGCGTTCCCTCGCTTCTATATTGCGTTCTCTACTTCTTTATTTAATACTACACGACTGCGGTTACATTTATTAACGCATCAAAGTGGTGTGTGTTACGACATTGTACTTAAAGAATGTGTTAAGGAATTAATACTGTATAAAAAAAAATTTTCATTTTATTTCATTAAATATAATTAATAATATTATATTAGCATGGGTATATTATGTTGTTAAAACATCATGTTTACTTGTGTCGTAAATGTGACTCCTGTGAGCACGTGCTGTGTATGATGGCAAATTCATTACAAGTAAACATTCAGGAATAGCTATGAAAACGATTGGCTGATACTTGGTCAGGCTTTCCTAATGTCCAGATGTATTGCGAAATTACACGTGTCCTCCGTTAAAACGACGTAATAACTTCGTAATATGCTTAGGTATTTTGTAAGACAGTAAGAGTCTGAGTAACGGCCAGAATAAAGAACAGTGTCGTAGCCTATTGTAACATCTTGGAGTTACACGACTTCTATTTTACCTTAAAAACGGTATTTTTTGTGCTAGAGGTTGTCTGTTCATATGTCTACGTATTACAATGGGATGGGGGGGGGCCCAGAGTGGCCGAGTGGTCTAAAGCGCTGTCCGTTACGGATTACTGCCATCTCACCTCTGTCTGCGTGGGTTCGAGTCTAGGATTCGGTGAATGTGGATATGTGAGGAAGCTTGCCAGTGGCTTCTCGTGGGTCGGTGGTTCTTTCCCTGTTTCTTCCTCCACCATTAATACTGGCCGTTATGTATGTGTGCTGGAAAATGGCGTTAACCCCACAACAACAACAACGTAGAAAGTGTTTTGTTAGTGGAGCTAATTATACTTTCGTTCTTCTTAATAATTGCTTAACTGGAGAACAACATTACTGGTTTGGACAAAGACATTTTCCGAAAATATTCTAAATTGTAACGGAACAATACAAACTGCTTTACTCTGCAAATTCTAGATTTTGTGTTAGCCTTCGTCTGACGTCATTATCCGCCATCTTGGAAAAGGATCTGAACTTCAGACTATTTATAATTGTTCACAGAACTTATGTTTAGAACAATTTGGATCGTTTGCGTAAATCCTAAGTCTTGTTTTACATATTTACATTTTTTTAAAGTTTTCTAGGAAAATAAATTACTTCTGTGTAAATTTACAAAGCTTGTTGTTTTCACTCTTTCCTTGTGTTACTTTGAACGAGCTGATACGTAATAAGTGGTAAAGTGGTTTCATTTATAAACGCATCAAAGTGGTGTAGTGGTAAAGTGATATTTCCACCAATTCAAAAAAATCACAAATCACTTTGAGCATCAAATAAATATTTATAATGCATAATTACATTTTCCTTTTTTCTTTCCTTCTGTGAGTTATGTTTATTCTTTTTGAACTGTTTCTTTCTTTCTTTCTCGTATCATCAATTCAAAGATTTGAGATTTAAACTTGAAGCAATTCTTTTTTAATACTGTTATTTCAACTGGATGTCTAAATGTCATTAACTAGCACAGTATTCTTATTACACTATTACCTGATTCGGATTAGAACTAATCTTTTGCTCGTGACCATTCTTGTTTGTGTGTGTGTGTGTGTGTGTGTGTGTGTGTGAGAGAGAGAGAGAGAGAGAGAGAGAGAGAGAGAGAGAGAGAGAGAGAGAGAGAGAGAGAGAGCAGTAAGAATAGCCATATTTAAAAAAAGAAACATGGGAGGGAGGGGGCTTCGGGAATATATCTTTCGCAAATGTGTTTTTGTTAATTTCCTGGATTTTGAATGTTATATATTTGTCTTCTTTTATTGTATAACTTAAAATGTATATGCGTGTTGTATATGTGCTTGTGGATCGTCAAAATCGCGGTGACGATCTATTGTTGCGGATCCATTTTTTTAAATCGAATTATAAGTAAAATGTTAGATTGTAGGCAAAACCGCTGCTTGAATGCCTTCTTATCCTTCAGCAAGCAGCTTCTTTTAAAAAGTCTCGATAGCCCTGGACTGTGTGTGTGTGTGTGTGTGTGTGTGTGTGTGCGCACGCTTAGCAGCATACATGCACGCGTGAATGTATATAAATTCTTCTTTTGCATATTTCTATACTTATGCTCATATAAAACATTTTGGACATTTCCCACACCATATTTTTTGTTGTTTTTCCTGTTTAAAGATTTCATTCTACCTTTAACATAAAAATGGTGTACGTCTTTACAATGTTTAGTTCTATGTTTACATGCTTGAACGACAAAAGTTAACATGTCAGATTGAAATTAAATGTCATATGAAGTAGTTTCAAGTACAAGGATTTGGAAATGCTGCCTTCATAAAGATAAATTGCTATGGTGTACATGCATAATACACCATCCTTAAATTACAAGTCATTTAATTTAAAATTTCAAAATTACGGGAAAATAATAAATGATTTATATGGCACGATTTTCAAAAAAAACAAAAAAAACAAAGAAATCTAGAGCAGTTTCCTCATTATATTGGGCACTAATTATACAGGAGTTTAAGGGATAAATACTATGTATTAAAAATGGCTATATAATGTTCAGTTCTAATTAACAATGATGCCGGTGAAAAGATCGTGGGTAAGTGGAGCACTACGCACTGGAACAAATCAGTTTAAATTAATGCCTTACTGTACTTTTTGCTTATTCCCTCTGTATACAATACAATTTTCATTTTTAATAAGTCCCACCTTGGCTCGACTAAGCTGTAACACGGGTGTGAAGTGATGCGATCTATAGTCTTTGCCGGTCTCCGGCTGGTCATGTAACCTTAAGAAAGAGATTAACCCTAGCCCACGGCCATCTCTAGACATCAATCACAACGCCGAGTTAATATTACAGCTTATACCTGACTTTATAACTAGGGCTTAGCAAACGTGACAGTACAATATATTTTGAACAAGTCTCACACGTTGTATAGCTTACAGCCACTGCGTTCTCTCATAAAATTAATAGAAATATATGAAAATGTGGGCTCAATACTCATCATGTGGAATTATTTTTGTTTGAATTGCTAATAACTAAGTTTTCTAGGTAATGATGCATATTCAAAATAACTTTTCGTTGCTGACATCTTAAACATTTTTAATTCTTCTCTATACACAATATCAACATTTGTCTATTATTAATGTACAAAGTGTATTTACTAACATTCTTGTAAAACAATTAACAACTACATAAAGTATCTTTTCTGGTGAGATTCTAGCAAGAAAACGACAAAAAGTTAGCGCTAAACATATACATGCGCGAAGTGTTTTAAATGAAAACAATAATAATTTAAATATTACCTCTATTTGGATTGAAAACAAAAATCTACTTAAGTCTTACCATTGACTGTTATGCACATGCATTCAAATACACAATTTAGGATATATATTTTTCGGCAATATTGATAAGGAGCTTTTTAACCTACATATATGTAATCCACAAATATAGGTTCCAATACAACGGAGAAAGAAACAACCCATAACTCCATCGGAAATTTAATTGTTAAATTTTCCTTTAATATTTAGCAGTCCTTGATTAAAATATAATACATATTTAAGGAAACGAGTGGGCATATTTTGCCCATTTAAATTTCATCTGGATCCGAGTATGTGCCAAAAATGACTCTTACAGGACCTACCCCTTTTCCTCAATTTTATGTAATTGGGTCAATTCTTGATAAAATTTGTAGGGGGGGTTAAAACTATTCTCTATGTCAAAGTATGGGCTGCACTAAAGAACATTGCCCACAGCCAATTTGAACATTTGATTTGCCGTTCATTAAATGTATTGTGAACATTTCGGATTAAAGAATCCACGCCTTAGTAACCTGTATGAATTCAATCAATGAATTCTATCTGAGCAAAATCTTGGTCTTAATATTATTGGAAACAGTTTTAGCGGGAAAGCATTTGAGATGAGAATGTATCTAAGTGTTATGCAAGTCAATATACAAACAATAGCGATGAATCTTAAGTTCAGTTGTTGAGTGCTAGAAATAGATCAGGTGGATTTTAAATATCGTCTGTCCTTGCTTTTATTTGACTTCAAATAAACAAACCCAGAATTGCCGATGCATTATGCGACGGCAAATCATGGTCCATGCACTTTCTTAGAAATTATCAGTGAAGAATTAACACAGACCCGGATGCAAAGGCAGACCAGGGTCAATGTTCATTTTAATTGGTTGGACTCGACTTACAAATGAGTAACGACAAATCACGTTCTGTCCAATGCAATGCAGAGACAACACAACTGTTAACAACAAAAACCCTAAAAATGTTGTCCATAAAGGATGTTCACGGATAATACCTGTTTTCCTAACACCCCTCTCCCCTTGTTATCTTTTGTATGCATGTGGTTTATTCTGCCCCCCCCCCTTCCTCCTGGCTGCGGACATCCCCATCTAGCAGTCTGATATATGGGCCAGGTCTATGTATTAATGCCAACACATACATAAATATTCTGTGGCACGAATCGAACAAACTGAACTTAACAAATAATTTATACTTAGGGATCACCCATAAAGGACGTCCGCAAAACATACTGGAATACACGCAGTATGCATAAAGCAGCTATTCAACAGAGAATATCAAAACAAAAATTACTAGCGTGCGGACGTCCGCAAGGTCCTTTACACCCCTCTCTCCTTTGTCCGCATTTGAACAACCGCCCTCACCCTTCATCTTTGCGGAAGTCCTTTATGGATGATCCCAAACCCCAAAAGCTTTGTTTATCAATGGTGGTCACTAATGGTAAGGTAAACATTGCATGGGCATACCACATTGCATCTGTGTGCATTTTCATAAAAGAATTTGCATGAACATGCCACAGAATCTGTGGGGCATTACTAACTGATTAATGTCATTAGAAAGCAGGTTATCCCAAAGATCACTAATAATCTTTCTGAGACAACCTTTCTTGTTGAGGGTAATATCTAAATGGAATAATAATCTGTCTACAACAGGTCGATTATCAAAAACAACCCATTAACACTGGGGTTTGAAGTGAATTTTCTTAGATTTTTGAAAACAATAACTTTGGTTTTATCAGTATTATATCTGTCTCCATTTACATGAGCAATTGTAACATATTTTTATTTGTTATCCAAACAAGATATTAAGAATGAGTGCCATACCTTCAGTCACTATAGGGACTCTCTGACTAAAGATATGACTAATCCACCATTAGAAGTACTATAAGATATGACAACCAAAATCCACTATCAGAAGTATCATAAGATACGACTAATCCACCATTATAAGTACCATAAGATATAACAACCAAAATCCACTATAAGAAGTACTATAAGATACGACTAATCCACCATTAAAAGTATCATAAGATATGACAACAAAAATCCACCATTAGAAGTACCATAAGATATGACAACCAAAATCCACTATCAGAAGAACCATAAGATATGACTAATCCACCATTAGAAGTAATAAGATATGACAACCAAAATCCACTATCAGAAGTACCATACGATATGACTAATCCACCATTAGAAGTACTATAAGATATGACAACCAAAATCCACCATCAGAAGTACCAAAAGATATGACAACCAAAATCCACTATCAGAAGTACTATAAGATATGACTAATCCACCATTAGAAGTATCATAAGATATGACAACCAAAATCCACCATTAGAAGTATCATAAGATATGACAACCAAAATCCACCATTAGAAGTATCATATGATATGACAACCAAAATCCACCATTAGAAGTATCATAAGATATGACAACCAAAATCCACCATTAGAAGTACCATAAGATATGACAACCAAAATCCACCATTAGAAGTACCATAATATATGACAACCAAAATCCACTATCAGAAGTACCAGAAGATATGACTAATCTACCAGTAGAAGTACCAAAAAATATGACAACCAAAATCCACTATCAGAAGTACCATAAGATATCACTAATCCACCATTAGAAGTACTGTAAGATATGACTAATCCACCATTAGAAGTATCATAAGATATGACAACCAAAATCCACTATCAGAAGTACCATAAGATATGACTAATCCACCATTAGAAGTATCATAAGATATGACAACAAAAATCCACCATTAGAAGTACCATAAGATATGACAACCAAAATCCACTATCAGAAGAACCATAAGATATGACTAATCCACCATTAGAAGTAATAAGATATGACAAATAAAATTCACCATTAGAAGTATTATAAGATATGACAACTAAAATCCACCATTAGAAGTATCATAAGATATGACTTTTCCACGTTTATAAGTACCATAACACATGACTTATCAACCATTATAAGTATTATTAGATGTAAATAATCTACCATTAGAATTATCACAACATATGACTGATCCACTGTCAAAAATACAATAACATAAATAAAACATACTCCACCATTAGAAATATAATATATGACTAGTCCACTGTAAGACATGACTAACACATCATTAAAGCATCAAAATACATGACTAACACACCATTAAAAGCATCATAAGATATTATTAACACTCCATAAAGAGTATAAGATATGACTAACACACCATTAAAAGCATCATAAGATGACTAACATACCATTAAAAGTGTAAGATATGACTAACACACCATTAAAAATGCAAGATATGACTAATCTACCAATAGAAGCACCACAATATACTACTATTCCATCATATTTTAAGTACCTTAAGATACCACTAATCCACCATTAGAAATACCATAAGATATAACTCATCCACCATTTGAAGAACCTTAAGATACCACTAATCCACCATATTAAGCACCATAAGATACCACTAATCCACCATTAGAAATACCTTAAGATACAACTAATCAACCAATAGAAGTACCTTAAGATACAACTAATCCACCATTAGAAATAGCATAAGATACTACTAATCCACCACTTGAAGAACCTTAAGATACCACTAATCCACCAGATTAAGCACCATAAGATACAACTAAGCCACCATTTAAAAGACCTTAAGATACAACTAATCCACCATTAAAAATACCATTAATATATGACTAATCCACCATTTTTTAATACCTTAAGATACAACTAATCCACAAAAGTACAATATTAAGAGTAACTTTAGGGTCTCTACATCTGACTGAAGACAAGACAAATCCTCAATAGAAAACCATGTTAAAAAGAGTTTATGACAATGAGAGAGAGAGAGAGAGAGAGAGAGAGAGAGAGAGAGAGAGAGAGAGAGAGAGAGAGAGAGAGAGAGAGAGAGATGATTAGAATAAAATATGGGGGGGTATTATTAAACAAATAATTTCACATGATTGCTAAGAAAACTAACATTTTGGATAGTAATAAAACAAGTCATTACCCTATCTCTGCAGGCTGGATGAACAAAATACATAATTATCAATACATTTACAATGAAAAATACTCCAGGTTAGCAACACAAAAAGGATAGATCATGAATGATTAAAAGGACGGATAGATTGATGATGAGAGCTGGAATTATGGAGAGCTTTTTTGGCATGACAAGTATTTGAAACTGCACAAGTGTCATAAAAATTTACTAAATCTAGAACAAAAATAGACCACAGGCCATTTGCTTGCTTGAATAATGATAGAAATGTGGCCCAAGTGCCATAAAATTTTACTAAATCTAGAACAAAAATAGACAGCCTGACCATTTGCTTGCTTGAATAATGATAAATATGCGACCCAAGCATTAAAACTGAGGGAGTAGCAATTATTAGTTTCCTAATCATAGCAATTTTATATATTTAAGTGTCATATTTGAAACCCAATGTTATTTCTGTGCAACTTTGCACTTTTCACAAACAGCAAGACCCCACTTATTCAGAATTCCTAAGCAAATAAATCGCTAGTAGTAAATGTATACGGAAGCTTGAACACTTTGTGATAAGTGTTTCTACATCCAGTATTAAGATAATTAACAATCAATATCAAATTAAAAACTTAAATGACCAAGTCAGTGGTCTTTGTAAATCATTTTTAAGAACTTTTAGACCATTCAATTATTTGTGTAAACAATGGACCATAGTGATATAAAAAAATACTATCTGAAATCAACAAATTTTGAGACATTTTGAGAGGTTCAATGTCCATTACTGTGCTCTTGTGCACTATTCAAGGCATTTATATCTTGCTATTATGATACTTTGTAATCTTTACTAAAATAAATGGACCAATAAATATGACTGTACCAAAGTAATCTTTACTAAAATGGACCAATAAATATGACTGTACCAAAGTAATCTTTACTAAAATGGACCAATAAATATGACTGTACCAAAAGTGCATTATAGACATCCAAGTACTAAACATCAACCGAAAACAAAAGTAATTTCAACAATCAAAATCTGATGGCACTAAGACTTCAAATGTATGACTTGAACAAAAATCAATATTCACTGAATCAGATAAAGCATTTCATTTGCATTGCAGTAACATATTACATGCCTATCAATTTCTTTTTCTTAATACAACTATATACAAAACACGAATTTTAAATTTTAAACCCTGCAATTTTAATGTCAGACAATATGAAACCTTATATAATTTTCATTTACCTTAAGTAAAGGAGACTACTTGGTCTAGGCTTGTTGCGCGTGATAACATTAAAAAAATTGCAGTTGGGCTAGTTCCAGAGGTGAAGACTTTTTTATATACAGTAGACTCTAGATTATCCGCGGTTATGGTGGGGAGAGCTAGCGCAGATAATCAAAAACAGCAGATAAACCAAAGTGCATATATACAATTTAGATATAATGGTATAAAATTAACAATTTTTTTTGCCGTAACATCCTACTTATGTTTACCTTTTGTGATGCAGGCCAATGTTCTTCTTCACTAATATCCTAATGTCGTAACACTAAAATAAATAATTAAATTTAATACAGTTATACTGAACAATAATATAAAGGAAGATGAATAAATGAACAAACAAAAACAACAAATGTTTAGGAAAAGTAGTCTTTTATTGATTTCTGTTTTAATGACATAGCTTCTTTCTTCTTTATGGTTGCTCTCAATCTGCGTAATACCAATTTAACTGAGAGCGGAGAATCACTTTGTTGCTCCAGATACTCTAGCAAACCCTCAGTCAATTGAAGAGCAGGTGAGTTGTTTATCCTTGTTTCAGGAATAAGTTCCATGTCTTCGTCGTCACTCTCATCAGAATCTGTTGTCTGCCCTTGTGCACTTTTAATGATTTACTATCGGACAAAACCTCACACCCTTGATCGTCACAATCAACATTAAACCATTCTAAAATATTTCCACTATCAACTTCCTTACCACCCTCTATACTCTGTAAAATGGCGGCTAATTCAGAAATCGAAATCTCTTCTTCATCGAAACTATTGCAGTTGACAGTTTCAACTTCAGGAAATATTTTTTTCCATGATTTACTAATTGTGGTTGGCATTATGGAATCCCAGACATAAGCAACTTCGTAAATAGCATCCAGCAATGATACTGTTTTTGAGAAAGTTTTTACATCATTGCCTTATTCCACTAACTTCTGCGGAAGTCGTCCTCTATATAGCCTCTTCATAGCAGAAATCACCCCTTGATCCATTGGCTGGATTAGCGTGGTTACATTAGGTGGCAAATAATGTGTTATTATTTTAGTCAGCAGACTGCAAAACTGCTTCATTTAGATGGCTTGGAGCATTGTCTAATAAAATAATGGCTTTCGCTGGCAAACCTTTCGACCTCAAATGCTCGCGAACTTGTGGAACAAAGTTTTCATGGAACCATTTTTTAAAAATTTTGGTATCCATCCAGGCTTTCTTCTGATTAAAATATGTCACAGGCATATTGGGTTTTCAGTTCCCTTGAAACAACGCGACTTTTTCGCTTTTCCGATTACAGCTAGTTTCACTTTATGAGAACCAGTAGCATTTGTGCAACATAAAGCCGCAATTCTTTCTTTGCTGGATTTATGCCCCAGTGCTCGACTTTCTGATTTATATGCTAATGTTTTTGCAGGAAGACATTTCCAATTTAGGCCAGTTTCATCAGCATTATAAATTTGATCAGTAGTTCACCTGTTGCTCTTCTATGAACTTTTGAAAATCATTTTGGAACTCATTTGCAACTGTTTAATTGTTGCTTAATTTTTCCCCATGTATAGAAATCTCACGTATTTCATGCCGCTGTTTGAATCGCGTCAGCCATCCAGAGGATGCATTGAAATCACCTTCCATTCCTAAAGCATCAAAGTATAGTTTTGCCTGTTTTGAGCAGATAATTCCTGAAACAGGAATGTTTTGTGCCCTTTGTTGGTTAAACCATTGCAACATCGCTTTATCAAGCTCATCATAAGTTGACAGTTTCATTGTTTTTCTGCTTGATAAGCCACTTGATGAATCAAATTACTGGCGTAGTTAATCAATTTTTATATTTTCGGAGATTGCGAACTGTTGTTTCACCTATACAATATTGTAAAGCTAAGTTTTTGGTGGACCCGTCTTGCTCAAGTTTCTTAATTATATTGAGTTTTTGGTTAATTGTTAAAACTATGCGCTTCCTTTTCCGCTCCATTATCCTCTTTCCAAAACAAAAACTTAAATACAGTATTTTTGGACACAACTATAGTAGCCTACTGTACTGATAACAACTGAAAAATCGTACTGTTCTTTTAACAGAACTCCTTCCCCCACTACCAAAAAGAAGGAGTTTAACATCCGCAATTTCCTTGGGACAGGAAATAAAGCCCTATTATAAAATTATATAACAACTCTCACCGGGAACAGGAAATAAAGCCCTATTATAAAATTATATAACTCTCGCCAGGAACCAGTCATAAGCCCGAGTCGTCGTTAAACAGGTCGGTCGACTTCCTGTATAAAATTTTCGATTTTGAAATCGTCGCATAACTCCCCATCTTTTTAAGATATGGAGTAAAAAATTCTTTAAAAATACATTGCCGTGGTTAAGCCGCAAAGCGGTTAAACCGCGCGCGGATAATCGAGTCTCTACTGTATTTCTGATCCATATAGTTATATATGGTGCTCACTGCTTTACAGAGATCAAATACATAACCAAATATAAATAAAATACACATTCCGATATTAGAAAAGGTTTAAAATGTTTGCATAAGGCATGCCCATCCCCAATTTACCACCATCTGTAAAAAAATGACATTTTCATTATGCTGCTTGTGCATGTGACATTGTTGCTTTGTGCATGTAATACGATCACTAGAAAGTCAAATGAAACAAAAATCAACAAAAACTTGCAAGAAAAACCATGTGACAAACTCTGTGGAGTCCTCGAAGCCATATCTAAAAAGAACACAAAATTCAATTACAGAGAGTAGACGAAGATATGCCATAATAGTGTGGCATCACAATGGGTGTTGTAATTGGTGCATAACAACTATTAGGGCGGAAACGGACAGCTATCAGGGCCAAAATCTACAGACATCAACCTTGGCATTTTTCAAAAAATCTATAGTAAAAATCAAACATTAAAATGTTAAATTTTGTGTGTGTGCGAGTTTTCATAGTTAAAAGAGTCAGTTAACGGCCACAACATTGAAGATTTGCATTTTTTTCTCAATTCCACTAAACCATATTTGAAGAAAATCAGTAAGGCAATTTGTGTTATTAAGAGACCCGACCATGCGGGGAAGCAAGTATTATAGAACACTTTTCTATATAACAATGCTTCTAAATATATTGAACAGAGATACAATGGATAACGACATTGCATGTTTATATTACATTTCACATACATCAAACAAAATGAAATAAGGAAAGAAAAAAATGGATATCTGACATCCCTGAATATTTGAAAGAATTGTACAAATATTAGTATCAAGAAGCCATGAGGAAACCTGCACATAAATTGTCATATTTATTTATAATAAAGAAGATTGTATTGCTTTTGAAATAAAAACAGTACCTGTTTCTTTAATGCTGTGAAATCTGAGCTTAATATACCAAGTAATCATAGAGTTGGACCATCAAGATATGATTGGGATATATAGAGTAATTTGTTTAAATGATATCCAACCCCCCCCAACCCAACCCAAGAATATTATTTAAAAATTGAAAATAATTTTGATTTTTTAGCAATAAAGCATCAAATATTAGAAGTGGGGAATAACAGATTAGTGCTAGAGCAAACAGAAACAGAGTCAAACTGATTAAAATAAATATATAGGAAACATCTTGGCATGTTAATTATATCGCAATAAGGCTTTCCTAATGACAATGAAGTTGGAAAAAAATCATTAATAGTGAATAACAGATTATTTAAACTGATGTCATCAGATAAATAACCATAAATATAACAAACCCTTTTGTATAAAGAAAATTCAATGTTCTTGAAAGATTCATCAGGACTGCAAGTACTATGACAAGGGGGATAACTCATGAGAAATCTTCCAAACAAGTTACATTTAAAAAGTTTCAAAACACAATTTATAAAGTTCCGCATTTTACTGAAATTGAGAATGCCACGGTGTCTAAAAAGCACACTTTAGCATATGATTGTGACAAGGGTTCTCAGCACGGATACAGCATGCACAGGTGATGTGATAATCACTGATATCTCCTATCACTGCATTGAAATTATAAAATTACTGATGTTGTGCTTTGGAAAGTGCTTCCCCTCACTACCTATAGTTGGGGGTCGGGGAATGCACTTTATTTTAGCAAGTTTAAAGCCCTTAATGACAGTTGCAACCTTTATTTTAGCAGACCCAAGGAATGTGCGGCTCCTCCTTATTAAGGGGAGTGCAATCAATCTTCTAAGAAGTATCAGCATCCTGCGCACAGGTGGCAGTTGATGGGATAATTTGAAAATTTGATAATTTGACAAACCGATAGTAAATATATCTATTACTACAGGTAATTCCCAAACCTTTTTTTGTGAGTAGGAAGGGCAGGTGGCCTGTCGTGTGAAACACACTAATAAATCAAACACTTGTTCTTATTAAAATGATATTCTCTTTTGATAATTACAGACTGAGGGATAATTTTTTTACTTAACATGAATATCAAGCCCTGATATTTCATGATACCTTGTGTGACTGAAAATGTCATCCAGAAAAGAACTATGATGCACTATTGTGCATAGACTGATGATGAAACAACTTACAGAACATGAGAATGGAGCATCTAGCATGGACAATGTTTTTCCATTGTGGAAAGGTAAAGCTTAATAACTATGACAGGTGATGTATTACTAATATTAAAATAACTCTCTTGGACATCATATTATACTAATTGAAATAGTGCATTGGTTTTGAATGAGAGAATGATCAATCAAAGTACTCACACACTGAGGGTATGAAGATATTTCTTCTAAGCTTTTTTAAAATAGCATGGTGATAACCAGTTTCATCATAAAAAATTCATATCTTAAATCTTTTTCTATCACAGTGAAGATGTACACAAGCAGTTTTGACATATTTAATGGTTCATAATAAAGACTGATAGGTAAACTTAACAGGCTGCTTATATTGCAAATTCAGGCTCTGATGTTACATATTCCAAGATTATTTTTCCAATAGCAGTAAGATGATCTTGCTTACTTTTGTCCTTAACAGTAATCTTATCTCTTTCATTTGAGCATACAGGTACTTACTCTGTGCAAAAATTAATGACATTAATCTAGCAACATTTTCAACTGGTAACTAAATATCAGCATTGCTATGTGTCATTCTTATACCTTCTGATGTAAGTCAACCAGAATGACTGGTGGTTTAACCTTTCAGTGGAATGACTTAGTTTACTCAACACTTAGGTCTAGCTACCTATGCATGTGTGTCCTGGACAATTGATCCACCATTAACAAGTGACAAAAGCAATGTATATACCATTATTACTTCATTTGCTCCAATTGAGAGATCATGAATCTAATTGGATTAATCAGCATCATACAGCCGCTTCAGTTCATAACAATCATCTTCTGTCAGAAGGGAGACAAGCCAAGATGGGTTCCATATCAAATTTAAAGTTCTTCCATGCCTCAGGACAAAATCCACCACTGTCACTGGAACTACTCATCCACTGCTCTTGGCCACCTGGAAATCAATATCAAATACTAATAAACATGCAGTGTCAACTGAGTCAAGTGAAAATATATACCATACATATAAGTAGTATAAGGAAATGAGGGTTTTGGCTCACTTCATTTTTTTACCCTCCAAACAAGTATAAATTAAATGAGGGTTTCCCAAAACAGGGAAATGAGGATTTTGGCCCACCCACCCCTCCCACACCTATTAGAACGTTTCAGTTAACAAAGTGGAAATTAAATTAGCATTAGAATGAAAATGATATTATTTTAGTTATATTATATCTTAAGTTTAGATAAAATTTTACGTTACTCATATTTTTTGATACTTGCTAACCCTAATTGGTAGAATATCTGTTAACATATTATCAATAATACGAAATTCACGTAATAAATCATCCATATTATATTTGACTCCTCGTAGGTAAGACCGGATCTGATCAAGTAGTTTCTTGTAAGTTTTAATTGATGTTAAACATCAATGCTTTTTTATCAAAAGTCTTGGTTCTACTTTTTTACACGCCGCTGTAAGTGAAACACCAATACCAGATATAATTAACAAAAAAGGATTTAACGATATCCCACTTGAAATTATACCGGAACTGGTCATTAACAATGGTAGATATGATATTACTCGAAGGATCTTGTTGTAGTAATTATAACATTTTTTAACGCACCAATGTTTTTTGTGATAATATTTGTAGTATTGTATTAGTGCGTCCACATCCTGTTCTGAAATATCTTTTGAAATATGATTAAAATCAACTATACTTTTTTCATTATAACATTTGTTTACATAGTTATGATAAATCAGTTACAAATTCCAAACACCACCGATAAGGACCTATAAAATTTTTATCAGTTGGTTCAAGTACAAATTCTTCCTCAGAATTTTTGTTTAATATTACAGATAACATTCCAGATAAGTCATCATCATATGAATGACGCCATGATTTAGTAATTATTTTAAACTTTACAGTGCTAAACACTGACAATCTATACAAACCAGTAACTTCTGCAGTGTTTGATAGATGTTTTGTGGTGTCCATCCACTATAACCATATGCAATAGTATACACAATATTTTTAATCTGTTTGTGAGGAATGATACTCGTTTCCTCAGCAATATTAGGAATTTTACTAATAATATTATTGAGTTTTGTGTTAATATCATTGAGTTTTGTGTTAATACTAGCGAGTGTAATGTCAACAATTGATGGATTTCCAAAAAATTAATCTCTAATTCTGTTTATGTTTCTGCGAAAACTTAAAAATGTATTTACATGACTAAGATACTCATTTTTGAGTGCTGTGATTTCATTATTGATTGAAACATCCTGATCATTGACGTATTTTTTAGTGACAGCATCCCCGTCCTCAGTTGGGTTTCCAAGATCTGTAATCTTGTTTTGTTTCATAACAATATTCCCACTTGGATTTCGTACAACTACATCTGACAGTTTTACATTACTCGTCTTTAATCGTCCTTCTTTGTCTTGGAAAATGACAACTTCATCTGAATCTACGCTGGCAATATTTAGTAAATTATTGATTTCATTTTTAAGCTGATCAAGAGTTGCATATTTGGATAAGTCACCTTGATAACCTTTTGTGGATAAATCTTCTAATAGTGTTCCAAATTTTGTATAGTAGCTCATTATTTACTATCCTAGATAAAATTATCAACACTAGTTTAATATTATACAAAATGGCAAAATCATTGATACTAAACTTTGATACAGAGAGACTAGTGAAGCACAAACATAACAATGAACTTCCTGATTGTCATTATCTTATTGTTGGGCGAACTGGATCGGGGAAAACAAATTTACTTATGAACTTACTTCTTGGTGATAATTTTAACTACGATAGAGTTTATATTTACACAATCAATCCACAGCAAGATAAGTATGAGTTATTAAGTGACTATAATGACAAGCTTCGTGATGATCTTAAAGCTGGCGAAGATTTTTTTTTATAATTAGGCAGCCAGAAGATCTTATTCCAGTCAATCAACTTGATGCAGATGAACATAAGATAGTAGTTTTTGATGATATTCCGCTAAATAACATGGAGATGAACAAAATAAGATTATATTTCTCACTGTCACGTAACAAACAGTGTAATTCTGTTTATCTCGCTCAAGGATTTTATAATGTTGACAGGTTTATTAGGCGAAATATGGGTTGTTTTATTTTATTTCCAGGACTGGATAATGTTGACGTTAGAAATATTGCAAGCGAGCAATGCGGTGGCGTGACAAAAGATAAGTTTATTGAACTTTACCGTAATGCTACAAAAGATAAATTTAACTTTTTCTTGTTTGATAAACTTACAAATGATCCAACTAAAATGTTTCGCTGTTGTATTAACAGTTACTTACAGTAAAGCGTTTCAATTTTATAAAATTTATAATTATAATAATGGACAAACGAGCAAGATACAGACAACACATAGAAGATCTAAAAAAAACTTGCTCAATCTCAGGCATCACTTAAGCAAAAAGTACAAGAAGCACGAAGTGGGCAAGTAACTGCTACAGAAACAACAGCTACAATTTTCAAGCCGGTTATTGAAGCATTATTAGGTAAACAACCTGAAACTAAACCACTGTCAGAAGAAGAACTTAAACAACTGCAGGAAAAAGGTTTGGTTGGTATTGTTAGAGAACAACAAGAAGCAGCTGCTGCAAAACTTGTTACTAGATCTGATGAAGAAAAAAGAAAACTGATTGAGGCACTTACAGCAAATATAGCTGATCCTGCGGTTAGACAAGCTGAAACAGATCGATTGATAAACAATCCGCTGGAACTTGAGCGAAGATTAGCAGAATTAACAATGCAAGGAATAACAAATATTATAACAAGTTTATCAGGAGAAATAAAAGATATCAAAGAGGAGCAACAAAGAGTCGGTGATCTTACTGTAAAGTTTATGGAAGTTGGAGATCAAAGACTTCATTTTACAAAAAGAGCAAATGATGAGATAAAAGGTAGTGAATATGATGATTTTTTAAACAAAGAAAATATAAGGGGTATTAATAATATAAACAAGTGGACTGATGTAGAATATCAAGAATTACTCGATAGATTAGATAAATATTTAATGACGGAGCTGCTGCTAAAGATGAATTAAACACGGTTACAAAAATTGATGATATGCTTCCAATTTATGATAGAATGAGAAACGGTGTCATTGCTCTCACGTTTAAAAAAACAGCAGAAAATAGTAGAGCAAAACCTTTTGGTAGTGGGTGGAGTTTTAGAAGGAAATTTTTTACTTTTGATAAATCTCGTATACAAAAAAGTAGAGTAAGAACAGGAACTGGTGTAAAAGTATTTACTTCAACTACTGAAATGATAGGTAGATTAATGTTATTAATATCATCAAAGGAAGCTGGGAATGATAGTGTTGAACTTGATAATGAAATTATTGACATACTTGATCATCTAAGATCGAGTGAATTATTAACATCTGACGAATACGAAACTTTACACCGCGACTTAATCGCGGCGACTTAATTTTATAAAATGATATAATATAAAAGGAATGCAAACAACATTATTACTAAACTCTAGCGAGTCTGCAGAAGATAGCGCAAATTTTTCAGTAAATTATATTCCGCCTATAGAACTAGATCCTGCAAAACAATATGAAATTGGATTAATTTCTTGTACTTGCTGGAATGCTATACCTAACGTGAAAACTGATGTTAATGATGAAATGTGGTTTACTTCGTTTACAAGTACTTCAATATCTACAACAAAAAAAATAAAAATTCCACAAGGAGCTTATAATATTGAAGATCTAAACGACGATCAAAGAGCTCATAACAAAAGCTGACGGTGTGGCTGATGATTTTGGATTAGCTGCTAATTATAGCACATTACGAGTTAGGATGACTTTGAAAAATATGTTATTCAGTCTTGGATCAAAAGAAAGAGGTATTAGACAACTGTTAGGATTTACTAAATTAGATTGTAATGCACTTAATCAGCCTATTACATATGACAGTGAACTGTCAGTAAATATAACAGACGTAAATATGATATTTGTAAACTGCTCTATTGCTTCTGGCTCTTATACATCAAAAGGTAGCAAAGGTCATACGATTTACAGTTTCTCACCCGAAGTCCCGCCAGGTTCTCTCATGCAAATAACTCCACGAGATATTATCTATTATCCTTTAAATGTGGAAGATCAAATATCAAGTATAAGGATGCAGTTGACAGATCAATTAGGAAAACAGTTGGAATTGAATAATGAAGTTGTAACTCATTTACATCTACGTGAGCAAAAGTAAAAATTATGCAACATCAAATATAATGAAACAAAGAAAAAAAGATTATCGAAGAAAAATAGTAGGAGGATTTTTTGGAAATATATTCGCTAAAGTTATTGAAGGTATTCCAGGACAAACGCGTAAAGTTGCACCAATTGCTATTGACGCTGGTAAAGCTTTTGCAACGGGCTGCATCTGCCGCTGGGACTGCGGTGGGACAAAAAAATAGCTAATAAAATAAAAGGAGATCCACCGACTGCATCTGAAATAAAACAAGCTATCTCAGAAATCGCTCCAACAAAAGAAACTCAAAAAGTTATGATAACAACAAAAAAATTATTATCACCAAAGGGCGAGCAGATCATACAAAAATTAATATCTAAAGTAACAGTGCCGCAATAAAATTTTGTATAATCTAATAAAATAAAATGTCTGTTAAAAATTATCTCGACTTAAAAGAAACTTATGACATCGACAACGATGTGACAGAATTCGAGTTTGTTGAGTACCTTGATGAAAATTCTAACGAACCAAATAAAACTGGTATTAGAACCTTTAACACCAGAGACGAAGATGTATTTCTACTGCCACATAAGGCTATGTTAGAAGTTCGTGGTCAGATTATGACAGTAGCCAATCCACCTGCTGCATTTGCAGTTGGAACAGAAGTAGCTCTTATAAATAACGGCTGGTGTTTATTCAAAAGTGCTAGATATCAACTGGCCAATCAAACTATAGAAGATATTTCAAGTCATCTACAAGTTGCAAGTACAATTTTAAATATTTCATTTTCCGACGATTACTCAAGATCAACTGCAACTGACATGATGTGGTTTAAAGATACTGGACGGGGTATAGCTGAATCAACCGAATTTTTAAAAAGAGGCGCTATAGTACATGGAGCTGATGCTGATGCAAATGCTGTAATTGTGAGAAATTTTCTCATTGCTAATGCTGCTGCACTAGATATTGTCGCACCTGCTGCAGATGCTAATGCAAACGCTACAAGAGTTTCTCTTACAGCAGCTTTTAATAATCTAAATATAACGCCACCAGGAGCAGCTGCAGACGGTACTGCAATGTTAAATTTACTTCTTAACACACTTGACGTGAGAAATCCACGTTATAACGAAGGCTTTGCTAGGCGAAGAAAACTTGCAGCAGGATCACGTCAAATTACAATGATGCTTCCGCTAAGCACAATTTTCGGCTTTTGTCGCGATTATGATAAAGTATTTCGCGGAGTAAAACATACTCTTATTTTAGATCGAGCAGACCAAAACGATTGCTTGTTTAGATCTGGAGGGGGTTGATGTACAGTTTATCATAAACAAACTCGCTTTGTGGATTCCACGTATAACACCATCAATCACTAAAATGTCAGAATTAAATAGTACGCTTGATAAACATACAAACAGAATTTACTTTAAGCAGCATAAGGTATATCAGACAGCGGTTCTAAATACTACTGACTACACATGGAGGGTCACAACATCAAGCGAACAACTGCCGAGAAATATCTTTGCCGTATTTCAACAACAAGCCCGACGAGGTAACCAACAACAAAATAATGCAATATTTGATCACTCTAATGTCAGACGAATATACGCTAGATTAAATTCAAAGCAATATCCAGAACGAGCTATCGAGTGCAATTTTGCTGATGATGCTAATAAAAATATTTCTCGACCGTACATGTACCTGCTTGACGCAATACAAAAATATCAAGATGTTGAAGATGGAACTCAAATATCAGCAGAGGAATTTCGTACGCTTTATCCTATATTTCATTTTGATGTTAGTAAACATAACGAGCGAGCTGTAGACAGCACAGCGGATACTGAAATTACCTGGACACTTGGGGCGGTTCCAGTAGCGCCGTTATACGTATACGCATTAGTGATTAGTGATAGATTTATCACAGTAGATTCTATTGGAGGTAAAATGACAGTTCAAGTTTAATCTACAGTTGTTATATAAAATGGCAAGGTAAATTGTAAAAGAAGTATATTTGACTGATGGCCAAGTTAAAAAATTAGTAGCTGCTATTGCAAAGCGAACAGGTATCATTAAAAATCAATCCTAATATTTCTGATGGTGTTTTAACAAAATTAATGCTAACAAAAAATCAAGTAAAGAAGTATGATCGTAAAAAAACTTTTGTTTTAAATTTGAGTGCTGCACAAATGACAGCGATGGCAAAAGAAGGTGGTTTTCTTGGTCCAGCATTATCAGTATTAGCTAGCACAATAATACCTAAACTTTCTCCGGTGTTGGGAACATTAGGACTAGCAGCAGCGTCTGGAGCAATATCTGGCGCAACGGAGAAAGCAGTCAAAGGTAATGGTATCATTCGTGGAAGTGGAATAAAAAAATTGTAAATTTTATGTAAATAATATATTATAATGCCACGAAAGAAAAAGAAATCGTCAACAACAAAAAAAAAGAAAATAATTAAAACAAAATCGCCAACACCAAAATGCAAATGCATATGCAATCAAACAAAACAAGGAGGAATTATTCCGTTCGCTCCACTTTTGGCGGGACTAGCGGGAAGTCTGCTGCCAAATCTTTTAGGAATCGGACGTGGTCTAACATTACCAGGAACTCGTCGACCCCGTTGAGTAATTTTGATATCATTGATAAGTTAAAAGCGGTTCCTGGATTTCACGAAGTTTATTCTAAAGATGAGCTCGCAGCAATAAAATCACCATCAGCTGTAAGTTCGTGTGTTATTAATATACAAGATTTTAATGACGGATCCGGCACGCATTGGGTAGCAGTTTAAAATAATAATTATTTCGACTCGTTTGGACTCCCTCCAAGCGATGTAATAAAAAAGTATATGAACAAAAAATTTAACAAGATATATTATTCATCAAATCAACTCCAACCTGTTGGAACGTCTGCTTGTGGATATTATTGTATTATGTTTATCCAACAGATGAGCAGAAATCTTAACTTTTCAAAATTTATTTTACAGTTTGACAAGCATCCTTCTCACGCTAATGATGAGATCGCAATTAATTTTATCTAAACTTACAAGTATAATAATGTCAACATACTGTCTCAAGTGTAGAACTAAAACAGAAAATATTAAACAACAGAAAAAAACAAACAACAGGATAATATTAAAAAGTTTTTGTGTTGTCTGTGGAAAAAGAAAAAATATGTTTTTAAAGAAAACGTCCCCAGCGATAGTATCGCCAGCGAAAAATTCGCTATGATCTGGTTATCTTGATATTATTTTAGTAGACGACTAAAAGTATAGAATGATATGCAACTGTGATTCTGACAGAGATTTATGTCTTGAACAAAATAAAATTGTCGCATACTGACAATGTTGTAACAACAGAGAAATAATAGGGTCAGGTATAGATATACATAAAATTATTGGAAAATTACCAAAACCAAAAGGCGGTTGGACATTGCCAGGTCATCGGTATACTGGTCCGTGGAATCCGCTAGATCAACAACTAGATGAAAACGACAATCCGTTGCCAGGCCAAGAGCCTTATAATCAAGTGGATGCAATAGCGATGCGTCATGATATCTGTTATCGTGATCATGAAAACTCAAAATTAGATTGTGATAAAGTAATGTTAGACGAATTACGTGATATGAAGCCAACAAATCTACGAGAACGTTTTGATAGAAAATTTGTTCAGGGAATGATAGGAGCAAAATATAAACTCGGACTTGGAAAAAAAGTATACGATGATCTTGCAGTCGAGCTGCACAGACCTAAAAAAAAAAAAGTTCCCACGACGTAAAGTTGTCGCTAATGATGTAGATGATATCTGGGCAATAGATTTGGTGGATGTATCCAATCTAGCTCAGTTTAACGTTGGCGCTGATGGTGCTCCAAAAAGGTATTTGTTTAATGTTATAGATGTTTTTAGCAAATACGCTTTCAGTGTACCTGTTTCGGATAAGACAGGGACTTCAATGACTGATGCGCTAAGACAAATAATAACGAGTGTAGAAAGAAAACCGAATAAAATCTGGACTGATCACGGATCCGAATTTTTTAACAAAAAGTTTGAACAGTTTCTAGAACAAAATAATATAAAAAGGTATGTTACAGGAAACGAAGTTAAAAGCGTTGTTGTCGAGAGATTTAATCGCACGCTAAACGAAAAATTACACAAACATATGACAGCTAAAAACACCAACAGGTACATCGATGACCTTTCTCAAATCGTAGGTGAATATAATAACACGAAACATCGAACCATCAAAATGTCACCTAAAAAAGCTGTTAAAAATCCAATATTAGCAAATGAAAACATGTACCGCAGACATAAATTTAAGGCTGGTGATAAAGTTAGAATTTCTTTGACAAAAAAGGTATTTGCAAAAGGATTTACTCCGAACTGGAGCGAAGAAGTTTTTGTAGTTGATAAGGTACTTTTAACAGTACCTGTAACGTATGTTTTAAAAGATCTGGCAGGGGAACCGATCGTAGGTAGTTTTTATGAACAAGAACTACAGAAAACTGAGCAGGATGTTTTTGTTGTCGAGAAAGTGATTAGAAAAAAAGGAAATAAAAGTTTAGTCAAATGGCGTGGGTATAGCGATAAATTTAACAGTTGGATCCCAACTAAGCAGATTATGATATAATGCTATTATAAATTAACTCATACTTTTGTTTGACAGATTTACATTTTACTGGTTTACATAACGATATTAGATACTGCTTACGATCGTTAGAGATCGTCATTAGATTAAAAATTTTAACGAATATGAAATCGAATTTGATATTTTTCTGTCGGCCTGGAATCTTGATATTTAAGAAAGGTTTGATTAGCTGCCAAAACAGTTGTTCGGCAACGGTAAAATTAAATTTTATTATTTGTTTAGCAATGTGATACTTGACATTATACCGTTTAGTTATTGATCTGCTGTAATTTGATCTGTCAGCAACAGTGACTATTTCACCATCATCATCAGATTCATTGTTATACAAAATATCATCTTCACTATAACCAATAGATTTGTCTATAAAATCTTTGGAAAATGTGACCTTATCGCTGGTGACTTTGTCGCTAGTATCTTCTTCGTAGAGTTCAGCAAGTCGTTTCATCATGTCCATTATTATAATATATTTTTATCTAATTTATTATTATAAGATGACTGATGAGATAAAATATCACCAAAAAGTTAATATAGTAAATTACAACGAACTAGCCGAAGCGGTAAGAAAATGTTTGTTGGGTTATAGTGTTGATGTTATTGTAATGCAATGTGATTCTCATAAAATATTACTAACAGAAGCAGAAAAAAATAACATTAATGAAAGTGCAGTAACGACGCTAAAATTTAATCACGATGATATCATAGCATTTGCTCATCATTGCTTGACTAAAACCGAATTACAAAATATTATTGATCATCATATCTAAAACGAATCCTAGCATTGTATTCGCTTGAAAAAGTTGATTTTATTACTCCATCAGCTACAAATTTTACGACTGCGGAATTTATCTTATAATATTTCGCCGCAGCTAAAATCGATTTGAATTCGATCTCCTCATCCGTTTCGAGGTTTTTTGAAATAACAGGTTTTGCTGGACATCTAAAATTAATACCACCACCTCGTCCTTTTCTTACATTTTCCTGTTGGGTAACTAGTTCTAGATTTTCCAATCGATTATCAGTTTTTACGTTATTAATATGATTAATAACCAAATTATTAGGTATAGATCCGTTGAACACCTCGTAAATAAAACGATGACCATAATAACGAACTTGATCTGGCGATGTTCCTCTAACAGTTACCCTGATATATCCCATATTGCTAATAGTACCAAGAACTTTTTTAGTTTTTGTTTCTAATAATAACGCGATCGTTAGCCTCGTATAAATCAAAGACCGGATGCGGCTGAAACTCATCTTCTAAGGATAAGTTTTCAATGTTGTCATCAGTGACTTTATCGCTCACATGATATACACGCTGTCCCTCTGGAATATCATCGCAAAACAACGTGTAAATAAAATCTTTTCTAAACATTGCAATCCTCTCGGCATTATCTCCCTTTACACTAATCGTATAACCCGCTGACGTTAATTTGCCAACAGATATTCTAGTTTTGATGTTAATAACTGAACCTAATACATTTCCAGCGTATAAGTTGTATTTTGGGTGAACATGATAAATCTCTTGCTCAAGTGCGCTTGTCAGATTTACTGTCATTATATTATAGGTGATTTTTTTTTATCTTCAATTGATTTTTAGCGCATGCGCAGTGTGAGATAAAGTTATACTTTGGGTGAATTTGATATGCTTCTTGCTCACATGTGTTTGTTAGATTTGCTGTCATTATATTATAGGAGATTGTTTTATCTTCAATTGATTTTTAGCGCATGCGCAGTGTGAAAAAATTATTAATTAGATATTACATTATAATATAATAATGTTAAAATTACGTGATATAGCTAAGAAAAGCCTTATGGGAGAACCTAATAAAATAGCGACTGCTTTTGCAGGTTTTGATAATAGTTATCAGTTTGATAATCAAATTGTTTTAGTAAATTTTAATGCAACGAATCTTTACCACCTACTACAGACAACTGTAAAACGTGAGCTCGAAAAACACAAAAGTATTAGATTTGTGCAATATCATGTTATATTTTCAAAGTTAGTTATAACGGAAGAATCAACTAACAAGGAAATTGCAGAACCTTATATTAACGCAAAATCAAGACGTGTTTTGCTTGGGACTGATCTGTTATCACTATCTGATGAAATACACCAAGAAATCTGGAAAAAAATAGAGGAATTCGCTCAATTAGGTTCGGGTTGGAAGTTTGAAATGATCAAAGGAATATTGTTTCACACGATGAAATATAACGTATTACGAGGTAGATCATACGTCGACCTGTCACCAAAAATAAAAAGTAAAAGATGTTATATAAACATCAAAAACGTAGATAATAAATGTTTCCAATGGGCTGTTCTTTCCGCACTATTTTCAGCAGAAAAAAAACGCTACTCGTGTTGAAAAATATATCAGTCACGTGTCTAGATTAAATTTTAAAGATATTAACTTTCCTGTGGCAGAAAATCAAATACCAAAATTTGAAAAGCAAAATAATGTTTCAATTAACGTTTTCGGACTAGATGAAAAAGAGGATGTATACCCGAGATATATTTCAGAAAAAGCTTCACAATCGACTATAAATTTACTGTTTTACAAAAATCAAATTCGTTTGGATTAAAAACTTTAACGGACTAGTTGGTAAACAGTACAATAAAAATAGGAACAAAAAGTTCTTTTGTTACCGCTGCTTGCATGGTTGTGCTAACAATGAAACATTACAAAAGCATTTGCAGTACTGTAGTGATGTGCAAAGAATAACAATGCCATCTAAAAAAGATAGTGTGTTACAGTTTGTCCATCATAATCACAAACCAAAAATTCCTTTTGTTATATACGCTGATTTTGAGTGTTTACTTCAACCTGTACTTGGCGTAGAAAATAATCCTAATCAATCGAGTACAAGAAAAGTTCAAAATCATGTTCCGTGTGGAGTAGCGTACAAGGTAGTTGGTTGTACTGATTCTAGATTATCTAAACCAATCAAATTATATCGTGGTAAAAATCCAGCTGTTTGGCTTCTCAAGCAGTTGATTAACGAAGTTGATAATATTACTTATCGTTTGAGAAAAGTAACGCCAATGTTAAAATTAACACCTCAACAAGAATCCGCTCACGAGCAAGCAGAAATTTGTCATATTTGTGAAAAAGCTTTTGATGATGATAAAAAAGTACATGACCATTGTCATTTGACTGGACAGTATCGTGGAGCGGCTCATAATCAGTGTAATTTAAAATTTCATGCTCCAGATTTTATTCCAGTTATTCTTCACAACTTTCGAGGATATGATAGCCATATTATAATAGAAGCTTTTGGTGATTCTGATATAAAATCTCATCTAAAACTCGATAACATCATCAAATGCATCCCAAATAATTTTGAGAAGTACATGTCAGTTACGCTAGGTAAATTGCGTTTTATTGACAGCCTGCAGTTTATGGCAGCCTCGTTAGATGAGCTAGTGAAAGGTTGTAGAAAATTTGATAACCTAAGAGACTGTTTTGGAGATAAATTTAATCTACTAGCTAAAAAAGGAGTTTTTCCATACGAATACCTCGATGACTGGAGTAAATTTGATGAAACATCTTTACCTGGCAAAGATAAATTTTACTCACAACTTAAAAATGAAAATATAACTGATGATGAGTACAGGTATGCACAAGATATCTGGAAAGAGTTTGATTGTGAGACTTTTGGTGATTATCATGATTTATACCTGAAAACTGACGTGTTATTATTAGCAGATGTTTTTGAAAGTTTTCGTGAAGTGAGTTATAATAATTATGGACTAGATCCTTGCTGGTATTATTCTGCCCCTGGGTTGTCATGGGATGCTTTGCTAAAGTTTAGTAAGGTAAGGTTAGAATTACTGACTGATGTTGATATGTTCAATTTTATCGAAAAAGGTATCCGAGGTGGTATTAGCGTGATAACAAAAAAATATGCTGAAGCAAACAACAAATACCTGAAACAGTATAACCCTGACCTTCCTTCGAAGTATATAATTTATCTAGATTGTAATAATCTTTACGGTGGTTCGATGGCAGAACCAATGCCTTTTAGCAGATTTCATTGGATCACGGTTGATCGATTTCTATCAGAGACAGAAAAAAAGATACCCGATGATGTTTCCTATTTCGTTGAAGTTGATCTTGATTATCCAAATTCGCTACACAAATTACATAATGATTACCCTTTCTGTGCGGAATCGATGGTAATAGATTATAGTTTGTTATCAAAAGAACAACAAGCGTTAGCATCACCAAGGCAACATTCCATGGTCAAGAAACTAGTACCAAATTTACTTGATAAGAAAAATTACGTTTTGCATTACAAAGTTTTAAAACAAGCAGTCAATGCTGGTCTTGTGTTGAGAAAAGTTCATCGTGTACTAAAATTTAATCAGTCGCCGTGGATGAGAGGTTATATTAACTCAAACACTTCAAAAAGGGCTGCAGCAAAAACAGAGTTTGAGAAAAACTTTTTTAAACTGATGAACAATTCCGTTTTTGGTAAGACGATGGAGAATATTAGGAAACGCGTAAATATTGAAATAGTTAATGATGTCAATCGCAGAAACAAACTTGTGTCAGACGATGATTTTGTGAGCATGAAAATATTTAATGAAAATCTTGTTGCGATACAAAGAAGAAAAACAAATCTAAAACTAAACAAGCCGATCTATGTTGGAGCTGCAGTGTTAGATTTATCAAAGTGGCTGATGTACGATTTTCATTATAATTTTGTTAAAAATCAGTGGCCGGCTAGTACATTATTGTTTACTGATACTGATTCGCTCGTATATGAAATCGAATGCGAGGATATCTATCAGGACATGTACAATAATCGACATCTGTTTGATCTTTCCGATTATCCACGTGACAGTAAATTTCATGACGACACAAATAAAAAGGTTATTGGTAAGTTTAAAGATGAAATGAACTCGAGCGCTATCAAATACTTTATCGGATTACGCAGCAAAATGTATGCCGTATTGCTAGATAATAATAAAATAACGAAAAAAGCAAAAGGTCTGCCTCGTGATTTTGTTAAAAAGTTTATGAAATTTGATGACTACAGGTATGCACTTGATGGTGGTGTTAGTTTTATGAGAGCTATGGCAATTCGAACTAATCATCATAAACTTGAGACAGATGTTATTATCAAACGTGGATTGTATAATTTTGATGACAAACGCTATTGTGAAAATGGGGTAGATACATTTGCCCTTGGGTATTCTTATGATGATAGATCTATACTCGACATTATCTTTTCCAACTGAAATTTTATCTAAACTTATAAAATAATGTTTGAAAATTTGACAATGACAAATAGCTATAATAGTAACATCAAATATCTAATGATGGACGGTAAACAATTGACAGTTGAATTTAATAATGAAACATCAGGTATATGTTTTAATGGAACACATGACAAGTTAAAACTTTCGCTCATCAGATCTGATAACAGCGAGTATTTCAATTATCTCGAACAATTGTATCAAAAGTTGCTAGCGGAATTTAAAAACTTTCATAGCCCCATTAGCCAACAAAAATATACTAAACTCACAATTGATCTCAATCGGTCAAAGGTGTATTTTATCGACAAAAAATATCCTCTGAACAAACCAGAAATGAAAGATCTGTTTGAGTCCCGTCGCTGTGTGAACGGTAAAGTAAAATTTAGTATCTATAGTCGTGATAGTGAAGTATTTTTAATATCAACAGTTGAAACATTAATCATTGGTAATGAGATATAAAATAATATCATTTTCATTCTAATGCTAGTTTAATTTCCACCTTGTTAACTGAAACGTTCTAATAGGTGTGGGAGGGGTGGGTGGGCCAAAACCCTCATTTCCCTGTTTTGGAAACCCTCATTTAATTTATACTTGTTTGGAGGGTAAAAAAATGAAGTGAGCCAAAACCCTCATTTCCTTATACTACTATATATGAATACATTTCATAGAAGTAATTTGGCCTACATGTGGATTAGTGAGGCCATGATGATGGAATGCTTGTCTTAAGGGAAATTTTTACTTATCGAAATGACAGGAACATCAACTTATAACATGATGATTCCATATTAAGAGAAATTTATACTTATCAAAATTACAGAAATATAACATGAACTTTCAAAACAGCATAGGATATTTAACAGAAATAAACACTTAAAGACAGAAATGTATTTAGTGTGCTAAATTAAGCTTTCTAGGTATGTGAGGATTGCATATTGAACCAACAATCAGAGTATTCCTGTACATTGTGTGACTTTGACCCCAAGGTCAAGAAGTTTAGCACTTATGTTGCAGAATAAATTGTCCTCAATTCATATTCATTTATCCAAAGTATCAAACATAATCCATCAATGGGTTTTGTGACCTTGACCTCAGGGCCAGAGGGGGCAAACTAAAATGTCATAGAATAAATTTTCTAACTTAATAATTGTCAAGTATGAACAAAATCTATACAGAGATTGGGAATTATACATAAATTAAAATTTTTACCTAAAAGCTTTATGTAATTATTCCTTCATTTTGATCTTAATGCCAATGTCACTGGGGCAAGCTAGTGTGTCATAGGATGAAATGTCTTAGTTTCATAACATTTTATGTCAAGTATCAACCAAAGCCATTAAGGGGTTAAGAAACTTAATGCAAATGAAAAAACTTTAACATAAAACATTAATGAAAAGACTATGATCTTGAACTGAATATCAAAAGCATAAGCCACTTTGTGACACAATGAATTACAGTCGCTTCAAAATGAATTATCTCAAGTGTGAACTAAATCCACTAGAGGACTTAGGAATAAAAGCAATTGGAATAACTTGAACGAAAACTTTGACACAAATTTTCTATGATGTAACCATGATTGCAAGGTCCAAGGGGCAAGCCTGCAAGTTGCTGGAAGAAGTGTCTTAGTTTCATAATGATTCATACCAAGTATGATCATATCCTGTTAATAAACTTAGGAAATGTAAGTCAATAAAAGACTTTAAATAAAACCTCAAACTGTTGACAACAATTACACTACTGCAATGGTGGGAAAATGACTGCCATGTCTCACTTTACCACTTATGAGGATTCAACAATGAATAAAAAATGGAAAGGTTTGCCTTCTCTATTATCTAAGTTTTTTGCATTAGACTATATCAGTTTTTCTAAACAAAGAGTTTTTGATGTTGCAAAACTTTTATTAGACAACACATCAGAAAGACCTAATTAACTTAGATTGTTTGAGTTCTCATACCTGGTGAATTCTTCAAAAAACAAAATCTTTAAATACCAATTCTCCTTCATGCAATTAAAAAATGACTATTCCAAAATGAGCTGGACATGAAATTTACAAAAATTCACATTCTGAAAGAACAATATGTTATTTTGAAACCTGAAGACTTTTTAAAACATGTACCTTTATCTTCTGGGCTTTCCAGTTAAAGTTCCATTCCGATTCTGAATAGAAAAAAATTAATGTTTTAATACCAAGTTTACACATAAATCTATATTTAATGACCAATTGGCCAAAATGTATATCAGTACATATTAAATGATGTAACTATATAACAAGGGTTTTCATGGTCATTAATGATCAAATGCAAAACTATAAACAAGCAAAATAAATCCAATTTTCTTTAGCAACTAAATATTCCCTACCAAATTCATTGGTGAGGCAAGAAAATTCACTACAGGGTAATAATCTACAGTTTAAATATGCCAATTTCTCATTGCGGCTTCACATAATAGATGCTTTACTTAATCATGGACTACAAAGATTAAACACTAATTGTTTTATCAATCATAGATCACCGATGAAAAACAATGAATATCTATCAAAATTTAAATTTAATAAAGACAACCCCTTCTCATGGAACCACTCAATTACATAGAAAAGCTGGCTATATAAATGTGTGTTATAAACAAAACAGTTGTAAAAGTGACTAGTGATGCAAGTCAGCTAGCCATAACAGTGACCAGTGTTCAAAGTTAGGGAGTCATAAGAGTCACCACTGAAGCAAGATAGCAAACCAAAAGAGAGACCTGTAATATAAAGGAGTTAAAAGAGTGACCCAAGATCTAAGTTAGGGAGCCATAAAAGTAACAAGTGTTAAAAGTGAGGGAGCCATCTGAGTCACCAGTGATAAAAGTGAGGGAACCATCTGAGTCACCAGTGATAAAAGTGAGGTAGCGATAACAATAACCAGCTGGGTTGGCACTGGCTTTAAAAAGGTTGTCACAGAAAAAATGCCAACCTCAATATTTTGTCACCAATTTTCAAAAACATGTTGCCATTTTCATAATATGAGACTAAGTTTATCTCAATATCCTCTTTGAAGGACCAAACAAATGTTCTATTTGTTATTGCTGTGGCAAAATCAAATAATTGTAGAACACTGAAACAGAATTTTGTTTTCATTTGCTTAGTATAAATACAACCATCTGAATTTCAAAGTTAATAAGTTTCTTTGAAGTTTCAGCAAAACTATTTTTTTTGCTGGAACTTTTTCAAAAAGAAAACAATATTCCATCATCTGGTTGATTGTAGTCATTCCTGCTTTCTGATGTGGTCAGTTATAGCTAGCTAGGTAGCACGACTTTTTTGGTTATATTTTGGCATTCAATACTAAGGCCAGTCATCAGCATAATCGGATTATAAAATAACAATGTCATGTTAGAGTGGTTTGTCAATATGAACAAAGGATTTGTTAATGTAACAATAGATTCCTGTGCATTTTTATGTCATGGTGCTTGTCAACAAGACTGTATACAGTTATTAACAGCAAGGCAAGGGAGCTGTCATTTTAGTTAGCAGTGTGCCAAGATCATTTACAATTTCCAAAAGTATAATATCCAGATAAATGTCAGCCACATTACATGAAAGGAGCATAGAGGTATGTCAACATTCTCTCCACTGTGCATGTTTTAAATGCAAACAACTTCAACTTACTGGTGAGTGCCACCATAAGAGTGACTGATGTAAGTGAGGAAGCCATAATTATGACCAGTGCTCTACGAGTGACCAATTCTATAAGTGAGGAAGTCATTAGAGTGACCAATGTGAGGAATGTAAGATAGACCACTGCAAAAAATGATGGAGACATAAGGACCTCTTAAATGTGGTGTAGTTATAATAGTGACCTATGCTTTAAGAGTGGAAGCCTTGAGTGACCAGCATTATTAGTAATGAATCCATAAGAGTAATCTGTTAAAAGTGAGGAAGCCATAAAAGTGACCAGTGCTTTAAGTGAGGAAACGGTGCAAGTGACCAATTTTATTAGTGACAAAGCCATAAGAGTGGTTTGTTAAAGGTGATGCAGCCATAAGGGTGAATAGTGCTATTAATTAGGAAGCCATAAGTGTGACCAGTTAAAAGCGATCCAGTCAAAAAATGACCTTTTAAGAGTGAGCCATAAGTGATATGTAAAAACCGAATAAATCTTAAGAATGATCAATTAAAATGGAGGGAGAGATAAGTGTGATTGATGCTAACAAAAACTGGAAACAAGGTACATACACTAAAAAATATTTTTATCAAATCTACATTTCATTTACATTCCATTCAGGCTTGCATTTCACAATTTTATTGTTATTAGTTCATTATTTCTGATAAGTATTCTGATTATGTATTCATTACATTCATCCAATCTTCTATTTTTCCTTGCTTTGAATGAAATGTAAATGCATTACCAAAATCTTATTTTTCAGTTTTAAAGTAGCAAACTCTGGTGTCTATAAATTATTTTACTGAAAGTATGCTTTAATGAAATAACAAATTCAATAATTTAAAAGACAACTTTAAATTTCCAATACATTAAAATTTATACGCAACTATAGTAAGTGTGAAAACTTAGTTGCAGAGTGCATTTCAGCCAGTTTTATTTCTTTTTTTGATTTCTTCAATGATTTGGAGTTTTCGGGTTTAATGCTTTATATAGCATCTGATAGGACATACAAGGCATCCAGTATATTTGCTGTTGGAAGATCATGGGAAGAACCACCAATCCAAGGGAAGTTACTTACAAGCTTTCCCAAATACCTACACCTGGTCGCCATGATTCAGACTTAAGGAGGAGAGTGGAGAGATGTAATTTGTTAATGCAGGCTCCTTACACCACATAGCCACCAAGGGTCCCTTGATTTGTTAAAAAAATAACTGTATGGACACAACCACTGGTAATGCTGTTATTACATTAATAGTGGATGTTTTTATGTCGTGGCTTTTAAGTTGTGAAACATTGTCAGTGTAAAGAATCTGATCACAGATTATCTTCCAAAAGGGTTTTCAAACAATGCAATTTAGCAAACACTTACAAATGATTCATTTACAAATCCATTCTAAAATGTATTCACAATTCTGTTTTCATTCAGGGTTGTGCATTTGCTATTTAAATTTTCTTCAAAAGGCACTCATCATTTTGGTTAAGTGCCCTTGCCATGTTATTTCACCTGCATTCCATTTTCATTGTTTTCACATCACTGGTAAAAAAATTAACCTTTTCTGAGTCTGTACTTAAGATGTAAAACCACATTATAATCACATTTATTTCCTCATCAGCTAAATCATGTGAAATAAAGACGCAAAAATGAAACAAAAACTGATTTAGTTTAATACAGTCAATGACCAGACTGATCCAATTAATAGCAACCATAACCAAAATGATGCAATGTAATACTATCCATTCACCAACTGACTCACTTTAACAGGATCCATGACCCAAATTAACAGGATCCATTACCCAACTGACCAAATTTAATAGGATATATGACCAAATTGATCCAATTTAATATGACCAATGACCAAACTGACCCAATTAATAGGATCCATGACCAAACTGACCCAATTTAATAAGATCCATGACCAACTGACCCAATTTAATAAGATCCATGACCAACTGACCCAATTTAATAGCATCTCTGAACAAAATGACCCAATTTAAAATGATTCATTGATCAAATTTACATTTAAAAGAAAGTCAGTAGTATCTTGAGGGACATGATCACATGGGTGTTCTGTATTAATGTGTACTAAAGTTACTGTCTTACCAATATTTGGTATTTTTTCTTCTCCTGTTTGGAATTAGGAGAGTATCCCAGGCTGAGGTCACTTCGTCCTTTCTGATAGCCATCTTTTCTTGGAGATGTAGACCTTGTGTGCTCATCATTACCTCTCATCACCTGTTCCTTGTACTGCAAAAATTCCTGAAACTCTGCTTGATTTTGAAGTGCAAAATGCTGCTGTTGTTTGAGTCGTGATCTTGATCCAATCTGTTCCTGGCCCTCTCGGATCTCAGCTTTATACGTACTGCTATTGGCACTTTTAGGTCTCTGAGCCTCGTGTGGGTTATTCTTGTTATATATCCATTTTCTTAATGATCTAGTAAGGAAAAAAGTATAAACTGAGATGAAGAAAATGAACTGCATCTGAATTTGATAAATGCAATCTCATCAAAACTTATCTTTTGGTCTGGATACAGAAATATATATATGATGGATAGAAAGACAAATGGACAACATTAAAAATACTTAAAAGGAAGAATTCTGAACAGCACAAAGCACATCTGGGATACTGGTCTAATATGTTTACCAAGATTCACTGAAACATCAAATATGGTTTCTAAATTGACCTCTGGAAACATCCAATGTATGAATGATGGAGTGATCAATGAATGTACAAAAATTTTATAATTACTGATAGCAAAATAAACATTACAAAGCCAATATGTTTGGCCTGATTCATAGAAATATCTTGAATAGTTTGGGAGTGATGCTCCAGAAATAAAGTTGTAAATGATAAATGGATTCATGAACAAACACAAGAACACATTAAAATATTGAAAATGGAGAACTGTAATAGCGAAAATGGTATTTTTCCACTAGTCTGCTATGTCAAATTTCATGATATCTTAGTGTAGTTTTGTCCCAGAAAGTGAAGATAACAGATGTACCGGTAAATTGAAGAAAACATCATTCAATATTGCAATAAAAGAAATGTGAACTATAAAAGACCAACAGTCCAATATGTGCACAAAGTTTTGTATTGGGCAATTTAACTGTTTTGGAGTTATGCTCTAGAAAGAAAAGTGTTATGGATGGACAGTCAGAAAGACAGATGAAAAGATAGAAAGATTAATAAGACTCATTTTTATATGCCTTGCTAACATTGGGCAGGGTATGTCTATTCAACAGCAATGGAACTTTTTCTTGATCTTTACAAATTACTACCATACAATTAAACAGAAATTTCAAGTTTATATAATTGTTTCCCAGAACTGGACCAAAAATTGTAAGTAAAATGACAAGCGGAAGATAATGTTACTCATAAACTATATTAATCTCTAACCATACAGCATAAAGCATCAAGAATGCTCAGAGCTCTTGCTAGGATTTTAAAACTAGGAGACCAGGACTCCTATTCTGCCAGTCCACCCGTGAAATTTGCAGTCCTCTACATGAAGCATGTTGGGCATGCTTGAAGTGGCTAAATGCCTAGATTACAAGAACCAGTGGTTGCCAATGAGTTTAATTTTCCTCACTGCTGACACTTCTGACAAAATGTACTTGTTTGTCCATAAGTGAGACTGAATTTTGTCAATCAAAGTCTATGAACCACACAGCTATTGCATCATGTTCTTTTGATTTACTATTAAAATAATAACATTCATCAACTGAATTCCATCATTGTAAATATAAATACCAGTACAAATAAAATGATCAATCAATGAGCAACACATTTTCCCACCCAGCAGGTGATTTAAGCAAAACTCGCATACTTTTGAATTTGCTGCCCAGCAATTGTGAGAATTCTGAGGACTCCCATCTGATTTTATTCATTCCGTATAAATATGTGTGTGCTTAAGCATTCCTGAGACTTCTGATACTCCAAATTTTACTACAGATGCAATTATATAATGATTAACAGATAGGTAGAATTTGTCAAATGGGGTAAAGTTCCCTAATTTATACTTTGTATTCCATAATATACAAAAGATGAAAACTTTGCTTTATATTTTTTATGTTATCAAACATTAGTGTATTTTGTTTTTATTAGTGAAATGCAGATACACAACTCCCTCGATAAGTTGCAAACATCGGTGACCAAACACTTCGACTGCAGTATAAGCGAGGATGCGAGTTATCAAGGGACCTATAACAAAGAACAAAACTAACAAAGGGATCGACATAGAGGCAAAATAGGGGTGGGGGTGGCTTGGCATGTTACACTAAAAACGCAAAGGCTTTTTCCCCAATCGGATACTCATAAGCTATACTAATAACATAAAGGTCATGTCCATTAAATACATTCCTTTTACAGTTAATAGGAAAAATATAAGATATTTGCTTCATGCTGGGATCAGCCTAGCTATATTCCATGAATCTGGGATCAACCCAGAATACACTCTTATGCAGGAATCAACCTAGCATAGACTTGGTTAAGATGGGATCAGCCCGGAATACATTATCATGCTGAGTTCAGACTAGCGCAGATTTTACATAAGCTGCGATCAGCCTAGCACCAATTCTACTTAATCTGGGATCAGCCCAGAATACACTGTAATGCTGGGATCAGCCTAGCACTGATTGGAAATGAGTCTTTTACTTTGAGCTGGGATTCTGCCTAGCACCATTTCTACTCGAGCTGGAATCAGCCCAGAATACACAGTAAGGCTGGGATCAGCCTAGCACTGATTGGGAATCATTCTTGCACATTCAGATTCTAGCCAATGAGTAGCCCCCAAAGAGAGAGCCCAATATTTTTTAAAAAATATTTAAATTAAGTATTGATATTATTTTTGTTATGACTTTGATATTGTAGAGTGTTAGCAATAATGAATAGTGGCATGTTTGAGAGAAAGGGAGAGAAATGAATTCATATACTCATGTATCCTTTATTGTCATAAAACATTTCTTGTACAATTATGTTGTTGTGCATAAAACTATAAACTATGAATAAGGAACATTTAGATGAAACTTCTGATAACCAATACACTATTCAGCCATATAGCGATATGCATGCATGACACATTAGATCGTGTCACTTTCAAAACTGTTCCATTGTTTCAATTTATTTTGAAAATTCACGTCAATACATGTAAAAAGGAATCAATGTTGGCTTCCCTGTGTTGGCTGACTTTATAAAAACAAAAAGAAATTAGCACACTTAAAAGAGTCAAAAAAAAAACAAACTTGGCTTCCGTATGTTGGCCAACTTCATAAAATATACCAAAATAAGTTTCCAGGGTTGGTTTGCTCTGTAATAAAATAACCTCTGTAGCTGATATCATGTCAGTAGGTTTAAGCATGGAGTTTATTGCTCACTATTTATTCACCACCTGGGCCTCATTTGGAATTTTGTTTTTTCACATAAGTTATAAATAAATTCATTAAGGATGTATCTGCAATCCATCATATATCTATGTTAAAAATAATGATTATTTTCTTTGAAAGAATATCATGATAGTTTGAATAAATTTAGGGTTTTTTTTTGCTAAAACCCATTTTACATTTGGAAGAAGAAAAAAACCTGTTCAAACTACTGTTAAGTTGGGCCAAATTGTCTTTCGAACTGAGCCAAATTGACTGTAATACAGCATAAATGATACAACTTTCCCATCCCTCACTCTATTCAATCCCACAACTTGAATACACTTTTTTTTATGGTAAAATGGGCCTTTCCGAAATTAAAAGAACCCTTTTTCCCATCGCTCTTGGTTACATGCAAATCCAACAGTGTACGAGATTTGCTTTACAAAAGCACGATCATAAGAATTTCTGTGGGAAAATTAAACGTTTGAATGGCTAGGTTGAATACAAGGGTTAAATGTACCTCATATGCATCTTGGCAAGTGGAAACTACCAATTGTTTATGGAGATTACCAAATAATTTTTTCATTTAAAAAAGCAATTTTTAAGTCTAATTAAATTGTTTTATGGTTTGCATTCATAACACATGCGTTTTGTTTATGACTAGAATAATATCACACCTTTGTACAATATATAGGTGGGCAATGACCTTTAAAGCTCCAGCTCAAAGATAAACAATGATGATGCAAACTTCAAACTCAAATTTCTATATGTTCTTGAACTTAGTTATTTGAGTAAACTCAAATGCACTACAGATTTAATTAACTTTACATAGGTAATCATCCCTATCTTTTGCAATAAACTGCATATTTCTGCCAAAACCTTACAGAAAATTGGCATAATAAACCCAGAAAATATATGACTACTTGTAAGAACAGTTTTACTAACTTGACAAATGGAATGACCAGAAAGAAGCTATTTGGTTTCATCTTCAGCTGCATCTTGCTACTGAGGTCTTTTTTGTGGGTTGGCAAGGCATCAATAGGAAACCACTGCAGGCTCTAAAACAGACATGTAGGTATCATTTTATCCAGTCATAGTTCATACAGACCAGGAAAACTGAAATTCAATGATTTTTCAATGACTATGTATGGTATCAAGTGTTTTGTTTCAGTTACTAATTTAAGTATTTAACAAGAAACAAACACAAAACAATTTATTTAAAAAAAGTCATTGTAACCTGACCCAGATGGTAACCACTGCACTTTCCTTCTACACTTTATTTTCCAGCTGTGACTTCAGTGCTTTCCCTTCAGATTTGCTGCCAGAATTTTATTATTTCAGGAGTGGGGGAGGGCACAGCACTCCCACTTGTTAAAAAAGAGTAGAAAATGGCCATAGTTCTTTATTTACCTATCACTTCAATATCCATCTATCTTTCTTCCAGCTAAACTGTGTTGGAGTCCTATAGAAATCAAAATCTTTAAAAGCTGTTTCCTCTTTTAACTAGTCAAGAAATTACTTAAATATCATTTGGTTTCAGCATAATACTAGATATTTTAGCATCATAAAACTTTAAATAATCTTTAATTTTAACATAGTGGATTTCCCATGGACAAAAATAAATTAAGTTTTGATGGCAGCTTATCACTTAGTATGAAAAGTCATATATGCTGAATGCTATGCTTTTTCATATAAGCTGAATGCTATGCTTTGTCATATGCTGAATGCTATGCTTTGTCATATATGCTGAATATGCTTTGTCATATATGCTGAATGCTATGCTTTGTCATATATGCTAAATGCTATGCTTTGTCATATATGTTAAATGCTATGCTTTGTCATATATGCTGAATGCTATGCTTTGTCATATATGCTGAATGCTATGCTTTGTCATATATGCTGAATGCTATGCTTTGTCATATATGCTAAATGCTATGCTTTGTCATATATGTTAAATGCTATGCTTTGTCATATATGCTAAATGCTATGCTTTGTCATATATGCTGAATGCTATGCTTTGTCATATATACTAAATGCTATGCTTTGTCATATATGCTGAATGCTATGCTTTGTCATATATGTTAAATGCTATGCTTTGTCATATATGCTAAATGCTATGCTCTGTCATATATGCTGAATGCTATGCTTTGTCATATATGCTGAATGCTATGCTTTGTCATATATACTAAATGCTATGCTTTGTCATATATGCTAAATGCTATGCTTTGTCATATATGCAAAATGCTATGCTTTGTCATATATGCTAAATGCTATGCTTTGTCATATATCCTGAATGCTATGCTTTGTCATATATACTAAATGCTATGCTTTGTCATATGCTAAATGCTATGCTTTGTCATATATGCTGAATGCTATGCTTTGTCATATATGCTAAATGCTATGCTTTGTCATATATGCTGAATGCTATGCTTTGTCGTATATGCTGAATGTTATGCTTTGTCATATATGCTGAATGCTATGCTTTGTCATACGTGCTGAATGCTATGCTTTGTCATATATTCTAAATGCTATGCTTTGTCATATATGCTAAATGCTATGCTTTGTCATATATGCTGAATGCTATGCTTTGTCATATATTCTAAATGCTATGCTTTGTCATATATGCTAAATGATATGCTTTGTCATATGTGCTGAATGCTATGCTTTGTCATATATGCTAAATGCTATGCTTTGTCAACACAGAAAAATGAAGTGCTCTTGCTATATTCAATATAACAAATCATGAACCACCGTAAATCAAGCAAGGAAGTGGACATGAAATTGTAGGCAAAACAAAAGTGAATTTAAGCAAAATCTGTCTGTTTACTTCATAGTATTATATCTTCAGTAGAAAACTGCTTTTAAAATGATGGGGACTACTATTTTGTTACTTATGTTCAGTACTATTTGGGTAGATGTCAGCCTTTCTATTGGATAAGTATTTTCATCACTTTATCTCAGCAGGCATACAATTTTAATTATTAGTTTGCAAAGCTGATTGACGTGATAAGCTGATGATTTATAGCATGTGTGTTTATGGGAAAATTTAGAAGAGCTGTCCTTTGATTTACTCTCTACAGTACTTAACTTGTTAAAACTTCAACATAGTCACTAAATACTAACACACACACACACACACACACACATACACATACACAAGACAAAAAGTTCAAAACTTATGAGAAATACCTTGATCTCCTTTCTTGTGCGTGGTTGAAACTTTGTGCTGAGTGGGACACCTTCAATAATGAACAGCCGAGTAAGCTGGTCATTCCTCTGATTTTCCAGGTACTCATCTGGCTTAAGAAGCTCTTTGATATCAAAGCCAGTTTCTTCCAAAACCTAGAGCAAAGGAAAAAGAGGACTTGTATTTTAAAACTGTTTCCATTCTAACTTCAGTTATCTAAATCATCTTGGTTTATATATATATATATATATATATATATATATATATATATATATATATATATATATATATATGTGACATCACATCCCAATCTTTCATCAGTTCATCTTGTCTATGATAACCTGTATAAACTTTCATGACTGGTCCGATTTCCTTCAGGGGTCAAGCTAGACTTAAATTTTAGGGAGAAGTGACTTCTTTTGGTCAGAACAGGGAGAAGTGGGAGTTAAACAGGGAGAAGTGGGAGTTAATCTGGTAGAAGTGAGACCGAAACAATAAATACACACACACACACACACACACATATATATATATATATATATATATATATATATATATATATATATATATATATATATATATATATATATATATATGTATATATGTATATATGTATGTGTGTGTGTGTGTGTATATATATATATATATATATATATATATATATATATATATATATATATATATATATATATATATATATATATAGAGAGAGAGAGAGAGAGAGAGAGAGAGAGATATGCATTATCTTATTTTAATGATGTGCTCTATTTCTTGGTGTGCTTTTAAAAGTTTTAAGCAATGCCTTATTTTCAATTTGAAAAATATGTTATTTGTGAGTATCAATATATGTTGTATGCGTATAAAAAAATTGTTATTCTATTCATACTTAGTACTGTATATGTGTTTTTGAATTGAAGTAAATGCAGTGTTTTTTGGCTGTATGACATAAAGATCACATCGGAAGCTATACATTATAATTAATTTTCACTGATAGAAGTAACAATATTAGAGCCTTATAACTGCAAGTTGGTAAAAATGCCTAATAAACTACTTATTTTATTTTCTTAAGTTTTGTTTTCAATTGCAGTCAAGAAAGATTTAAATCATTGTTTGAAACAGCCCCTAATACATGTACATAGGAATAAATGCACAAGTGTCTTCAAACCATACTGTTCATCCTGATATCATTGTTCCCGATAAAAACATTACTGTAACTATTCATATACAACATATTGAAGTACTAAAGTCGATATATAACTTAACTGAACCTTTTTTTTTTTAACCCCCAACTGAAAATCCAAGAATTGGTCTTGCACAGACCGAGTGCATCAATTTTTAGACACGGGACTTTCTCGAACTAGGCCTCCACTTTCTTGCTTCGTTACAAAAAATCATTAAAAGTTGCATATTTATGGTTTGTCTACCTACTGGTATTAATGACATGGATTGGTTAAATATTATTTGCTTCATTACTATATATATTTTTTGTATTTTCATAGTTTAATGAAGTAGTATATCAAATATTCAGCGATGTCTGCCATTAAAATTTCATTTACAGTTTCAAACTGATTTTATACAGAAAATGTGAGAATACAGCCGTAAAAATCTCCATTTATTAAAAATAGGATATAAATTAGAAAACGCTCTTCACCGATCATATTTTTAAAAGCAAATTACTATTTGCATATTGATGTTTAACTTTCGAAACAGAATTTGGTATAATTTCATCATAGGCCCAACTTCATGAAATTAAGCATTGATATCTTGCTCCGGAAAAGGGTTAATGGTCAGTTAGCTATTAAAACTTGCATGTAAATGTGCAAGAATTTCTTTGTCACTATAAGCTGATTGGTATCAACACCATGTAAATACATTTGGCGTTGGGTTACAGCAGTGCCAGAACTTACTGGCTACAGCAAGGGGGCATCTCAAAGTCATAATCTACAGTCATATTACGTCCGAAAAATCATAGGGCGAAGTCGTTTTCGCTTTCATAACAGAAGGTGAAGTTTACGCTTCTCAGGCGACTTTTTCGCCCACTTTGCCTGGTAGCGTGACCCCTGTTCCTTATGAAACAGTTTATCTCTTTTGAGATTATGCTCTTTATAAATGAAAAGAAGCCAATTATTCTTCACACATGAATGTCCTGTAAGAGATATATACAGACCATGTTCAATGATATAATTCATGACTGTGAATGCTTGTAAGAGTTTGTGGTCAAGCTTTAACTGGCAAATTCCAATTGAGTTCTCTCCAAATTTCTCCATAACAAGCCACTTCTCCCATACTTTACCAAACAATAAAATTTTTCTGTAGAAAAAAAAATGCTTGTAAATTTTACATATAAGGTAAAATACTGCACAAATATACTTATAAATCAACTTGCACAATTACTGGCATATCTTAGCTGCTGAAACAGGTTGCTGGTCAAAATGCCAGCCATTTATTCTAAAGATAGTCAATGAACCAAACACAAAAATGACTGGAAAAAAAATCCCTTTAAGTATATAGCTTAATGGTATTTGTTTTTAATTTATGACCTAGGCATGCCAGACTTGTGACTGAAAGATTATGTGTGGATCTGAATCCTGCCATCAGATCATCCCAAATCAGCTGCAGTGGAGTGTCTTTGGACAGTGCCCTTTACTCTAACTGCCTAGTCACCAAATAACCTAGATGTGTTGCTGCCAAATCAAGCCAACCAAAACCCTATTACATGACCAATTGTTGTTTCTTTCAAACACAACAGAGGTTTGGTTGATAAGGAAAGAAAATCAGCAGTATTCGTATATACCCTGAAAGCAGAGTCTAAAGTGAAGAAAAGAGCTTACTGTCATTCTTTACTATTTTTCATCTTTCAGTCACAATTACCTTGAATTTTGACCATTAGGTCCCCAAATCTATTTGGTTCTTTCCAACCAAATATGTCAGCTATCCGTAAAGTTTTGTAACTCAAGATAATGGAGGAGTTTAGTCACTGTGTAAATACCATTTCCTTTTTCAATCAGCGACCTTTACCTTTGATCGCTAAATTGACAAGTCTCTCTTTATCCTATGTACAAGATAACCTAAACATTTGATCCAGCTATGTGATGTACATCTAATGTTATGTAGAAGCAATATCTGCTTTCAATGACCCTGGCCTTTCATTTTTTTACCCCAAAATTGATGTGTTCTTCCTCAAGTGTAAGCCTTCCACAAAGTTTGGTAAATGCAGATGATAGAGAAATAGAGTTATTATGTGGAGAACATATTTTTCTTTCAGATGCAGTGATGCTGACCTTTGAATTTTTTTTTTATCCAAAAGTTGAAAAGGTTCTTGCTAACCATAGGGTAAAACTTCCTGGTTGCATTAGATGAGTATAGTTATATGAAAACCAGTTTTGTTCTGTTAGTGCCCTTGACTTTTGAGCTCAATATCAAAAGGATTCTTACCTGCCCCCAAAATTAGCCTTCCACAAATATAGAACCAAAATAACAACCAACAGACAGACTGATGTCATAACATGGCAGGCATACAAGTGGCCTCTAAGTGGATGCTAAGTTAAAATGTTTTACAGGATCTTGAAAGAGCAGCTGTTGAAGACAGTGACTAGTAGATACAGTGGACTTATAAGACACAAGTTTTAGGTGCCAATACAGAAAAGCTTTAATGATGAGTCTGCATATTCAAACAATTAGTTTTGGCAAAGTAATACTAATTTGTGAGAAGTTTAATATGAAAGAACTTCATGGTAGTAATTCCTTATAAGAAGTGTAGTCTTTATCAACTCTATTTCATTCTGTATAAATGTTTGTACAGTGAAGCAGTCTATGTAATGGATGGCTGTTTGGTCTTTAATTTTGTTAACATAAAAATCTTCAACTGTTTTGTTTTATTGGATTTATAATGCATATTTATGAAGCTAGATAAAAAAACTCATTTATTGCATTTTAACATTGGTATTATTCATTTCACATGTGATCTTCACTGAAACAATCTTTCAAAATATTTTTTTAAATTTAAAACAGATTATTTTCAATACTTATAGAAACTATCACATTAAACAGGTCATTGCATTTGATGTCAGAAGAAAAGCACTCAATAAGGTCAAATAACTTACGAGTCAACAAAAATACTTTTTTGTGGTTCTGGTCTTGCACTTTCATTATGTTAGTACTACTAAATTATCAAACAAATTAAGGATGCTTAAACTTTGGGTGCAAAAAAAAGAAACCATTTGGCTACAAGTTACTTTATCTTTTCCATTTAATGTACCTCTCTAACTGCACAATCTGCTGGAGTCTCTTCTGCATTAATTTTTCCCTTTGGAAACCCCCAGCTGGCCTTGGTCAAGAACCCTTGTACAAGAAGACACTGAAATAGTTTTTTTAAATGTGAGAAAATTAAACACATTATTTAGATCAGAGAGAAAATATCCATAAAAGTTCATAATCCCAGCACCAGCATGGAGTTTAAATTGCATTACTAGATATACATTGAGAATTTTCTTGTCTACATGGGACACTAACACATTTTGTGAATATTTTCAACAATAAATTTAATTTCCTATTCAAATAGTTTATTCACCATTAAAAATTCTGGTGAATTTTGTTATATTTACAGATGTCAAGTTTTTCTGCTGTCAACATTTCACACAGTACGACCAACATCAACAGGTACCATGCGAATTGGCCGAAGTGACTTTTATACACACCTGAACAATGAATGCAGGTTCACATTGGTACTTGAACAAATACCATGCACTGTATACTTATTACATCAATATTACTATTAATTTATTTATTATTTGTACTATTATTACTTCAGGCAATTAACATAATTTCTTTTTTCCTTTTCAAGGAATAAATTTAACATTCAAATTATGATAAAAAGGTGTTTCATTCATAATATTTTCAAGCATTTCCTCTGTCTACTTTTCATGTAGTACATGCCTGCTTATAAATTTATAAATACAGTAACTAGATCATCTGTTTGAATACTGCAGCTGGTGTTTGCCACCTCAGAAGTAACATACCTATGCCAGATATTGGAAACATTAACCAATGATTCACAAATCACATTTGTTCAAAAACTTGCATTGCATTTAAGGTAAATCCTGATAGTGCTGTGCTGTATTGCTTGATCTTGAAACAAGTGCTGATTTGTTTCTAATTGCCCAGACTGTGCATGCGGAATTATTTCAGAACAATACAGACTTTTTAGGAAAGATCCATATAATAGTTTCAGAACAATTTTTTTTAAACAGATTGCAGTGAAGTCATACAAAGTGATGCATTTATGCATGCAGATTTCTAACACTTAAAATGTAGGTGAAAATGATGTGTTTATGGTTACCATAGCAACCAAATAGAGGAAAAAGGGTGGAAAAAGTAATTTTTGACCTCCAAAAATCAAATGTAGTGTATACTTTTCCAATGAATATACCATAGTTATCCCAAGTGTGTACATGGAGAGTTAATTTTCTTCTACATATCACATATCCTCAGTTCATTACTTTCAGGCCTATTCTAGATAATTACAACTTTACTGTCAAACATGTCTCTACATTTCAGTATGGTATGTTACAATATTTTTAAGATGCAGTATTTACGTATTTATTATTCAAATTTTCTCCATACAAGTATTAATCTATTCACTTATAGTTCATTGATAAGGAACCAATACTAATCATTTTGAAAATAATTATAGGTATAATTTGGTTGCTATAGCAACCAAAAATAAATGTTAGTGTTAGAAAGGTTTACAAGACTTTAAAATAATACTGTTGGCAGAATCTTTTATCTAACTAAATACAGTATTTATTTGTCAAAGAACTCAATGTTATCAAGTTGTTTTAATTATGAATGTAAAACACTAATTATCACAATGCACAATGATTTTATTGGTCATGTTTCATGGTGAAGAGAATGACTTTTAGGACTATTTTTAGACTCATACTACATAAACTTTATTTTTGCCAGCTTCATTATTAAATCTTGTGTCTTAACTTTTGTTTACTATCTACAAACATGCAAAATGAATTCATATCAAAACAATGGGATACATTATGTCTCAGATTTCTTCAATAGCTTTTATAATTAACGAGTTCTTTAATACATGACAGCACATATAGTTTAATAACTTTCATTATAACTTAAGTTGTTTTAAAATCTTATTTTTAATATATCTTCTAATGTTCAGCTAGTTTGACACAACTATAAATTGCCTACCAAATACACATATTTAATTCTGAAACATTCTGAATGATTTAAACGTTATATAAGGTAGAGCAATATTGTAACAGCCAGTAACAAAATAGTGTACTATTTTTCAGTAATTCACGGTAACAAAACATCAACTGAAAATGTCCATGTGGTCCTTGATCTTTATCACCAAGTGAGGCAGAAATAAACAACAGTATAAACACTGAGATGGAGATTGCAGCACTGGATCGGGAGCTCATCGTGCATCCAGTACAAATACATGATAGTGACATTGGTTCTCAGTTTTCTTTTGAGTGGAACTGTACAAACGAGAAGCCTGAAACTCATTATTACCGAACATCAATGTATTTTTCACTGATTATAAATTGAAGGGCAAGAGTTGTGTGGTTTTCAATGATTATTATTAATTGCAACCTCCCAAAAATAATTGAAATAAAGGACATTTCTCAGCAACAATCTTAACATATTATAACCTTTACATTGTCAAATGAAGAAAATAAATTAAAAAGAACAAGCTTTAAATGTTCCTTGGCCTACCTCAGTAACTAGCTGTTAATATGAAACAAAATGAATTTAACGAGTAAGAAAAAAAGATTTCAAACAGGTTGAAAGTTTAGAATGAAGTTCTTGATTAATAGATTCCGAAAGATACATTTCACATTGCTGTCATAAGAGTGCATTACTTAAGAATTGGTTCTCTTTCTCCTGTCCATTTCCTTTTCAACTTGATTATTGAGAGGCAGAAAGACAGAGGAAAATCAGGGCAAAATAAACTTTACAATACCATAGGAGTATTGTGAATTTTATTTCTTTTAAATAATAGGCAAGGAAGAAATCTGAGTCGACACCTGACACCCCCTAAAATGAATGGCTTGTCCCTTTTAAGCAAGTCAAGTTTTCACTCTTGATGATACAGAGCTGCCAACCCTCCTAACTCACAATGAAAAGTGGGATAAAAATTAGTGAATTTCGAACACACGCACACAATTAGTGAAAAATTATATCATGGCACTAACTCCATCCACTTCAATTGTCTTTATTCTAATTTGAACTATCACTGTCACTGTTGCTGATCCCCAATTGCATTATATGAAAATCCCAAAATATAACTAAAACATTATTTACACTGATTACATGTACTACTTTATTTGCGGCCAAAATTTACTAATATACATAAACTTCATGTTATTTATGATATGATGCTGTGGCAGTCTTGAGCTTCCTAAATGAGGCTCTGGTCGTTTTTAAAACAGTTCAGGCATTTTGCCTGCTGGTTAATCTTGATCTTGGTGACTAAAATTGTTGCAAATTTTCAGCACCTAAGGAGGCACTAAAGTTTGTCTTATTTTTCCTCACAACATGCACTCTCACTGTTGCTGTTCCCCAACTTTGAAAGACAGGTTATGTTCAACAGTAAAGCTCACAAGCAATGCTTAACAGTCACCATGTTTACATCCATATTGACTGCTGACAACATACTTTCTTGGGCAAATGTTTCATTGATGTTTTGTTACAATGATGCAAAACATGATCTTTATCATATGATAACGAGTTTTTTTAAGCTGGCCATCATGACAGCCTGGTTTTGAGATCCTGACCATTTTCATTTAGAACCACCTAGGTATCATCTGTCTTTTGGTGAAAAACCTATGTTGATATCCATTCAGAAGAAGTAGCATTTACAAGATTTTCACAATGGATACTATTGTAGTCATAGTGTGTGTGTCAGACTGCTAAAACTTTCACTACGACCCAGCAGATATTCTTAGCTAAAAATCCCATGATTTTTGGGGGATGGGGTGCGGTGGGGAGGAGTTAGGAGTAGAGATAACAAACTGTTCAAGATGGCAACCATTGAGACATTATTGGATGCCAAATGATATGTGCCATTTTCATTTTCACCAACCTCATGTTTATATTAATTAATTCGTTAATGAGTAGCAATATAAGATTTTCAAATGACAAGAATAGTGGCCATATTGGAGGTCAGATCAGCAATCATTTTTATTTTTGACCAGCTAGACATAATAAAAGTATTCTGGTGAAAATATTGACTTTTTATTCTTCCAGAGTAGCAATAACAAGAATGTCATTAGGGCAGCAATTCTGGATGACTTGTCAACTCCATTTTCATTTAAGACCAATCAGATAATCATAAGACATCTTTAAGGCAAAAACCCCACATGAATATAACCATCCATTCAAGGTGAAGAGCAATAACAATATTTTTAAGATGTTGTTGGGTGGCCATGTTGAATATCCAAGCCAACTCAACAATAACACATTGTGCAGACATACAGATAGACAATAGATCCTTCTATTATACGACCTGTTATTTAATGCTGGTACCACATGTCAAGTATTCTCTTGCCATCTTTATTAAGCTAGTAACTTCTACACTTTTGCTTAACACACCAAAATCCTAAAACCATTTTGGAAAAAGCAAAGCAAAAAACCTATAAATGTGTTCAAATGGCAAAACTACCTAAGGCAATGTGGTGCAAATTAAAAACATTTGGTTTTATATGCATGGTTTAAGCAGGGACTCAAAATCAACTGAAAGTAAATATCAAATGTGAGCTAATTATTCTTTATATAAAGCCTCATACCAATCATGAAGAACAGTTTGTAATAGATGTAACATGATCTGTGATGGACATGGCATACTGTGACATGACAGACAAACATGGATACATGTATTACTATGTGCTTCCTTCAGTGAATACAAACGTACAGTCAACTTCACAAATTATTTACAATTTTACTTTATGACAGTGTATGCAGTTTCTTCTGTCCTCTGACGATGAAAGAAACACCTCACACAAATATCTGAGTATATAAATTGTTATAATGCTTACAAAATCAATGAAGTTTTTTTGCATCTACAAGTGCATAAATCAATTAAATCACTTATAGAATGTACTTACATATTTCATCTCTGGATCCAGCATTATGGCACCAAAGGTGGGTATACTCATTTTGTAGGCCATCCATTTAGCCATAATCTTGTCCACGTCTTGGGCATGTCCACTCAAAGACGGACAATGTTTGAATAGTGCAGAAGTCAAGAAAAATAATCAAAATGCCTGTTATGTGTTACTGATGTTATTAAGTGATATGATTATTACAGTATTGTCTTGAAATGAAGAAATTTTTCTCTCCGAATCTCATTTGAATCAATGTCTTGCAAATATAATTATTAATTTAGATGATATCATTTAATGATGAAAATTCAGAAGGTTATCAGGCCATCATACATGATGTTACTTCAAAACTTGCTCTTCATTCAATGTTGCTTTGTTTTCTATAAAATCGATTTACCTTGTTTTTCTATAAAGTCTATTTACCTTATTTTTCTATAAAGTCTATTCAATAAAATTACAATTGGTGAAGAAAATAAGTGACTTTTTTACAAGTAAAAACATTCTGATATTGGAACTTAAAACAAAATCCTCATTTCAGAAAAAATGTCTATAGAGGAAGATACATTCTTAACAATTACCCCTACCCACTGTAAGAAATTTCTATCTAAATATGATGCACAATATGAAAAGGATATTTTGTCCGGAGAAATCTTTGATTCTACACGTTTTAAGATCTGGATTGTCTGCACAGTAGAAATCAAGGTAGAACCAATGGGCTTGCTCTATTTGGAAGAAGATACGTATTAAATCTTGTTTTTCTTCATCCGGGATATTGATGACAAATCGACTGAAATAGATAAAAGAAAATTAATTGATGCCAAGCAAAAATATATATGCAACTTTGACTAAATGTGGTAGATAACATTACTACCTTTGCAAACACTAGTTTATTCATGATTTCACATAATTACTGGAATTTTTCCATCAGTCTTGTAATTGAACATAGTGGAAGTTGTACATCATTCTTACGGGTAGAAAAATGTTATACTGCAAATGTAAGTCAACTTTCTAGACCAAAATCAGCACACCATATAACAATTTCAAACTTTTCAAACACCAGATATGTAATTTTAATAAGTCTGATTGCCAGCTTAAGAGGAAAAACTTCTGGGCTGCTCTTTGACAATTGTTATGATTAAGGAAAACCTAACTTTATAAAAAGAAATTAATAGACCCTAGATTCACAAAACAAAAGCAGAACAAAACTGAAATTACCAGAACAATACCATGTATATATTGCTGTACACAAGGATACTGAATTGAAATTGTTTAAATAATAATAAAAAAACAAAATATACATTGATTCAAGTGATGCTGATACACAATACACCTCTCCCTAAATAACTTGCACACAAAGGGGTCCAGAAACAGACTGCACTATAAGTGAGGGCAACAGTTATTTAATGACCTCCATAACAACATGAAATGATGCCATCCTTGATAGACATCAAAAAAAAGAAACTACCCAGGTGGGGAAAGAGCAATATTGTTTGTTTAATGGCTAAATACTTGTTTTAAAATCATGTTGGGAATAATTATCAATAAAGTCTTTTATCAAAGTTATTCATTTTTATGTAAAAATTTTAAAAGTGACATTTATTGTCAAGATTGCCAACATTATTCCAACTGGTTTCAACAATCCTTGGGGTGTATGTGAAAACATTGTGTATTGTCATTGCATTACAGTGTTGTTTAGTACTCTGGTTCCCTACTCAATATGTTGCTTACTTTGCTCTCTACTATTGTGCAATGCAACAAAAGGATCACAATTAGGGATCCAGACATAATTATGGACTCAAATTCAAAACAAGATTCATTTTATTAAAAAAAAAACAAACAACAGAACAGATAATTCATAAAGCAGCCTTCAACTTTGAAATTCTTTTTTATTTTTCAATTAGCCTAGCACAACACCATGATTTCATTACAATTACTGATTTCTCCACTGTAAAGAAATCTCTGAGTGCCAATTCAGGGATTACAAGTTATCTACAAACTCTGAAACTAGGCTCTCATTAATAAAACTGATAGGTGAACCAGGTTTTTAAGTCAACTTGCATTCATTCAACTTAATTGTCTTTCTATCTTTGATCACATATGTAATTGAGTGTGCTAATTTAAGGTAGTTTAATTATATTACATTCACTTAAGAATTAGGTTTGTTTCCTTACTTGAAAGGAGTTGACCTGACCCTCACTAATGAGGCATGCTAGTCCTTAAGCAGGCTGGATTTGCAGGAATTTTAGCTTTTCAATATTCCACCCCTTTGTTTGACACAAAAGATACAATTAGTTGGGCAATACCAGGTCAGCTTGAATTCCTTGCAACAATAGAACAAATGCTTACCCAATTAGGTATCAAAACAAGGTGGGCACTTAATTAAGTTCTTAAGGAAATGATCCTGGACCTAGGGGTTAAGGCAGATTGGCATATTTTACATTTGAATACAACTGAGTAGGTTGCATTTTTACCTTCATTACACTAAACTAAAAGACTGAAAAAACACTCAAATTTCAATTGCTAAATAAAGAATTAATTTATTTGGTATTATTTATAAAATTTATTCTTCAAGTAGGTGTTAGTGACATTTTCATTGATCAAAATTTTGTTGAATACTTTTTTACACTGTAAAAAGAATGTTTTAATTCAAAAGAGATTTGTTGTTGTTGTTGTTGGGCTTAATGCCATTTTTCAGCACACAATAGGCTATTCATGGAGGCCAGTATTAATGGTGGAGGAAAAAACTGGGAAATCACTGGAAAGAACCACCAAGCCAGGAGAAGCTACTGGCAAGCTTTCTCACATATCCACATTGGCCAAATCCTAGACTCAAACACACACAGACAGAGGTGAGATGGCAGTGATCCGTACTTGAAAGGAGTTGACCTGACCCTCACTAATGGGGCATGCTAGTCCTTAAGCAGGCTGGATTTAGCTTTTCAATATTCCACCCCCTTTTGTCTTGATTGCTGATTATTCAGATCAAAGTTATGTTTATCCATGTGGATCCAATATGGAGACTACACACATGTGTCTTATAGTGGTCAACTTGTAAATTGCATACTTTCAAAATTAAACAAGTGTACTTAAATATACGTTCCAAAAAATAAATTTGGTATCAAAATAAAGTTTAGAATGAGTATATGGTAATGGTATATTTAAAATTTAAATATAATATTTATGAGTTGAAAAAAATTAGCAAGACTTTTGGGACTATTTTCTCAGCACAGGGTCATCATATGCAAATTTTCAAAACACCATTGGAAAAGTCAATTCATTCCCTATTCAATATTTAAATACCTCATTAATATTCATGAGGTTCTAGTGACCCCTATTTGCAAAATAAATACATGGGTAATCAACTCTGGCACACAGGAAATTGCAATTAACTGAAAGCAGACAATTTTGATAACTGAATGATGATTACATGACCATATGGTTAAACAACAAAATGTATATACACCACTCCCTTGATAACTCGCACAGGATAACTCTCGAACCTGCTTATAATGCGGTGTCTGGCATGGCTCATGATTTTTTTCAAAGGAAACATATTTTAAAATGTGTTAAACGTGAAAAACAATTTGCGATAAGAATTAGTATATTGAACCTTGTTACATACTCTATATTATGTAAATTTTTGTACACAGAAAATAATTATACATCATTAATTTTTGTAAAAACAAAATGGGAATACAGTATTTTTGCTATTTTGCAAACGTAAATCTTCTTAGTGTAACTTTTATGTCTGATAACTTAACCAATTTTTCAAATACAAAGAGATCTATATGAATAATTATTATACATTTAAATAATTATTATTTTGATAACTGGATTGTGTACGAAAAATTATAAGGTACGAAAAAATACATTAAATACGGTAGCTCATTATATTATAGAAAATGGTGATTATCGCCATAAATATAGACTCCATATCATGAAATTTTCAAGTTCTAATTAGATGTCTCATATTATGTTTGGGGATTTTTGACAGAAAAGTTGTTAATACTCTGTAAATAGTCATTCTGGCGAAACAGGATCAACGAAATATTATTAAGAGGTGGCAACAGATAAAAAATAAACCCCACTTAAATGTCTTGCTATGTAAAATTCATGTTCTAATCCTTTAATTTTGCTTCAATGTAAACACTAGAATTGCAACATATTCTCTCCTTTGAAAACATGAAAATAGTCAATCGTCCGTCACATTGAAACCCGTGAGTTTTTCTGAGAGAACCTAAATAAATGCCGGCTATGTTTTCATCAACAACTCAAGGAAGTGTTTGTTGCATTAAACAAAAATCAATTAAAAGACACCAGTGTTGTTTTATCACTTTGAATATGTCTTTTTTATCAAATCAAGCAAGGGAAGTACAATAAAAAAAAAATCAAAGGCAGCATGCCAATAGCAGCACAAGTTCTTGACGTCATTACCGTTCTCAAAATTTATTTTATTTGACCAATCCAAAATGGTTTCACATTTTTATTTGATATTTTTAAAATATTTTTTTCACTTTTGGTAATTCCAGTGTCGACATAGAATTAAACAAAATTCATTGTCAGGAGAAATACGCTCAGCGAATCAGGAAGCCACATGTAATTATCCAAACCAGCTCAGAGAAAATCACCCGGGAACAATACACAGAGGCGGCAGAGAAATCAAAGAGTAAAAAAAAATGAGATGTTTTGAAAATGTGAAGTGATATTTGTCAAACGTGTCACAAACTGAAAGTATTATCGTGTTCTAATTTATATTTTTTTAAATTTGTAAACCATTAAATTGATGTTGGTAATGGCTTACCCTTGTTTAAAAAATTTCATTTTACTTCTACCGCAATCAAATTGACCTGTCGTTTGAACGACATTGTGTCTTTTTTTAAATGGTGTCGATCTTGTGTATAAAAATCTACTTTGGATCAAACAAGAATTTATCCAATTCAAAACAATCATTTGTGACGTAGTACACAATGTGTGAAATCATACACGTGTTAAGCCAATGGAAAATGTGTGGATTATTGTTTTGATGATGATCTCAATATCCTTTAAGTTATCCTGAAATTAATGTTACTCTGTGATGACAAAAGCAAACAAAGTACACCGCTATGAAGAAATATTTAATCATAGCAGCACAATAGCACAATTATTGAGTATTCAACACTAACATGCCAAACCAACCCACCCACCCCTTTTGCATGTGTATGTTGATCCGTTTGTTTTGTTGTTTGTTGTTTGTTATAGGTCCCTCGATAACTCGCGCCCTCGCTTATAACGCAGTTGATGTTTTTGGACCCTGTTGTGTTATCGAGGGAGTGGTGTATTAATAAATTTTATATTCATTTGTAGATAATTCAAAGGTCTTTTAAAAAAAAAGTTTATTTCATAAAAATATTATAAATATTGATTTCATTACAAATTTAGCACTCACAGTATAAGACAAAGTCTATTTTCACCCAGTTTGCTGATACCGAATAGGCACTCTCGGAGGTTGCTAATGTATAATTACTCATCTATAATTAAATATAAAGTTTTAAAATAGAACACTAATTTTGTTTAACCAAAGTCTATTCAGTCCTGGTTATTGAATGTTTTGTACCTTAACTGTCATCAAGAAACATCCAGATGAAAATTTGCTATGTACTTTTACCATAGTGGCTTGAAATAATCACGAAGTCAAGATTTTGCAAAAACTGACCAAAGACCAATATCAAAATGGTGGATGGTGCATTTTGATGCATGCTGCACATTTATTTGAAACAATATCATAAAGATGAGTTCATTTTTTAATTATGTACACACAAATTATGCATAAAACATTAAATTTTAAGAGAAACAATTTCAATATGTGCATGACTCAAGAATATAGAATCTCATACAAATCTGTTGGGGATCAAGAACTTGATAAAAAGGCATTAAAAAAGGCTTCCTAAGTAACTGGAACATAGCAAAAGTCTATTTATTCTTATGGCTGAATGTTCATCCAAGATTTCTATATAACCAAATATAAAAGGTATGCAAATGACATCTTCAAATAGCATGAGACAAGATTTTTAAAAAAGTGACTGAAGAAAACATTAAAAATGGTGGATGGTACATGTGTTTTAATGCTTCTTGTGAATTTATCTGAGAAGATATCATAGCTTATTTTTAGATTCAGCAAATTTGAATTATGAAGAAAAGAATTTATTTTCATTAATGATACAATCCTGAAAAGTTCATTCTCTGTTGCTACCCGTTATATAAAACATACCACCATGTTGGCCAATTCTGGGAATCGGTAATTCTGAGCAACAATACATCATTTCTATAAACATTGGATCACATGCCATTTTTGGGTCAAATATCCATTTTGTATTATAAAAGAATGATCATACTTTAATTAAGAAAATGGAAATTCATAAAGTATACAAAAATGTCCTAATTTTTACTAGAAAGGCATATGAAAATGTGATTCTAAATGTCAAAATGAAGACCCACTCCATGACCTTCTTAACCTGTATCCTAGAAAATTCTATTTATTATTTATTGTTTAGAATCATGCAGATAAATACATTATATAAAAGATGTAAATATATACCTTAAAAAATTCTGCATCTTAATCCAAGTTTCCAAGAATTTGTCCCAAATGTACAATATCATCTGCTACCCAATGTGTCGACTAGCCTCTAGAATGGGATTCTCAAGAAATTCCCCGACGTTTAGTCTATTTCTAAATTCTTGAATATTTTTTTCCCCATATACAAGTTGTTGTAAACACATTACATCCTATTCACTGTTCTCTTCAACATATCTTACTTTTTTTTAAATGTTAAACTTTACTATTTTTTTTTTACAAGATTAGTTTATTTTGCTCAATATCTCGTGCAATTTATGATCATTGTTACGTTAATTTTGTAAAACTAATTATAAACCTACCTAATTACTTGGCTCATTTCCATTGCCAGATGGATAAACATTACATCTTTTCAAAACTATGCGCAGAATATGCAGACATATCGCAGGTCATGAAAACATGGGGTGGTAACCCGTATGTCCAAAATAAACATTATTTTGAACACATATTCTGTTAACAATTGACTAGTTGTAAATGGCAAGCATTGCAGTATTCTATTTTCGTCAATCGGTCGAATTCGGTAAGCGTTTTGCTTCCATATTGGAGACAGAAACCTTAGATGCACAGAAATGACAGACAGCCTTGCAGACCCCCCAAAACATGATTATCAGAGTCGATGTCTTTTATTGCATGACTGTCTTTCAAAAATAAAAGCATTCGTATGAACTAATACCTGCAAAGGTCGTCAAGCACATAATCAGGAATTTGAAAATGTGGCGTACAAGTCGCAGCGACAAGGTTCTGGTTTTGTGCGTCCATTTTTCTTTCCGTTGCTTAGATTCCTGAGTTGTCACAATATGGGGTAGTAGGAATTTTCTTATCAATAAGCGTAGTATTCACTGTACTGTACCTTCTTCTCTAAAGCTCTCCAAAACCTATCGGCCTGGAGTTGCCAAAATTGTATTCTAGTAAATAAGCTTCAATCAAGTACCTAAGCGGCTTTGCCAATACACTTCCTGCGAAAGAGCCAATGAGAATCCGGTGCTTTGTCTGTGGTGGCGCTCTACAGTTTCATATTTTGCATAAGGAATGCATTTTAAAGAAAAAAATTTCCACAGGTTTCTTCGCTCAAAGAACTTTTAATTCCCTTTAGTTTGGTGTATGATTGATGGGTGTAATATGGGTTAGAGAGTATACAGCTTGGCCTTACTCCAGATGTGCATCTTTCAAAAATGTTCTAGCTCTACTTGCTCATATTCACTTCTCGAACTTTAGAGACAAATTGTAAAAAAAAAAAAAAAAAAAGATAACTTTTTTACATTTTATGTATTTGGTAATTCATTCATTGGAAATTTAGAAGGTAGTATTGTCTAGTTGGGCAAAAATCACTTTCCATATTTTAATAGCTGCCACGAATAGTGTACTTTAGACAAATTCAGGTTGATTTTTGGAACACAAGGGATGAATAATTTTATTTAGCAGTGTCCTAAGATCATTAAAAAAATTTCCAAAGCTACAATATCCAAAGAAATTTGGGTACGCCAACATTCTCTTCACTGTGCATCTTTAAAATGCAAACAACTTCAACTTACATACATCACTCTCTCAAAAGGATATAATAACTGGTGAGTGCGACCTGTCTCACAGCAAATAACAAACCAATAGATAGCATGAATAGAGATCCGGAAGTATGCAACTTCAGGCAAAATTTTACGGTATGTCAGCAGTCGAATTTGAGTTTCAAATTATCTAATCTTTATTATGATAAATTGGCTGCATACTGTCTCAAAATATATTTATTTCTTCCTAGGATTTTTAAGTAATAGTATAATAATGGCGGATTTAGATTGTCTTTCTCGTCTGGTTCTCAACCTTCTAACCCCAATGGCATTGCCCTACGATAATGCCTACAACCTACGGGTGACTGTTTCCCACGTGTAACCAAGCAAAAAGAAAGCTATGTGGGATAGAACGATGTGACCTAAACCAGTAACAAACAAAACTGCTATTACCATGTTACTACGTTATATTTGCAAACATTTAGTCGATTTTCAATTACTGCAATCAGAGTTGCTAATGTTCTGGTTCATTGCTTGTGATCGGAATATCCGGTCGTTCCATTTCTGCCAACAATGGTGTCGAACTTATTTTTTTGGGGGGGGAGTGAGCACCAGACAGATGCCCGCCCCTTCCCCCTCCCATTTAGCCGAAAAAAATATCTAAAAAAAATCGCTTTTGTGTTTAACCCACCTATGTATTGATATTTTTAATTTATTTATTTAATTCCAAAAAAATTTAATTTCCATTTCCATTCATCCGACAAGGCTTTATTTCCCTTGTCGGAGTCATTCCCCTTATGTCTGTAAGTTAAACTTGGCTGGAGGTTTCCTATGTCCCGTGTTTGCTATGCGTTTAGTGCGTTCGTATGTTGCTATATGTTGTATTCTTGTATGGACAGCCTGCTATTTCAAATTCTAATTCATTCAGTTCTACTCTATTATATGCATCCCATTCATTCTAATACACTCTCCCCTTCTTCTATTCTTATTTTAATTTCATTCATGGATGCTTATAATTTGTTAATCCCCATTTAATTTATTGACTTTGTTTTATTTAATTTAGAATTTAGAGATCAGACGTAATTTTTTCTACTTATTTGAAGTTTTAAATCCTATTATTGTTGTGAGTGTTCTTAGTAATTTGTCTGCCTAATTAATTTAAAATTTTGCTGTTAGGGAGCCAGGGTCTCGAAGTTTTTAAATTCGGACCCTACCTCCCCACATTTTTTCCAACAATCTAATAAAGGGCCATAAACTCAAGTTGGAGTAAAACCACGCATTCTGAGTTTCTTCGCGTTTCGCCATGAGATATAGCCCTACGTCGTCCTTGTCCCTTACTTCCTCCATGCATGGAGTTACCTGTAAAAAGGAAAAACAGTTGGAAATTAAATCAACTTAAACAATAGTAGTGAATGGGGGTACTATAGCGACAATGGGAGTTATCATTAAAATATGGCCCGCGGCACTTTGGCGACAAGATTTTTGGCCTTTATAGCGACAAGGGGAATTTTGTATTAGCATACCCTGGGTCTGTATAGCGACAAGAGGAATGGTCCCAGGTGACATGACATCACAGTACTGAACACTTGGTAACAGTGTTGCAAGGAGCTGACCTAGTTGTCCTAAATACGCGCAGCTAGCACTACGACTCTAGGGAGGGACCTATAAAATAGAGACATAGAAACCGAGATATATTATCATAAAACCTAGAGTTATATATAAAGCATTACATAGACTTGAAATATGTTGATGGTGTTCATAAATTTGCATATTTATAATGATGCTATAAACAGTTTTAATCAAGGAAAAGACTAACACTAAAATGGATGTGACTAAAAGTAACGCTAAAATGACGAAATTGTCCCAGAACTTAACCGAGACTAAACATGTCCCTGAACATTAATTTACATTGGTTTAGACTAAAATTAATACTAAAATTGCGACATTGTCCAATACTATAGTGGAAATTAAGAAAAATCTGGAACATTAATATTCAAGTGACTGTGACTAAAAGTAACGCTAAGCATACGAAATTGTTCCAGAATATGACGGAGACTGAACTTATCGCAGTAGATTAAGTTATATCAGGGTTCCTGCAGGTAATGGAATCCTGAAAAAATTTTGGAATTTAAAAAATAAATTTCAAGGGTCTTGAAAAGTTATGGAATTTGTCAAAACCTTGAAAAGTTTTGGAAAAGTCATGGAATTTGTGACAATGGAGTTAAAAATATTGATTACTTTAAATTTTATAGAGCACCGAGAACCGATTAAATAAAATGATAAAATTACAATCGATAAATGGTTTCAATTCATATAATAAGAGTAAGTTCTCCTAATGGAAGTATCACATGATTTCAGGTGTAGTTCACTAAATAAAAGAAAGCAACTGGAAAGTAATGTATTTTGTTAATATTGCAAATAGGAACACATACAAAGACTACTAAGAATTGTTTCCTTTTTTCTTTTCAATACAAATTACATTGATCATTGGATTATGACATGAATTACTACATAAAGTCAAAGTGTGCTAGCCCATGTAAATTTAAAAAGTACATATTAAATATATTTGTTGTTAACTTATTTCTTATTTTAAATTGAAAGATGTTATTCTTTATGTTCATTTACTTGACAATGCAAGATAGCGCGGTCCTTGAGTTTTATGAAATGGCCCTGGAAAAGGTTTGGAAAAGTTATGGTATTTTTAATGCTTTGTGACCACTTCTAGTAGTAGCGGTAATAATAATAATAATAATAATAATAATAATAATAATAATAATAATAATAATAATAATAATAATAATAATAATAATAATAATAGTTGTTGGTGTTATATTTCTAACCAATTGTAAATCTATCTCTTCATTCATGGGTTTCTTATTATATTTCAATCTTTTTATTATTTTAATTATTTGTTGTAAAATGATTATTTTATAAATAAAAGAGTATCCGTACTTGACAAGGCTATTTCTATCCGTACTTTACAAGGTAATTTCTGTCAAGCTGGTACCTTTTATGATATTTGTTGTATGTATATTTAGAATGACTTAAATCTCTCTATCAAGCTTGACCATAATCAACATGTTTACAAAATTATACATCGGTAAAATTATGTTGAAATATGATATTTTGTTTGTATTTAAATTAAACACATGCAAACGAAATTCGTTTTTCGCCATATTTGAAATTTTTTTCTACCAGTAATAATCTTACAGTAGTGGGATAAAAACATAATCTGGAAGAAAAAAACTACCAAAATATGAAAAATCTGATGTCACTAAAAGCTTCGTAAATAGAAGACATGGTTTAAATAACATAATCATTTAGAATAACACTTGAGAAGATGTCGGCGATTCAAGCCGACCGGACTTCCCTCCAGTTTTTTCTCGACCTGATTGTTAAAGATTCAAGATATGACAGCAGACAATTCATCTAAATTTATGTCTGAAATAATGGTCTTGCACAATTTGATGTTGAAATATGATTACTGGGCTATCTCAATTCACCTATGTTCCCTTGAGTTAAAACATTTATCTTATCTTCATCATAATAGTTCTGCGTGAAGTGTTTCAGCCCAAACCCTATTTTTCCCATCAGAACAAATACAAATTACCCCCACCCCATCTCCTTTTTTGTCCTAAACTCTCACCAACCCACCCCTATTCTCAAAAGGATACTAAGGTTCCTAACGCAAGATATAAATTAACCCCTCCCCAGTTCAACTACATACTACCTAATAAATTAAGAGTTTCAGTTCAAACCCTCTAAACACCACCCACCCCTCACCACTACCCCCGCTCAGTTCAACTTCATATTACCTAATAAGGTAAGGCATGTATAGCCGCTGGTCTAAAAAATCAGAAGCCAGGTGTGTTAGTCATCATTGTGTAATGCTCTATCGTCCTATGAGTTACACACTACCCCTACCCCACTCAGTTCAACTACATATTACCTAATAAGGTAAGAGTTTCAATTCAAACCCTCCAAACACCACCTACCCACCACTACCCCGTTAAAACATTACCTAATAAGGTAATGTAATGTATAGCCGCTTGTCTAGCCAGGTAAATCAACATTGTGTAATGCTCTATCGTCTTACAAGTCAAGGTAACTGTTTTTAGTCAATCATTATATTTCGTGACACCTGCGTAGGTAAACCATCAGTCAGGCAGTCTGGCGTAGAACTTTGACCAGGTTGTATGAGAGATCACAGGCGGAAATTAAACTACGCATTTGTATTTTTAACGTTTGGACAAGCAAATGGACTTGGAATCTTCAAACGGAATTCGCCTAATGAAAAGGGTAAGTGATATTATTTTATACCTCATTACCAATGATAAATATTTCAATTGTTGATATTAGAAATACTTCATTATCACGATTGCAGAGACTAAACTTTACTTTACCACTCGCACAGCGACGAGACTCAAAAAAATCTTTTATTTGTGGTTTGTTTAGAGGATTTTTTTTGTAGATAGAATATATTTTTGACCAATCGAGATCAATTGTAAGTTTAGTATATTTTTGCGGGCTAATCGGACTGTGAAAGTTTTTAAATTCAGCTAGCAAGTTTTGATATAATTGTTCGAGATAATTGAAATACTCGCTGTCATCAGATCTGATGAGTGAAAGTTTTAGCTTGTCATGTGTTCCACTAAAACATGTACCTGATGTTTCATTATTAATTTCAACTGTCAATTGTTTGTCGTCAATCAATAGATATTTGATCTTGGTATTGTAGCTATTTGTCACTATCAAATTTCAAACATTATTTTATAAGTTTAGATAAAATTTCAGTCGGTAACGATAACGTCAAGTATAGATCTATCAACATGACAATACCAAAGTGCAAATGTATCTACCCCATTTTCGCAATAACGTTTGCCATCAAAATTACACAATCCACATTTGATAATGACATCTGTTTCAAGCTTATGATGTTTCGCTCTAACAGTCATAGCTCTTATAAAACTAACACCGTCATCAAGCGCATACTTGTAGTCATCAAATTTCATAAACTTTTTAACAAAATCACGAGGCATACCTTTTGCTTTTTTCGTTATTTTATTATTGTCTAATAATACAGCATACATTTTGCTGCGTAATCCGATAACGTATTTGATAGCGCTCGAGTTCATTTCATCTTTGAACTTACCAATAACCATTTTATTTGTATCGTCATGAAATTTACTGTCACGTGGATAATCAGAAAGATCAAACAGATATCTATTATCATACCTGTCCTGATAGACGTCCTCGCATTTGATTTGATATACGAGCGAATCAGTATCAGTAAACAATAATCTACTTGCCGGCCACTGATTTTTAACAAAATTATAATGAAAATCGTACATCAGCCACTTTGATAAATCTAACACTGAAGCTCCAACGTAGATCGGCTTGTTTAGTTTTAGATTTGTTTATCTTTGTATCGCAACAGGATTCTCATTAAAAATTTTCATGCTCACAAAATCATCGTCTGACTCAAGTTTGTTTCTGCGATTGACATCAGCAGCAGGGAGGGCGAATCCTACAAATTTTTGCGACAAAATCGATTAAAGCCTCAGAATGCCAAATGGAACCTTCCTACGAAATCTCATATTTTAACCAAAAAAAATTAAAGACCACATTTTACAAATGGAGCCTTAGCGATTTTGCCGCAAATACATTGTCATAACCACCCTCGAAATTGCTGCCATCTACGTCGCAAATATGTTGTCATTTCACCCTCCCTGCTGCTGATTAATACAAATTATTTAACCAAATATTTGATCAAGTCCAATACGATATCGTGACCGAGGGTCGTGTAAATTTATTGTTATAAATCCATATGGGACAGACTGAGCATGACCAAAGTAATTTTTAAATCCATTGAAGTACATATCGGAACACCATGTCTGCCAAATATTTCGTAGCGTATGTGTATCAACGCCGTTGAATACAGCAAGAATATTACAGTTATCGCGAATCACTTTTGGAATTTGAGTATATCGTTGAGTGACATATATCACGTCAGTGTTTTTATGCCTACCTCGGGAAAATACTCTAGCAGGGTTCTTTTGATTATCTAACATTACATCATCGTCCACTACAAGATTGTTTATGTCTCCATCGAGGTCATCTACGCATGGTGCATCATCAATATCTGTTATAAAATCAATTACACTTTCACCTTTAATTTCTGATGCATTTTCATTATAATCTTTTAGCACTTCATAGCACCGTTGATCATCTACGGATGGGGCAACTAAATATAATTTATCCCACTTCATAAATCGCATTATCAAATTAAGCAGCAATTGTGTTTTGCCTGATCCAGATGGTCCGATTATAATGGCACGGACAGAATTCGGAAGCGCTGCGTGGTGTTTTACTGGTTCTCTTCTTTTAGTCGCTGAAAAATCAATTATATTCATAACGCTATATATAAATTATGGATCTATATTGTGTTAAGTGTAAACAGCGTACTGATACAACCGATCAGACAACCATTACAACTAAAAACAATAGACAAGCGCTTACTGGTAAGTGTGTAACATGTGGTACAAAAAAATTTCGATTTTTAAAAAAAAGCAACTCGGAGGTGATATTGCCGCAAAACTTGGAAAACTCCCCGGGACCCCATGGGCAAAATACCCCGGAGAAAAACACCTTCCAGGATAAATCTACTGTGGTCCCGGAACGAGATTAGATATCAGACTTGATGATCAAAATCAGCCCCGGCCTGGTGAGTATCCGATAAATGCTATTGATAAGGCATGTCATGCTCATGATGTTGCATATAAAAGCAATAATTTGCAACAAAGACATATCGCGGATGTAAAATTAATTCATGCGTTAAATGCTATTCCCGATAAATCCTTCAAAGAAAAATTGGCTTCATGGTTGGTCAAATCAGCTATGAAAGGCAAATTAGTGTTAGGTGCTGGTAATTAAAAACACTAGTGTTTTTTATAGTATGGAATCTTTTTATTATTCTCCGAAAGGATACTGGAGGGGTAAAGCAGCAATTAGTAAACTCGCTAACGCTGCAAAAGTGAAAAAATCTACTGCAAAAGATTGGTTATCCAAACAAGCTATATGGCGAATTTATCTACCACCGCCTAAACAAATTAATTATTCTCACTTTGATGTTACCGTACCCAATGAAGTTCATCAGGCTGATTTATTGTTTTTACCACATGACCATGGTTACAAATACGCGCTAACTATAGTTGATATTGCGAGTCGATTTAAACAAGCAGAACCATTGAAAACAAAGTCAGCTTCTGAAGTCGCTTCTGCATTTGAAAGGATTTATCGACGAGGTCCTCTAAGATGGCCAAATCTATTACAAGTTGATCCTGGCAAAGAGTTTCAAGGTGCTGTTCTATCAACAATGAAAACTCATAATGTTACAATACGACGGGGACATACTGCGTTACATCGTGATCAGGCAATTGTAGAACGATTTAATCGAACTCTTGCAGAACGGTTATTTGGATATCAATATGCAAAAGAATTCATCCAAGAAAAACGATCTCGTGAATGGGTCCAAAGGTTACCGAGTGTAGTTGCAGCGTTAAATAACGAGATTACTCGAACTATTAATATGAAACCAAATATTGCAATAAAAAAAAGAATATATTCCCGAACAACCACAGCGGGTTAGCACTCAGCCACTTCTCGGTGATGTTACTGTGAGATATTTATACGAACCAGGAGAGCTTGAAGGTGGTAAAAGAAGAGCTACTGATCCTATATGGAGTGTTACTACGCATAAAATTTCAACCATAACGCGATCAACTGGTAGACCTCCAATCTACAGATTGGATTCAACTGCACCTCAGCGTGGTTTTACACGCGAACAACTACAAGTCATTCCGGACGATACTCAATTACCGCCACATGGTCTTAACTAGCTCCGTTACGTCTATTACACTCAAGACAGGTCAACATCACATTGTTTCTGACATGACCAAGACTGTTATTTTTTCTGTCTACGGTGAATTGTCGAGTGTCTTTATCCGAATACTGCCAGTGCATTATACAATTGCAACTGGCGCAGTGATTATTCTGTTGTTCTTTTAATGCGATTATTACTTCAGCATCAATATCAAATTCTCGTTGTTTTTTTTTGTCCTGCTGTTTGTAACCAGAGAGTTTTTTATTAATGATGCTAATATCAGTGTTATCATCGTTTGCATTAAAATCATCATCGAAAACAATCCTTCGTAGTTGATTTATTCGTCGTACTCTGGACACTGCGAGATAGACTAAATTTGACCATTCAATGCGATTATCAACTATCCAAACAATTGTATCCGTGATGGTCAATCCTTGTGACGAGTGTATTGTTGTTACATAACCAAGCGTCCATGGTGATTTATTAGAGCATAATGCATCTTTTACAGCATTGATATCAACTAGCACAATATCATTTAACACTAGAATCTGTTTCTCCGTCTGGCCTGGAATTTCAACTTCAATATTCTGCTTTCGTGTATCCAATGGTCTATAACACAACGGTACTGGAAACGTTGGGAATTTTTTCTTGTGTAGCTCAAACAACTTTTTCTGAAGTGCGTCTCTGACTATCTTTCTACTTGCTACTACAAAATCATTTGGTTTCCATGTTTCCCAAAAATCATTCAAAGGTGTTTCAGAAATTATTGAATTCTATCGGGTTGTAATCTAATTAGTTTTTTAAACTCACGTAACTGCTCATCGAGTGCTCTATAGTCAGTATCAATTTCTTCGTAATAATCAACAAATCCTTTTAACCAATTATGTGGACTTCTACCAACAAATGGTGGTGGATGACCATGATCGCCGCACAATATAACTTTTGTATTATTTTGCAATAACCAATCAAGAAACATTTTTAATACATCTTCTGAAACAGTACATGCTTCATCCCAAATAATAACCGCTGGAATAAATTTCTCACCCATTCGCTCAGCAGTCCAAGCATCACCCTTGTATCGAAAAAAAACTATGATACGTGCAAGCTTCAACATTTCGTTGTTTGATCTCTCTCGCTAGTCTATGGGTTGGTGTGAGTACAATCATGGACGTTCTCTCTCGATATAATTCTATCGCACGTGTTGTCTTTCCAGATCCACCGCAACCGTTTAAATAAACTGTTTTATATCTACAAATTGGATCTGATATCGGTGGTGCTTTAGACATAGAAAATCCTTCGGATTTTTCACTGATAGAATTATCGTTCTTCAGGTAACTGCTTTTAATCTCAAGGTCTGCTGATTCAGAATAATTGCATTGTATTTCATGTTTAATTCGCCATGTTCCCCAAGTCTCTTCGCTATTAGTAAATTTAGTTATCTCTTTGATATATTTTTTATCGACATACATTGAATCAATTGCAACTCTGACTGCTATACTAGGAAATCTATTTATCATTGCAAATAAATTGATAGATGCATAACCCAGCATAGAAGCTCTCAAATGTAGATATGCAGAGCTTTCTCCATCACTGTAAGTAACAATTCTACCTAACTTTGTTTTATTGGACAAAAAGGCTGTTTTACAATTTGCGTATCTATTTTTCTCTACTGCATCTTTAATAACGAAGTCGTATTCGGCATCATCTATAATCAATCGTGAGGATTGTCTTTTAAAGTTAAATTTTTTTCCTTCTTGTGTAAATTTACCGATTATTCTTCGGCCGAGATCCTTTGCTTCACTATTTCGTTGATTAAATATCTTTTTTGACCATTCAATGATGTACTTCTCGTCAGCATCAATATGTTTTCTAGACTTATCGATTATACTATCAAGACATTCTGGTTCTGGTAACCAAACATTAGTTTGTTTTTGATATGAGATAATCGCTTCGCTGACAATCAACGAAACTAACATTTTACAATCAATCATATATCGCAATAACACTATTGGTAACCACATCCTTTCAGCCATGTGTCTACTAATCCAAACATAACAACACGGATGAAGTCCTTCAGCGAATTCAAATGATACTACGCAAGCAAAACCGGTCAAATCAAAATCAGGCAGTGGTCCATTAATAGCAACGCGAGTCATTTCATGTGTGGGATGTCCAAACCGTTTAAAATACTCACCAGCGAATCCATATCCTAGAAAACTTCCTGGATAACAAGCAACGATATCAACTGATATCATACTTTCACGATTGTATTTAACGTTCCATAGACCGCCATGATAATATTCCAGATAGCTGGATTGAACATCCTGTAAAAACTCTTTTCGTGTTGGTTTCCAATTATTTTTCTTTCTTGCAAAATGAGCTGCAACCGATGGAATTGTAAAACAATTTGTAAGTAACTGTTCGTAATCTTCGGATTTTTCATTAAAAACGCTAGCGTTTTCACTGAGACTTATTGCTAGATTTTTCATCTTATTATGTAGACTTTCACTGCGATATAATTCACCGTTAGGTTTCACAAATTGATTGAACTGACATTCTTCATCTTCAAAACTATGAAGTAGCCATACTGATACAGGGTCGTTTTTACACAAACTAGCAATAGCATCGAATAATCTTTCTTCAGTGAGAATGCCATCCTTGGTGAATTCTTCTGGGATATACTTCACTGTTCTGTCTCGCGGAAATATTGTAACCGCGGATGTCCATGCGTGTTTGTTATGATCAATAATTTTGATTGGAGCTCCGTTTTTATTGTATTTCGATTCGTATAATACTTCGCCAGTTATCGTTAAAACGGTTATCGGAAATCTCAACGACTTTTCCAATCTAGCTATATCGGAAATAGTTGCTCCGTTCTCTTTCACTGTTAGCTCCCATTGATCTATTTTTTTTATGTCTTAGATCGGTTAATTTATTCCCACGAAGTGCATTTGTAAAGTGTTCTAAGACTCGTTGTGCCACACAGTTGAGTGGCTTTTCCACTGACGTTGACTGTTCCATTGGTGCTAGTTTTCCAATGTCAGGGTTATTTAACGGATACATCCCATAAACGATTGCTGTTTCTGGATACGCTTTTTCATAGTATGGTTTATCAATTCCAGTTAACAGCCCTGGTCTGGAATCACGGCTAACAATGACTGTTGTCCTATCTTTGAGAATTGGTTCAAACTTGTCTCTTATAACCCATTCGCCCGATTCTAAATTGATAATGAATTTCACTCTGAGAAAATACCGTTTATTGCCAAGTTGTGATAGTATCATAGCTGCTGTTTCATCATTCATTCTAGCATCAACAACACCATCAATTTTAAATATTGACCAGGTGTGTGATGCGCCGTCCTGTTTAAACTCTTGAACACAATCTCGTATTTTTCTAATCAGACTTCTATTATTTATTCTCTCTTTTGGTACGTCTTCGAGAGTTCTATCAAGATTGAATTTAATATTTTTTCAAGGCTTGATTGCCGATAATCTCTTGAATTCTTCATTCATATAAATAAGACAAGTATTTAAATAGAAAAGTTTGTTTATATATAATGAATCACTGCAAATGGCTTATGATCGGATCAGTAACCCCATGCAATAAATCGTGTAGAGGTGAATTCTGTGGATATCACTTACAGAGTGTCAGAAATAATTCGACAGGCCCGTCCCCATGCATAAATTGTGGGGTGGGTGTGAGAGGAAAATCACAATTATGTATCAATTGTGGGGGTAAGCGGTTTAGAGAATTGAAACGTTATTATGATAAACGAATAAAAAACGCTATCATTGACCCTAACCATGACTCTGTCAAAGACAAAATCATAAAAACCCCTCAAGACTACATTAATAGATTTATAATTAAAGCAAATGATGAATTAGACAAATAGTATTATTATATATAAATGGAGCAAGAATTCAGACCACATCCAATACTTGTTAATTATGAAATATCTCGTAATGGTGTTGTTAGACACTGTAGACTGAAAAAACCAATTGGTTTTGTTAATAATCAGGGATACTTGCAATTTACTGCTGGAAGAAAGGGATATCTCTGTCATAGGGCTGTCTTTGAGTGTTATATGGGACCGATTAAAGATGGCTGTGTTATTGATCACATTGATTCTAATATTCAAAATAATTCTCTTGAAAATTTACAATGTATTTCTCAAAGAGAGAATACAAAAAGAGGAAAGACAGGGAAATACTCAAAACGACGCAGGGGAGTTAAATCATTTGATACAACGACGAATGAAGAAAGAGTTTTTCATTCAATGAATGCTGCGGGAAAATATTTTGGAATATGTATTCCTTCAGTACAAAGAGTTGCTGAAGGGATTTATCAAACAGCTATCTCAAAGAAAAATGAACATAGAATAAAGTTTTCCTATTTACAAGATAACTCTCAATAGTGAGTTATGCTATTTTAGTCATTTTTGCATGATTTTACCATTCAGATCAATTACCATAGGGCAAAACACTAAAAACGTTTCGCGCGTTAATATCATTGTGTACATATTTTTTTTTCAATATTTATTCGCAATATCCACGTATATATGCATTAAAAGAGTAAATGACAATAACTGGAACAGCCGGAACAGCCACATAGTAAATATAGTTATTGTACCGAAACGCGCGCGTGTAACACAAGACACTGGGTCAAGGTTCTATTAATAGATTTTTTAAAAATCCCAATTACAAGGACAGCGTTAACAGCGCTGTTTAGATTTTGTATGAAAATGAAATTACTTTGTAATTACAAATTAAAATAGATTGTATGTGAGATCAAGGTAGTAAAATGCGCTACATGTAATTTAGTTTTTTAGTGTGGTAATAAAATTCAGAAAAATATCATTCTCGATTCAAGAAATAGCAGGTCCTGAATTGACAGGGATCCCCATGACAGAGTTATCTCGTCATGTAAATCCATTATTACTACGATTATTTAATCGTAATATTATAGAAATTAATAAAAAAAATTGCTATTATTTAACAGTTGTATTTCTTGTTTTAATGTTTTATTTAAATATTTAGCTTCCATTGAAATTACTACACAATATTCATTATGAAATGCTAGGAAAATAAATACACACCTACACATTGACACTGCAGTATTAGTCACCTTATATATAATATGAGCCGTAATAAGTTTGGGGCTTTAAAACGAAGCCCAATTTGCCAATCAAACCTCCCACGCCATTGACATGGTGTGGTTGAATTTTTTCAACTGCAACCAGGGTTAATTTCTTGGGTTGCTTTTGATTGGTAGATTGGGTGTAGGTCCGCCCCGTCGTTTCATGTTTGTATCGTCCTGTACTGTCCCTATCATACCATCCTATCATTTCATTGTATATATAACCAACCTATCAATTCATTGTATATATAACCATCCTATCATTTCATTGTATATATAACCATCCTATCATTTCCTTGTATATATAACCATCCTATATAATCGCATTGTATATATAACCATCCTATCATTTCATTGTATATATAGCCATCCTATCATTTCATTGTATATATAACCATCCTATCATTTCATTGTATATATAACCATCCTATATAATCGCATTGTATATATATCATCCTATATGTAATGTACTGTCCCTAGTATATATATATATAATCGCATTGTAAATATTCATTCATTGTAAATCATATATAATCGCATTGTAAATATTCATTCATTGTAAATATTCATTCATTGTAAATATTCATTCATTGTATATCCTATATAATCGCATTGTATATCCTATATAATCGCATTGTATATCCTATATAATCGCATTGTATATATGTAATGTACTGTCCCCCCCACAACATATCTTCCGGAAGACCTAATATAGCATTTGTTACGTTAGAGCTTCCAATTGGGAGATCTATGTTTGTGGCCCTTGGACTTATTTAATGCGAAGGCACTAAATGAGTTCCAAGAATGTACTGTCCCCCCTCTGGGCCTCTTTGACGTCGTTTGGCGTGAAAGTGGTTTCCAAATGAGGCTTCATGTTATATGTTCAATGTTTGTAAAGAAATCACCTGGATTTCACGTCTAATACCCATATAACCCGCCCTTGAACTCGATTGGGGAGTTAGGGTATTGTATAAGTCTTTAATGTATGCCTTTCTTGCCTCGGAACTCGAATGAGAAAGAGACAGGCATTGTATATGTTTTGTTTGTTTTTTTTTGTATATAAAAATATTTTAAAGATACAAATACATTAGTAATAATATTCAATAAATGGAATTTCAAGATATTACATCTATCATCACAGAAATATCAAATTTAAGAAATCAAGGAATCGTACTTTCTGAATTTTTGAATGAAGACAGACTTTTGAATGAATTTGAACAAATTGATATACAATTGAAACGTGGAAGATATGTTCTACCTAAAATGTATTCACTGATAAAAAGAATCCAAAAAGCGGTTAATGCTTCTTTGTATAACAATGATATTAATTTATTCATTCGGCTATTTAGTATAGTTAAAGCAATTAGAAAGAAACTCGGGGAACAGTACCAAGTTCGGTCAGAGATTGCTTTGAAAGTGAAATCTATAAGACGTTTGATTGATGAGTCTGAAAGTGCAAGTATTGAAACCCACAATTGAAAAAACGTTAGCATTTCCAATAATGACATCAGAAGCATTAACTACCAGACTAGCCCGTGAGAGGTTAGCATTACTGAAAAAGTTTATACCAATTCGAGATGACGTGCGAGATAAACTACAACTTAGACAGCAAGCGCAGACTGACTTTTCTATTGGAAGCGAACAACTTTTTGCCCCTGTAACTAAAGCCACTAAAGATATGAAACTTGCAACAGAACGTGCTATATACGGCGACATCCCTAAAGAGGGAGCAGTACCTATTATTGATGTATTAGGAAAGATTGCTACAGAAACTGAAAAAACTCACGAGGGAATAAAATAGCTTTCAGGTGAGTTACAAACTCAGCGAGAAATACAACAAATGGGTAATATTGATATTGATGATAACCCCGTTGAAGATGCTAGTGATTCTATTGAAAAAGGTTCCACTAAAAAAAGTGTTCCTTTTAACGAGAAATTCACCGATGAAGCTATAGAAAGAATCAAACAAATTCAATTGCTGAAACCTGAAGACTATGTGCCATTTGGTAAATTCGCTGCCGAACGTTATTATAACAGAGAAGAATTTTTAAAAGACGAGTATAAAAAAACACAATAAACAAAGATCAATGGGTGGATTGGTTATTTAAAATTAATCAAGAAATCCCCGGCAATTTAAAAAAGGATACATTGAATTACAGAGCTTTTAAAATGGGAGTTGATGCGTATGGTATAGAACAACAACAACAACAACAACAACGAAAAGAACAACAACAAGGTCGAGGTCGAGGTCGAGGTCAAGGTCGACAATCTCCAGAAATTCAAAACGTTTCCGAATCAGATCTAGAAATTCAAAACGTTTCCGAACCAGAAAGTACTTCAGGAGAGGGTTATGGAAGTTCTCATCATGATTCTCATATGTGTCCTAGTAATATCATTAATGATATATCACGACTTGAGGTTCTTATGGGAGGTAAGCGAGCTGGGAATAACTCAGTCGAAATAACTAATGAAGCATTTGATATTTGCAGACGATTATTCCAAGGTGGGATAATTGATATTCATACGTATCGAGAACTCTTGGATGAGTTAACGGACGGAATTCCAGGGGAATTTAGTGGTTATTATAGCGATTGAAATTTCTAATTGCTTACATTTAGAAATTACAAAGTCATTTCAAATAAGATGATAGTACACTATAATCACAATAAACCAACAAACGTGTATGTAGTAAACTCAAGATTGCCCGTTTATAAGGCATACTATGGAGACGGCCTTGGAAATACCATAGCGGGTTTATTCACAAGAACAGCCCCAAAAGTAGCACCAATTGCTAAACAATTAGCGATGAAAGCCATTGATGTTATTCGTAATAAGGGAATTAACGCTGTTGGAGATCTTGCAGGAACGGCCTTTTCTGCCGCAAAAAATAGAATAACGTCATTGGTGAAATCTAGATTCGGACGAAAACCACCACAAATAGTTTCAACACCGCTACCTTCAACAACAATGATGCCTGCAAATGTCAGTAAAGTGATAAATAACGCAGTGGAACAAAAACTAGCATCATTAGCAATGACTTCACCAGATAGTAGTAATATTGCAAGTATGATAGCGGGAAGCGGTCTTGGAGGAAATAGTAAAAATGTCAGACGAAAAAGAAAATGATAGCATTACTACATTTAGAAAAACGATACGTTTTAGTATAAATGGCATTTAAAAAAATTGCTGATCCAGCGTTTGATATGGCAGCGCCGGTGAATAAAGATGATTCTAAAATAAACTATCAGTATTATGCCTATCCTGCAAGAGAGCCTAATCAACGGGGGAGAGTTGAACTTCAAGTTCAAGATACAAGTAAATACTTTTTGCCGTGTGAGGCATTTATTGAAGTAGAAGGAGAGCTTGTAACAAATGTTGCAGCTGATACGCCATATGGGGATGACCAAAATATCCGAGTTGGTTTCGTAAATAATGGCATTATGGCGCTATTTAACAGTGCAAGATATATCATTGATGGAAAAGAAATTGAATCAATAGAACAAAATGTTGATATTGCAACAACAATAATCGGACTTGCGAGATATTCTGATGATTATACAAGGTCGGCTGGTCCGTCTATGATGTTTGCTAAGGATACTTCTGATCATGCTGACCATATTCAGTTTATTAAAGTACGAACTGCGCAAGCTACTGCATTGGCTGAACAACAACTCGCAGCTAATCTAGACCGTGAAGATAGACCAGCCGCTGAATTCTACATTTTAAAAAGGGTCAATGGTAATTTCAATCTAGGATTTGCAACACGAAATGGAACATTGAAAGGACAGCATCGACGGTTTTCATGTGCAATTCCGTTACATCATATATTCGGATTCTGTAGAAATGTCAGAAAAGTCATCTATGGAGCAAAGCATACAGTCGTGTTAGTGCGAAAAGAAAATGACAATGATGCAATTTGGCGTGCTAATGGTGTTGATGATGGTAAAGTCATTTTAAATAAATTGGTTCTATGGATACCCGTCTTGACACCAGCAGTTACAATAGAGCAACAATTACTATCGTTTATGAACACAGGTGGAAAATCATTGCTAAGTTGGCTAACAACAACGACTGATACGAAGCAGGATAATGTAAATGGCACATTTACATGGCACTTAGCATCAAAACAAGGTGTTTCAGCTCCACGTCATATCTTTATAGCGTTACAGGATGCAAATCGAGTGGGTCGACAATTATCTAGTCATATGATATTTGATAAATTAGGAGTAAGTGAAGTTTCGTTGAGAATAAACGGACAACAAGAGCCAGCAGAGATTGTACAGCTTAATTATGAAAACAACAACATAGCTCGTGTATATCATAGAATATTGTCGTATATGGGTCGTGATCAAAATGTTGATACTGGTTTGCAAATATCGCAAATTGATTTTGAAAAACACTATCCGATTTATTACTTTTCATTGGAACATCTTGACATGATGAGACAATCTGTTGTTGATATATACTTCCAAGCTCGGGTACAACGCCCTGCTGGTATAGCCGATTATAGAGCAGTTGCTGTCATTCTCAGTGATAAATCAATGTTGTTAGAAGGAGTTGGCGGACGAATGAGACTTATTGATGCACCAGTGGAAAACATGTAGTTAGGATTTTCGCAATAAGATCAATTGAAAGTGTAAATTACATTTTAGAATAGAATGACATATAGTATTGTTAATGTCCAGTTGACTGATGGTCAGGTCAAGAAATTGAAATCAAAGTCGGCAAAAGAATGTGGAACTACAATAACGCTGAAACCCACTCAAATGTCCGGTGGTGCACATAAATTATCATTGACAGATCGTCAAATAAAACATTTCAATGATGCGCTAAAGAACAAACGAGGAGTTCAAATTGATTTTTCGAAAGCAGCAATCGCCAGTATGATAAAATCAGGTGGAATATTCCCGCTGTTAGCTGCTATTCCAGCATTGATTGCAGCGGCTGCCCCAGCGGTTGCGAAGGCGGCAGCGTTAGGAGCCGTTGGTACTGCTGCAGGAATGGCCCTGAAAAAAGCTACTGGGAAAGGCTATAAAAAAAGGAAAGGGTCTAAGACTACCAGGAACCCCATACAATTGGTACAAGGGCACAGGCCTAAGAATACCAGGAACGGCTTACTAGTGGAAAGATCCCTAGGATTTTCACCAATGTCCAATTTTGATTTAATTGATGCTGTAAAATCATTATCAATAAAAAAACTTTAGAGGAGTTTTCATGAGAGATCAATTACCGTCAAAACCAATGAAAAATGAAACGGGTATTATCAATCTTGATAACAGCAGCGGAAAAGGAACTCATTGGGTCGCATATGCAATTGATCCACGTGGAATTGTCTATTTTGATTCATATGGATTAGCTCCACCAAAAGAATTCATGCATTATGTATCCACAATAACAAAGTCATCTCCAATTTTTTATTCCACGCTACCAACACAACAGTTAAATGATCCACCGATATGCGGTCGTGAAGTATTAAATGTCCTTGCAGAGATATCTAAATTTCCAAGGAAACCACCACAAGTTGTTGTTAATGAATATACTAGCAGGCAATGGCAAAAAGGATAGCGTTATGACTTAGAAAAACGTAGCGTTTTTGTATAATGATTGATATTTGGGGACGACCTTTATCAGAATCAAAAAAACAGAAACCGATAGTAAATTAGCTGTCGAAAGTGTAAAAAAAATAATCGAAGATGAAATCGCCGAGAACTTAAACTTGTCAAGTGTAGATCCTGGGGAAATAGTTGTATTTCAAGATCGCCAGGGCAAATTGAAATCTAGTAATGTTTCATTGGATGATGTCTTAATACGAAGACGTGACGTCGTTGAAGATACAATAGTGTTATATTCAAATGATGGAAAACTCAAACCAGGTGTATTTGTTTCTACAATCACAGATGCATTAAAAAATTTAAATGAAGAACTTGAAAAACATATAACAACATATACTTCCCTTCGTAGAAATATTATCAATAAATTTTTTGGAACACCAGCGGTAACCTCTCCATCTCTCGCTGAAATTAAATCCAATTTTGATGAAATTAAATCCAATATTAAAAATATTAATGATGCTGGATTTAGTATTATTAGAGATAACATTAATAATATTAAAAATCTATCGAGGATATTACAAAATTTAAAACAGACAATCTTCCGCTACTTGAAAGAATAAAGATTCCTCATGAGAGGAATATCATAAATATGATATGTACAGTTCTCTCTGGATCATTAGATTGGGAACCTAAAAAGAATACAATAACTCTCACTGTGTCAAAGCCGGGTATTTATCGATTAACAATAGTGTCACTGAATCAGTTTAATATATCATCATCGACTTCATATGGATACAACAACGTGATTTCAACGACTATTGACCTGGATGAATACAAACGGTTTACAATAACAAGCACTGATCCTAATTTAAATAAGACATCATTTGTATGGTACATGGAGTTTGTAGCTGATCTAAATTAGAATTTTTAACAATTAGAAACCACTTGAGATTTTAAAATAATATCATTCCGTCATCGCAATATCGCTATGATACCGTCAAAGAGTTCTTAACAAAACTCAAAACACTCATTGATGAGTATGAAATAAAAATTAAAAAGTATCGCAGGAGAATTACCGTAATTGATGTTACAGTATACTCAGTATCCGGTATAATGGCCGGTGCTGGTATTATACTATCTTCAGTAACAATGGTAGCTCCGATTGCTGTCCCAATTGCTATTTCCGCGGTGACAACATTTGCTGGAATTGCAAATGCTATTACTAAAAAAATATCATCGTGTTCTCAAGAAAAACTTAACGACTATATAGTAAAACATCAAGCAGTATCTAACGGTTACTCACAATTATCCTCGTTGATGTCATCATCGATTGATGATACGATAATTACCGAAGACGAATTCTCCGCGATGATACGTATTTATGATACTACGATTAAAAACGCTAGCGTTTTTTCATCTATTGCAAAATTAGACATTGTAAATAATAATAATAATGTCGCAAGAGATTCAACTACTTCAGCGGATAGCAGAAAATACCACTCCGCGGAAAACAAGTATGATATCAATATCGTCAACAAACCCTAAATTCAGTGTGAATTTTCCTTCACCTGTTTCAGTAAAGGAAATCGCGTTGGCAAAATTACGAGTGTATCATAGTTGGCCTAATATCAGATCGGTTCCATTTGGTGATCAGAGACCTAATAATTCTTTGGTATTTGCATATAGGAATAAAAAAGATGACACTCCAGATTGGAACGTTGTTTCAATACCAACGGGATCCTATCAAATTGAGCAAATTAATAATGAATTACAACGTAGAATAAAATCCATTACTAAAAAAGAATCAAAAATTGCGATAACAGTTCATGAACCAACACTATCATCTACAATTGAAATAAGCTCCCCTGGGTATGTTGTAGATATTTATAACAGTTCAATAAGAACAGTATTAGGATGGCCCGAAGATCCACCTAGAAGTGCTGGTAATTCCACGGCCGAGCCTGTAAAATCTGATTACGTCACTGATGAAATAGGACCTGAAAATCCATCAAAAGGATATAAAACCCTCCTCGATATAAACTTTACAAAAACTTATCGAGGTAAGAATGAATATGGTGAAGATGAGTGGACAATTCCACTTTTTAATGATTATATCCCAGAGGAAGGTGAAATTTTGGAAATACATGAAACAAGTCCAGCAATCGGAGATATTGAATCCCATATCTTCAAAAAAATGAATGATGATTTTAAATTGTTATTACCGTCGTTAAGATCTGGCTTTCTTACACAAGCTGAGTTTACTAGTGTAGTCGCTGCGGGTAATAAAATCATCGATGACATGGAAATATTTAATTCGAGGATTACTAATCTCTTCACTGATGAAAATAGCCCGATTTCAAAAACTAGCTCAGCCCAAGATTATAAAAAAATATAAATGAAAATCCAAATTATAAATTACCAGGATATAATGTTCCCGAGTTAAAGAAAAAACTCAGAACTGCCATCGACGAAGGATTTAATAAAATTTATCAATCATGGAAAGATAGCCAGCCGAAGCCTATTATCCTCACTTATAATAATTCCCCCGACGGCGACGGTAGACATATCGCACCGAACAATGTGAATATTTCATCGGTGATCGCACTTAATTTAACGTGTGATGTAATCGAAGGAAGTTATCAAATTAATATGGAACAATCAAATCAAGCCCGACAAGGTTACATTCTTTATTCATTTACACCAACAGCACCCCCGGATTTTTAATTGTTGAGAATCCGACTAATCCAGTCTATATGCAATGTCAAAATGATTTACTAACTAGAATTAATTTTACACTCACCGATCAGTCAAATAATCTGATTGATCTACGTGGTGAAGTATTATCGATTAGTCTGTTTGTGAAAAGCTAACAAATAATTCGGTTAAATAATTTGTATTAATCAGCAGCAGGGAGGGTGAAATGACAACATATTTGCGACGTAGATGGCAGCAATTTCGAGGGTGGTTATGACAATGTATTTGCGACAAAATCGCTAAGGCTCCATTTGTAAAATGGGGTCTTTAATTTTTTTTTTGGTTAAAATATGAGATTTCGTAGGAAGGTTCCATTTGGCATTCTGAGGCTTTAATCGATTTTGTCGCAAAAATTTGTAGGATTCGCCCTCCCTGCTGCTACATCATTAACTAGTTCGATTTTTACGCGTTTCCTAATATTCTCCACCATCTTACCAAAAACGGATTTATTCATAGTTTGAAGAAGTTTTTCTCAAAATCAGTTTTTGCTGCAGCTCTTCTTGAAGTGTTCGAGTTAATGTAACCTCTCATCCACGGCGACTAATTAAATATTAGTACACGATGAACTTTTCTCAACACAAGACTAGCATCGACTGCTTGTTTTAAAACTTTGTTGCTGTTGGGCTTAACGCCATTTTTTAGCACACGATAGGCTATTCATGGCGGCCAGTATTAATGGTGGAGGAAGAAACCGGGAAATCACCGGAAAGAACCACCAACCCACGAGAAGCTACTGGCAAGCTTTCTCACATATCCACATTCGCCGAATCCTAGACTCGAACTCACGCAGACAGAGGTGAGATGGCAGTGATCTGTAACGGACAGCGCTTTAGACCACTCGGCCACTCGGGGCCCCTTATAACTTTGTAATGCAAAACATAATTTATCGTATCGAGTAAATTTGGTAGTAGTTTTTTGACCATAGAATGTTGTCTTGGTGAGCTGACGCTTGTTGTTCTTCTGATAACAAACTATAATCTATAACTATCGATTTCGCGCAGAAAGGGTAATCGTTATGCAATTTGTGTAGCGAATTTGAATCATCGAGGTCAACTTCAACCAAATATGACACATCTTCGGGTATCTTTTATTCTGTCTCCGGTAGAAATCGATCAGCCGTGATACAGTGAAATCCACCAAGAGGCATTGGTTCTGCCTTTGAACCACCATAAAGATTATTGCAATCTAGATAAATTAATAATTCGAAGGAAGCTCAGGATTATACTCTTTTAAGTATTTGTTGTTTGCTTCAGCATATTTCTTTGTTATCACGCTAATACCGCCTCTGATACCTTTTTCGATAAAATTGAACATATCAACGTCAGTCAATAATTCCAACCTTACCTTACTAAACTTGAGCAGAGCATCACATGACAGCCCGGTGGCAGAATAATACCAACAAGAATCTAGCATAAATTGCATGCTGTCAATGAAACGAAATGTACCTAGCGTAACTGACATATACTTTTCAAAATTATTTGGAATGCATTTGATGACGTTATCGAGTTTTAGACGAGCTTTTACATCAGGATCACCAAAAGCTTCTACTATAATATGGCTATCATATCCTCGAAAGTTGTGAAGAATAACTGGAAAAAAATCTGGAGCATGAAATTTTAAATTACACTGATCATGAGCCGCTCCACGGTACTGACCGGTCAAATGGCAATGGTCATGAACTTTTTTGTCAGGGTCAAAAGCTTTTTCACAAATAAAACAAATTTCTGCTTGCTCTTGATTAGATTCTTGTTGAGGTGTTAATTTTAACAATGAAGTTAGTTTTTTTTCAAGCGAGTCAATATATAATCAACTTCGTTAATCAATTGCTTGAGAAGCCAGACAGCTGGATATTTACCACGATAGTATTGGATTGGTTTAGATAATCTAGAATCAGTACAACAAACTACCTTATACGCTACTCCGCAAGGAACATGATTTTGAATTTTTCTTGTACTCGATTGGTTAGGATTATTTTCTACGCCAAGTACAGGTTAAAGTAAACATTCGAAATCAGCGTATATGACGTAAGGAACTTTTAGTTAATGATTATGATATACAAACTGTAACACACTATCTTTTTTAGATGGCATCGTTATTCTTTGTATATCACTACAGTACTCCAAATGCTTTTGTAATGTTTCATTAATTGTACAACCATGAAAGCAGCGGTAACAAAAGAACTTTTTGTTGTTATTCTTATTGTACTGTTTACCAACTAATCCATGAAAGTTTTAATCCAAACGTAATGATTTTTATAAAACAGGAAATTTATGGTTGATTGTGAAGCTTTTTCTGAAATATATCTCGGATAAACGTTTTCTTTTTCATCTAGTCCGAAAACGTTAATCGAAACATTGTTTTGTTTTTCAAACTTTGGTTTTTGATTTTCTGCCACTGGAAAGTTAATATCTTTAAAATTTAATCTTGACACGTGGCTGATATACTTTTCAACACGACCAGCGTTTTTTTCTGCTGAAAATAGCGCGGAAAGAACAGCCCATTGGAAACATTTGTTATCGACATTTTTTATGTTTATACAGCATCTTTTATTTTTTATTTTTGGTGGTAGGTCAATATACAATCTACCGCGTAATGCGTCATATTTCATCGTGTGAAACAAAATTTCCTTGATCATTTCAAACTTCCAACCCGAACCTAATTTAGTAAATTCCTCTATTTTTTTTCCAAATTTCTTGGTGTATTTCATTAGATAGTGATAAAAGATCAGTCCCAAGCAAAATACGTCTTGATTTTGCAGTTATGTAAGGGTCTGCAATTTCCTTGTTAGTAGATTCTTCCGTCACAAGTAACTTTGAAAATATAACATGATATTGCACTAATAGTCTTATACTTTTGTGTTTTTCAAGCTCACGTTTTATAGTTGTCTGCAGCAAGTGGTAAAGATTTGTTGCAGTAAAATTTACTAAAACATTTTGTTTATCGAACTGATAACTGTTGTCAAAACATGTAAAAGCAGTCGCTATTTTTTTCAGGTTCTCCCATAAGGCTTCTCTTGGCTGTATCACGCAATTTCAAAATTGCTATACTACAGTGAAATATCTAATTTATTGTTTGCTTGATAACAGCGCATGTGCATGGGTTCAAAATTAATTAAAGTTATAAAATTACTATTAGTATAATGTCACAAAATATGACAAGCGCACGTGAGCAAGAGGTATATCACGTTCATCCAAAGTACAACCTATACGCTGGAAATGCATTAGTTTCGGTCATTAACATCAAAATTGGGATATCTGTTGGCAAATTAGCGTCAGTGGGTTATACGATTAGCGTAAAGGGAGATAATGCCGAGAGGATTGCAATGCCTAGAAAAGATTTTATTTACCCGTTGTTCTGCGATGACATTCCAGAAGGACAGCGTGTATATCACGTGAACAGTAAAGTCACTGATGACAACATTGAAAATTTGTCTTTACAAAACGAGTATCAGCCGCACCCAGTATTTGATTAGTACGAGGCTAACGATTCTGGTATTATTAGAAGCAAAAAGACTACAAAAATTCTTAGTAACACGAATAATATGGGGTATCTATTAATAAAAGTTAGAGGAACACTAACAGACTTTGTTAATTATAAATCGCATAGATTTGTTTACGAGGTATTTCACGGATGTATACCCAATGGTCTTGTTATTAATCACATCAATAACGTAAAGAATGACAACCAACTGTAGAATTTGGAGCTAGTGACACAGCAGGAAAATGTGAGAAAAGGACGAGGTGGTAGCGGTATCAATTTTAGATGTCCAGAAAAACCTGTTGTTTCGTTAAACCTCAAAACGGACGAGGAGATTAAATTTAAATCGATTTCAGCTGCTGCAAAGCATTATAAGATAAATCCCAGAGCAGTAAAATTTGAAGCCGATAGAGTAACAAAATCAGCGTTTTCAAGCGAATAAGATGCTAGGATTGATTTTTGATATGATGATTACTAATAGTTTGTAATTCGGTTTTAGTCTAGCAATGATGAGCAAAGGCTATAACATCATCATGATCAAATTTTAGCGTCCGTACTGCACTTTCTTTAATTTTTTTTTTTGCTGCTGTTAGCAATATTTTATGAGAATCACCTTGCATTACAATAACGTCAACAGAATATGCAGTATAACCCGACAAACATTTTCTTACCGCTTCGGCTATCGCTTTGCAATTTAATATATTAACTTTTTGGTGATATTTTACCTCGTCAGTCATCTTATAACAATAAATTAGATAAAAAATATATTATAATAATGGACTTGATGAAACGACTCGCTGAACTATACGCAGAAGATACTACTGAATAGGTCGCCAGCGATAAGGTCGCCAGCAATAAAATCACAATTACTAACAATAATTTTGTTGATTATAGTGAAGATGATATTTTGTATAACATCGAATCTGATGATGAAATAGTCACCGTTGTTGATAGATCTAATTACAGGAGACCAACAACTGAACGATATAATGCCAAGTATCACATTGCTAAAAATAATGAAATTTAATTTTACCGTTGCCGAACAGCAAATATTTTGGCAGCTAATCACACCTTTCTTAAACATCAATATTCCAGGCCGACAGAAAAATATTAAATTCGATTTCATATTTGTTAAAACTTTTAATCTAATGACGATCTCTGATGATCGCAGACAATATCTAATATCGTTATGTAAACCAGTAAAATGTAAGTCTGTCAAAGAAAAGTACGAGGAAATTTATGATAGCACTATTTCATAATTTGTTTGGTTGAGATCCAACTGTTAAATTTATCGCTATACCCACGTCATTTTACTAAGCTTTTATCTCCTGTTTACCTAATCACTTTTTGAATAACGAAAACATCCTGCTCAGTTTTCTGTAGTTCTTGTTCGTAAAAACTACCTACGATAGGTTCCCCTGCCAGATATTTTAACGCGTATGTTACAGGTATTGTTAAAAGTACTTTATCAACAACAAATACTTCTTCGCTCCAGTTCGGAGTAAATCCTATTGCAAATACCTTTTTTGTCAAAGAAATTCTAACTTCTTTATCACCAATCTTATATTTATGTCTGCGGTACATGTTTTCATTTGCTAATATCGGATTTTGAATAGCATCGATTGGCAAAAGTTTAGTAGTTCGGTGTTTCGTGTTATTATATTCGCTTACGATTCGAGAAAGGTCATCGATGTACCTGTTGTTGTTTTTAGCTGTCATATGTTTGTGTATTTTTTCGTTTAGCGTACGATTAAATCTTTCAACTACAGCGCTTTTACCTTCATTTCCTGTAACATATTTTTTTAATATTTTTTTGTTCTAGAAACTGCTCAAACTTTTTGTTAAAAAACTCGGCTCCGTGATCAGTCCAGAGTTTATTTGGTTTTCTTTCTGTATTCGTTATTATTTGTTTTAGCGCATCAGTCATTGAAGTCCCTGTCTTATTCGAAACAGGTACACTGAAAGCGTATTTACTAAAAACGTCTATAACGTTAAACAAATACTTTTTTGGAGCTCCATCAGCGCCAACGTTAAACTGAGCCAGATTTAACACATCCACCAAATGTATTGCCCATATATCATCTACGGCATTAGCAACAACTATACGTCGTGGAAACTTTTTTTTAGGTCTTTGTAGTTCGACTGCAAGATCATCGTATACTTTTTTTCCAAGTCGAGACTCTCCGAGTCCAAGTTTATATTTTGCTCCAATCATTCCCTGAACAAATGTTCTATCAAAACGTTCTCGTAGATTTGTTGGCTCCATATCACGTAATTCGTCCAACATCACTTTATCACAATCTGATTTCGAGTTTTCATGATCACGATAACAGATATCATGACGCATCGCTATTGCATCCACATGATTATAGGGCTCTTGTCCTGGCAACGGATTATCGTTTTCATCTAGTTGTTGATCTAGCGGATTGTAAGGTTCTGTATACCGATGACCTGGTAAAGTCCAACCGCCTTTTGGTTTTGGTAATTTTCCAATAATTTTGTGTATATCTATACCTGTACCTATTATTTCTCTGTTGTTACAATATTGACAGTATGCGACAATTTCATTTTGCTCAAGACACAAATCTCTGTCAGAATCACAGTTGCATATCATTCTATATTTTTAGTCGTCTACTAAAATAACCTCCCTGACGATATCAGAACCACCAGCGCCCTATAACTTTTTCTTTAAAAACTTATTTTTTTCCGAAGATTGCACAAATACCTTTTAATATCATCCTTTTGTTTTTTGTTTTTTCTGTTGTTTCATTAATATTTTCTGTTTTAGTTCTACACTTAAGACAATATGTTGACATTACTATTTGTAAGTTTAGATAAAATTAATTGCAATCTGATCATAAGCGTGAGAAGGTTGCTTGTCAAACTGTAAAATAAACTTTAAAAAATTAAGATTGCTCTGGAACATCTGTCGATTAAACATTGTAAAATAATATCCGCAAGCAGACGTTCCAACTGGTTGGAGTTGATTTGATAAATAATATATCTTTTTTTTATATTTTTTTGTTCATATATCTTTTATTACATCGCTTGGAGGAAGTCCAAACGAGTCAAAATCATTATTATTATAAACTGCTACCCAATGGGTACCGGTTCCGTCATTGAAATCTTGTATATTTATAACACACGAACTTGTAGCTGACGGCGTTTTTATTGCTGCGAGTTCATCTTTAGAATAAACTACGTGAAATCCAGGAACACTGATTTTAACTTATAAATTATATCAAAATTACTTAGAGGGGTGGTCGTGTTCCTGGTGATGTTACACCACGTCCGATTCCTAAACGATTTGGTAGCAGACTTCCCACTAGTCCCGCCAAAAGTGGAGAATACGGAATAATTCCTATTTGTTTCGTTTAATTGCCTTTGCATTTGCATTTTGGTGTTTTCTTTTCTTTTTTTGATGATTTTGTTTTGTTTTGTTTTTTTGTTGTTTTATTTTGTTCTGGCGGTTTTGTTGGGTTTTTTTTCGTTGTGGCATTATAATATATCAATTACATAAAACTTATGCTATTGACTTCACAATTTGTTTTGCACTTTCACGAATGATACTATTATCCTCAACTGCTTTTTTCGTTGCGCCAGATATTGCTCCCGTCGCTGCTGCTAGTCCTAATGTGCCTAACACCGGTAAAATATTTGCAGCTAATACTGATCATTCCGGACCAAGAAAACCACCTTTAACAACAATGTCGTTTGCCAGCGCTGTTATTTGTGCAGCACTTAAATTTAAAACCAAAGCTTTTGTACGATTATACTTGTTTACTTGATTTTTTGTTAGCATTAATTTTGTTAAAACACCATCAAAAATATTAGGATTGATTTTTAATGATACCTGTTCTTGCTTTGCAAGTGCAACTACTAATCACAAATACAAATATACTTCTTTTACAATATATTTTGTCATTTTATATAACTGCAGATTACACTTGAACTGTCGTTTTACCTCCAACAGAATCTATCGTGATAAATCTATCACTGATCACTAATGCGTATACGTATAACGGCGCTACTGGAACCGCTTCAAGTGCCCAGGTAATTTCAATATCCGCTGTGCTGTCTACAGCTCGCTCATTATGTTTACTAACATCAAAATGAAATATAGGATAAAGTGTACTAAATTCCTCTGCTGATACTTGAGATCCATCTTCAACATCTTGATATTTTTGGATTGCGTCAAGCAGGTACATGTACGGTAGAGTAATATTTTTATTAGCGTCATCTGCAAAAATTGCATTCATCGCTCGTTCTGGACCAAGAATACCACATTTAACGACAATGTCGTTTGCCAGCGCTGTTATTTGCGAAGCACTCAAATTTATCACAAAAGTTTTTTTTACGATTATACTTGTTTACTTGATTTTTGTCAGCATTAATTTTGTTAAAACACCATCAGAAATATTAGGGTTGATTTTTAATGATACCTGTCTTCGCATTGCAAGAGCGGCTACTAATTTTTTAACTTGACCATCAGTCAAATATACTTCTTTTACAATATATTTTGTCATTTTATATAACAACTGCAGATCAAACTTGAACTGTCATTTTACCTCCAACAGAATCTATCGTGATAAATCTATCACTAATCACTAATGCGTATACGTATATCGGCGCTATTGGAACCGCTCCAAGTGTCCAGGTAGTTTCAATATCCGCTGTGCTGTCTACAATTCGCTCGCTCTGTTTACTAACATCAAAATGAAATATAGGATAAAGTGTACGAAATTCCTCTGCTGATATCTGAGATCCATCTTCAACATCCTGATATTTTTGAATTGCGTCAAGCAGGTACATGTACGGTCGAGTAATATTTTTATTAGCGTCATCAGCAAAATTGCATTCTATAGCTCGTTCTGGATATTGCTTCGAATTTATTCTAGCGTATATTCGTCTGACGTCAGCGTGGTCAAATATTGCATCATTTTGTTATTGGTTGCCTCGTCGGGCGTGTTGTTGAAATACGACAAATATTTGTCTCGGCAGTTGTTCGCTTGTTGTTGTTGTGACCCGCCACGTGTAGTCGGTAGTATTTGGAACCGCTGTCTGATATATTTTATGCTGCTTAAAATAAATTGTGTTTGTAAGCTTCTCAAGTGTGCTATTTAGTTCTGACATTTTAGTGATCAACGGTGTTATACGTGGCATCCACAGAGCAAGTTTGTTTATGATAAACTGTACATCAGCTCCTCCAGATCAAAACAAGCAATCGTTTTGTTCTGCTGGATCTAAAATAAGAGTATGTTTTACTCCGCGAAATACTTTATCATGATCGCGACAAAAGCAGAAAATCATATTTAGTGGAAGCATCATTTACGTGATCCTGCTGCAAGTTCTCTTCGCCTAGCAAAACCTTCGTTATAACGTGGATTTTTTTACATCAAGTGTGTTAAGAAGCAAATTTAACATTGCAGTACCGTTTGTATCTGCAGCTGGTGGTGTTATATTAAGATTATTAAAAGCTGCCGTAAGAGGAACTCTTGTAGCGTCTGCATTAGCCCATGCACCTGGTGCTGCTATACCTAGCGCGTCTGCATTAACAATAAGAAAATTTCTCACAATTACAGCATCTGCATCAGCATTAGCTCCGTGTACTATAGCACCTCTCTTCAAAAATTCAGTTGATTCAGCTATGAACATGTCCAGTATCTTTAAACCACATCATGTTGGTTGCAGTTGATCTCGAGTAATCGTCTGAAAACGAAATAATATTTAAAATTGTACTTGCAACTTGTAGATAACCTAAGATATCTTCTATAGTTTGATTGGCCAGTTGATATCTAGCACTTTTCAATAAACATCAACCGTAATTTATAAGAGCTACTTCTGCTCCAACTGCAATTTCAGCAGGTGGATTGGCTACTGTCATAATCTGACTGCGAACTTCTAACATAGCCTTATGTGGAAGTAGAAATACGTCTTCATCTCTGGTATTAAATGTTCTGATACCAGCTTTATTTGGTTCGTTAAAGTTCTGATCGAGATACTCAACATACTCAAATTCTGTCACATTATTGTCCCTGTCATGAGTCTGTTAACTCGAGATAACTTTTAGCAGACATTTTTTTATTAGATTATATAAAATTTTATTGCGGCACTGTTACTTCAGATATTAATTTTTGTATGATATGCTCGCCGTTTAGTGATAATAGTTTTTTATTGTTGTTATCATAGCTCGTTGAGTTTCTTTAGTTGGAGCGATTTCTGAGATAGCTTGTTTTTTTTTAGATGCAGTCGGTGGATCTCCTTTTATTTTATCAGCTTTTTTTGTCCAACCGCAGTCCCAGCGGCAGATGCAGTCCCTGTTGCAAAAGCTTTACCGGCGTCAAGAGCAATTGGTGCAACTTTACGCTCTATACCTGGAACATTTTCAATAACTTTAGTAAATATATTTGCATAAAATCCTCCTATTATTTTTCTTCGATAATTTTTTTTCTTTGTTTCATTATATCTGATGTTTTATATTGTTTACTGTTGCTCGCGTAGATGTCGAAAATAAGTTGAAACTTCATTATTAACATGCAACTGTTTTCCAGATTGATCTGTCAACTGCATTATACTTGACATTTGATTTTGAACATTTAAAGGATAATAGATGATATGTTGTGGATCTATTTGCATGAGAAACCTGGTGGAACTTCTGTTGAAAAACTGTAAATAGTTTGACCTTTGCTACCTTTTGATGTGTGAGAGCCAGAAGTAATAGAGCAATTTACTAATATTGTATTTACTTCTGTTATATTTACTGGCAGTTCACTGTCAGACGTAATAGCCTGATCAAGTGCAGTGTAACTTTTTTTCAGTAAATCCTAACAGTTGTGCAATACTTCTTTATCTTGGATCAAGACCGATTAATATATTTTTAAAACTTATCCTAGCTCGCAATGTGTTATAATTTGCTGCCAGCTCAAACTTATCAGCCACACCGCCAGCTTTTGTTATGAGCTCTTTGATTGCCCTGTTTATATCAGTAATATTATAAACTCTTTGTGGAATTTTTATTTTTTTGTTGTAGATATTGAAGATGTTTTAATCATAGTAAGCAAAATTTCATCGTTAACATCATTTGTCATGCTAGGCATAACATTCCAGCAAGTACAAGAAATTAATCCAATCTCATTTTGTTTTATAGGATCTAGTTGTATAGGCGGAATATAATTTGCTGAAAAATTTGCGCTATCTTTTGCAGACTCACTACAGTTTATCAACAATGTTGTTTGAATTTCTTTTATACTAGATCATTTTACAAAATTAAGTCGCGGTGTAAAGTTTCATATTCGTCAGATGTTAATAATTCGCTCGATCTTAGATGATCAAGTATGTCAATGATTTCATTATAAATTTCAACACTAGCATTCCCAGCTTCTTTTAATGATATTAATAACATTAATCTACCTATCATTTCAGTAGTTGATGTAAATATTTTTACACCAGTACCTGTTTTTTCTTCTCTATTTTCTGCACACGAGTTTTATCGAATGTAGTAAATTTTCTTTTAAAACTCCACCCCTTACCAAAAGGTTTTGCTCTAATTTTTTCTGCTGTTTTTCAAACAATAAAGCAATGATACCATCCTATCATGAAATGGATGCATATTCTCAATTTCTGTAGCCGTTTCTTTTTATCTTTAGCAGCAACTCCGTCTCTTATTATTTCATATAATTTATCGGTTAATGCTTGATATTCTGCATCAGCCCACTTATTTATATTATCAATATCTTTTATATTTTCTTTCTTTAAAAAGTCATCATACCCATTATCATTTATCGTATTATTTGCTCTTTTTATATGAAAAAGTCTTTGCTCTCCAATCTCCATATACTTTACAGGAGGATCATCGACTCTTTGTCGCTCCTCTCTGATATCTTTTATGTCTCCTGATAAATTTGTTATATTTTTAATTCCTTTTGTTGTTAACTCTGCTAATCTTTGCTCAAGTTCCAGCGGATTATTTATCAAACGATCTGTTTCAGCTTGTCTAGCAGCAGGATCAGCTATATTTGCTGTAAGTGCCTCGGTTTGTTTTCTTTTTTCCTCATCAGATCTAGTAACAATTGTTGCAGCAGCTACTTTTGTTGTTCCTTCACAATTAAAACCAACCTTTTTTCTTGCAGTTGTTTAAGTTCTTCTGATAGTGGTTTAGTTTCAGCTTTTTTTACCAAATAGTGCTTCAGTAACTGGTTTGAAAGTTATAGCTGTTGCTTCTGTAGCAGTTACTTGTCCACGTCGTGCTTGCTGTACTTTTTGCTTAAGTGATGCCTGAGATCGAGCATGTTTTCTTTATATCTTCTATATTTTTTCTATATTTTGCTCGTTTGTCCATTATTATTATCATAAATTTTATAAAACTAAACCACGTTTTACTGTAAGTAAGTGTCGATACAACAGCGAAACATTTTAGTTGGATCATTTGTAAGTTTATCAAATAAGAACAAGTTGTATTTATCCTTTGTAGCATTACGATAAAGTTCAATAAATTTATCTTTTGTCACGTCACCGCATTGCCCGCTTGCAATATTTCTAACGTCAACATTGTCCAGTTCTGGAAATTATATAAAACAACCAGTATTTCGCCGAATAAATCTGTCAACATTATAAAAACCTTGAGCAAGATAAACAGAATTACACTGTTTGTTACGTGACAGTGAGAAATATGATCTTTTTTATTCATCTCCATGTTATTTAGCGGAATATCGTCAAAAACTACTATTTTATGTTCATCTGCATCAACTTGATTAACTGGAATAAGATCTTCTGGCTGCCTAATTATAAAAAAATCTTCACCAGCCTTAAGATCATCACGAAGCTTGTTATAATACTTGCTTAATAACTTGTACTTATCTTGCTGTGGATTGATTGTGTAAATATAAACTCTATCGTAGTTAAAATTATCACGAAGAAACAAGTTCATAAGCAAATTTGTTTTTCCTGATCCAGTTCGCCCAACAATAAGATAATGACAATCAGGAAGTTCATTGTTATGTTTATGCTTCACCAGCCTCTCTGTATCATAGCTTAATATCGACAAATTTGCCATTGTTATAATTTTATATAATGTTAATAATTTTATGTAGGACAGTAAATAATGAGTTACTATACAAAATTTGGAACATTAGCAGGAGATTATCAACTGAAGGTTATCAAGGTGACTTATCTAAGTTTGCAACTCCTGACCAGCTCAAAAATGAAATCAATAATTTATTAAATGTTGCCAGTGTAGATCCAAATGAAGTCGTCGTTTTCCAGGACAAACGAGGACGATCAAAGACGAGTAATGTACAACTATCAGATGTACTTGTACGAAATCCTGCTGCGGTTGCTAATAATATCCTTACTTTTAACAATCGAGGTAAGATACAAGATTCTGGTAGGTCAGTTAATGATTATGTTAAAAAAAGCTGGTGATTTCTTTAGTAGGAACATTGTTATGAACCAAAACAAGATTACATATCTTGGAAACCCAACTGAGGATGGTGATGCTGTAACAAAAAAATACATCGATAATCAGGAAGTTCCAATCAGTAATGAAATAACAGCGCTCAAAAATGAATTTCTTGGTCACGTGAACACGTTTTTAAGTTTTCTCAGAAACATAAACACACATAAAAATGAATTTTTTGAAATCCATCAATTGTTGACATTACACTCGCTAATATTAATACAAAACTCAATGATATTAACACAAAACTTAACGATATTATAAGTGGAATTCATGATATTATTGAGAAAACGAGTTTGATTAAAAGTCCTCAGAAGCAGATTAAAAATATTGTGTATACTGTTGCATCCGGTTATGGAGGATGGACAACACAAAATAACTATCAAATATATTGCAGAAGTTACCGGTATGTATAGAATGTCAGTGCTTAGCAGTGTAAAGTTTAAAATATTTACCACATATTCGTGGCGTCATTCAAATGATGAGTTATCTGGAGTATTATCTGTAATAATAAATAAAATTCTATACTTAAACCAACTGATGAAAATTTTGTAGGCTCTTATCGGTGATGTTTGGAATTTATAGCTGAAACACTACGTAACCAAACATGAGACTATGTAAACAAATATTATAATTAAAAGAAGTATAGTTGATTTCAATCATATTTCCAAGGATATTCCAGGACAGGATGTGGACGCACTAATACAATACGACATATTATCACTAAAATCTTTGGTGCGTAAAAAATGTTACAAATATTATAACAAAATCCTTCGAGTAATATCATATCTGTCGTTGTTAATGATCAGTTCTGGCATAATTTCAAGTGGGATATTATTAAATTCATTTTTGTTAATCATATCTGGTATTGGTATTTCTCTTACAGCAACATGTAGAAAAGTTGAACAAAGACTTTTAATAAAAAGCATGGATGTCAAACAGCTGTTATTACTTACAAAAAACTACTTGATCAGATTCGATCTTACCTACGAGGTGTAAAATATGATGTGGACAACTTAATACGTGAATTTCGCATTACTGACAGTACGTTAACATATTTTACCAATGAGGGTTAGCAAATATGAAAAAGATTATCAAAATAAGTATGAAATAATGGAAAATATTATTTAAACTTAAGATATAATATCACTTACCTTCCTCGCTATGTGACTGTCCTGGTCAAACTTCTACGGCAGACTCGTTTATAAAGCGCGACTTGCCTTTTATATGCTGTCTTTAGTCTCGTTCGAAAACATTCCACGCATGCGCCTGTTCTGGTAATCAAGCGATCGCTGTATGTCTCATGCAATAGTCATGCTTGTTACTAAAGATAGAGAGCTACCCGTGTACACAATGATGATTCACGACCAACCTGTATGTAATGACAGGAGGGTAATTTAAATCTTGGGCTAGAAGCCTTACTGTCCTTTTGAGAAGGGAGTGGGTAATTTATACTTGTTTTAATAGTGAAAAGGATGGGTGGGTTAGGAAACTTAGTATCCTTTTGAGAAAAGGGGTGGATTGGTGAGTTTAGGACAAAAAAGGGATGGGGTGGGGGTTATTTATACTTGTTCTGATGGTAAAAATAGGATTTGGGCTGAAACTCTTACTATCTCCTACTACTGCAATTGCTCTGTAATTTGCAATAACTCCAACATCTCTATTAACACGCGCTCGGAAATGTATATCAACTACCTGCTTGTCTGGTTAAATCTAAATGTTCTAGTTAAAAGTAATAAATCGGATACAGCGTTTTAAAATCTAGTTGTGATATTTGTAAACCAATATCAATGTTTTGATCACGTCCCATAAACGACATATGACGATGATATGCACGTACTACATGATTTTTATCGAAACTTAACAACATATCGGATGGTTTTTGATGTCCATTTATCCTTAATGAAACCTCAGAAACACCGAGCTTATCAAATATTATGATACTTTGTGTCTGACTATTTACTCGTTCAAAATTTTGAAGCGCAATAAATATATGTCGCGGTGCAGAAACTCCTTGCTGAGAAGCTATTTGCCATGTGAATAAACCGTTAATTGTACTTAGAATACTCTCTATGATTGTTTTTAACCATGATAATGCTGATTTACAGCCATGACTCATAAAAGATAGTAACCGATCTTCTCCAGATATCGTTGGAGTCATTATTGACATCCAGAGCGAAAGTTTGGTTAGTATAACTTTACCAGCATCACCAGCAGGTCGCCATATTGCATCATCGTCGGTTGCTTTTCGTACCAGCATAACTATGTTTGGCTCTATAAATCACTCTTTTGACATTTCTACAGAATCCAAAGATATGTGATAGTGGAATCGCACATGAAAATCTTCTACATCCACCCTGCAACATCGATCGACGTGATGTGAATCCCAGGTTTAAATTAGCATTAGCACCATGAACCGCAGGAGCAACGTCAGCGTCAGCGTTGTTAGCATTGTTTCTTGGTCGTCTTATATCATATAGTACGTAGTTAGGATGGTCAGAGGTGTCCTTGGTAAACATCATTGATGGACCAGCTGATCTT
>JAEAOA010001354.1:0-30680 GCA_016746295.1 Potamilus streckersoni
TTCAATATTGTGTACATATACAAGATGTTTCAATATTGTGTACGTTTTGTTTGGATCTTATACATTACGTTTTTCTTTAGACACAGTTCTAGTAAATGAAAAGAGTATGGTCTCTATCACATGCTGAGAGGTTTTGCATCCTTTGTCGCCACAGGGACCAGATTGTTTTCTGTGTGTTTGTTCTGTGTTTTATATATGCCTTTGTATATGCCTTTGAAAAAGACTCTTTACGAGACGAAAGCACTCATGCTCTTTTCATTGTATTGCAGCAACGTTGTTTAACATCACGTTTGTTCACGATAATGTTTTCTGAACATCATGATATGAATGCATGCACTATTTATTGCAGCTGTTTGCTTTAAGAATATAATTTTCATACTCAGGTATTACTTTCGGAGATGGCGAATGTGTGCAAAAGGAAGCCTAATATATCTCTTGTTGAACACTCTTTCTTTCCATCTCCTTCCCATCTATTTCTGTATCAGTCGTCTCTGTACATTAGACCAACAATATAGAATATAGCCAATTGAAACACTAAAGATGAATTTGCTTCGAAATACTACTACTACTACTACTAAAAATAATAAGAATACATCATAGTTTAGTTTCCATTATTAATTATAGATATTACCCGACATTCTGCAGTTATCAGATATGATTGTGTTTAAATAATATTGCTTCCAATTTGTCTTACAGAAACAAAGTGACATTGCATTGGCGGGTTGTCTGATTAAGTCATGTAATGGTAAAACCTTTGTTGATGCCGACCTGTATCTAGATGGTATAGCTTTATGGGATGCTACATTCGGACTTAATGCCACCCATGACCATGCCATGCTTTTTACGAGGTAAGTGTACGTAATCAAATTATATGAAATCATGTTGGAAATACAATCTCTATACATTTAAAGGACACAAAGTACAGACAGAACACATCTCAAACACGCGTCTCAATGTTTACTAAAATAAATCGTAAAATTTCACTCATTGCAAGTTAACGTTTTTGCATGAATGTTGTACCAAACATATACAGCGATTTTTGATATCTTTTACAGTAAAAATGAATTGCGATTAAATAGGCCGTCATGTTTTCCAGCACAATGTGCTATGTAGACATATTTTAAGATCATATTCCATTTTTAATCGCTATTTATCTTATGAAACGTTAGTCAACATCTGTCAAACCTTGCAGGAAGTATGCTTGCTAACCTTTGGTAGATCTTCTTTATTGAAACATAAATCAAAGAAAATAATACAGGATATCCCTTTGAACAATATTTAATCCGACATTGACCATAAATTACTAAAACTTTATATCTGTTATTTATATACCAATCGTAACCACTACCAGAAAATGAATGGTTCCAAATTATATGACACGCAAATGATTTTAAAATATTTATATCAATTATTATTATAGGTGTTATCGATAAGATGCAACGTAACTAAGCTTTACATAAAGAAGAACAAACGTTTTATGAAGCTACGATATGTTTATATATGTTGCATATTGTTTGAACTGTTTAAATGTTTATGAAATCCATTTATTTTCTTTAGATCTATTTCGTCATTTGAGGAAAAAACAAACATCAAAACACACCCCACATACTAACCGACACAACATTAGTTAATATGGCGTGTATGCCTGGTTGCTTGTGTCAAGAGTTTCCAAATGCATTATATCTTTCTAAAAACCCTGCTTTCAAATCACATTATGCATGAAAGAAACATAAGAATTCAGCGATAAACTGCTTTTGAGATCTACGTATACCTTTTCGAGGAAGATTATATAAGCCAGAACATATAAAGAAATTATTTTTTTGTTGTAGTGTAACTACATATAAATATTTTGTTTAAATCGTTTCAAGCGTACAATTGAACTGTTTTAGATGAACGTTGTTACATGATTCATCAGGTTTTAAATTATATTTATCTTATATTTCGCCATGATCATCGTTTGTGTATGAGAGTAATGTATTTTAGCGGCCAGTAAGAGAAGTTGTAGTAAAATACACATAACAACTATTTTTATTTTTATTTTTAGACATAACTTGTTTGATGTTTATTTGAATATATCTACTGTGATAAACGGTAAGTACACACATTGCCTATATGATATATTGTTCCATCCAAATTTGACATACTAATTTGTGTAAGATACACCAAAGACAAATTTCTTAGTTTAGAACCCATAACTATGAAAAATCAGTTTCACACTAAAGTTGCTTCCAGTTTGTTGGGTGATGGACTTTTTTTCCCTTTTGTGAGTAAACGCTTTCAACGTAGACAATTTATTTTCCTGTTACGCCTGGATTGTATTGCTAGTAATATAATCAAAGTTTTGGTAGTAAATGCTCAAAACAAAATACAATTGTAAATTATAAATATCACTATAAAAAGATGGCCAGCCAATACATGTAAAAATGCATTGGCTTATATGTATATGTAACTGCAAGTGTATTACTTTAATATACAGGTAGGTGTTCATGTATACAGGTGTTAGGCTGAGTAAATATGGAGATTTGTAGATAAGGCCAAACATTCTGCTGTTTAATGAAGAGTGGCTTGGATTAGGAGGTTCAGTTAATATTAAGACACTGTTATTTGAACTTAAACATTGGACATACCCCATAGGAGGTCGGGGTATAAACAGACAAGCTTAGAAAGGATATGAATTGTATTACAGTTGATGATTGATTATCGGATCTCCTAGATGAAAAAAAAATGTTCTATGATGAAACTACCGAAATAATTATGACGTTTGACCAATTGGAAATTTGAATTAATGTAAGGTATTACTGTTGGGATAAGAATGAATCTTGTTGGAGATATTTACAATGAATTAGTCACATTACGCTCAGCTCACACGTTCGATGTTTGTTTTTCCAATATACAAATACATCTGGATTGTTACTGCTGACGATAATAATTCACGGAATCCAAAACAGCAAAGATGTCATTCATCCGTCAACCTTTATATATATATATATATATATATATATATATATATATATATATATATATATATATATATATATATATATATATATATATATATATAGTGTGTGTGTGTGTGTGTGTGTGTGTGTGTGTGTGTGTGTGCCTAAAACAATGAAAATCATTACAGTCATAAGATCTTTTCCCTCACCACTGCCATAATAAAAGTAGAGAATTTAGTACAAGGTAAAAGAAAAGTGTTCGATGTGCATTTGAAACAGTTCCTTAAGGAATCAAAATTATTACTATGCTAAAATACAAAGCCGCTAGATTTTTTATTTAGAACTGCAAATAATAAACTCGTATAAAAATAACACCAATATTCTAAAACAGAAGTCATGTGTAGTATAGCTAGATTGTCCCCATAGATATGATATACGCCATCTAGGACACACGGAGTTAAATAATGATATAGTGCTGACAGCTATGATACACGATCTTTAGGTCAAAGGTGATATATTGCCTTGGTACATATAGCTGTTCGACACGACCCATAGCACACTCACTTGGCATAGTAACGTGATATAGCATTATTTATTGGTAGTTATTAACCACGATCTGTCGCAAAATGTAGTATAGTGCTAAATTGCCTGTTGCTATGATTCACGATCTCTAGGTCACACAACGAGCTACTTATTCTTGTAGTATTGATAGCTAATTTATTCAGTTTATATGGCATATCAAATGGTATAGTGCTGTGGTGTTTTTTAGGGATGGTGTTCGATTTATGGGTTACATACAGTGGTCTAGTAGATACGTTACGGTAGATGTGTTACAGTCTCTAGGCCACATGATGTGTTGTATTGCTTTAGTGGTGGTGGCTATGATACATGATGTCTAGGCAATACAAAACAGTATAGTCGCTAGTTATGACATGCGATCTTGGGGGCACAAAACTGGTATAGTACTATATTACTGTTACACTAAATTCAAGGTCTCCATGTCGCACATAGCAAACTTAATGTAGTTTCGTTAGCTATTAAAAGCGATCTCCAGGTCACACAACTTTGTATAGTGCTATTGCTCTGGTAGTTATAATGCATAATGTATATTTCTCACATGGTCATTGATTCCTATAATGCCTTTAACTATTCCATATTATATCTAGGTTACACAACGCGTGAGATAATGGTACAGTGATGAAAGCTATGATACACAATCTGTGTCACAGACATTGGCGTACATATTCAATATGTGTCTGTCAAAGCGTTGCCTTGCAACAAGTTATGAATACAATCTGCATGTCACGCTTTAATTATTATCATATAGTGCTTGTCGGAATGATACACTATCTTTATCTCAAGTGGTTTTTTCTTGTCATGCTGGTAGATAAGATGCACAATCTCTAGGTGACAAAATGTTTTATAATGACATATTAATAAACCACCTCCAAGGCACATTATGTGGTATAGTGATAATATGCCGATACCTTTGAACATAATTTTGGTAGCTATAAAACATGACCTATAAGTTACAATAAGTCAAACGTTTGATTGAGCTATAATGCAGGTTGATATACAATCTCTAGGTCATGAAACTGATATAGTAATATAGTGGCAATAGCTATAACACACCATCTCTAGGTCACGATAACTGGGATAGAGATATCTCGAAAGTAGCTGAAATACACGATCTCTATTTCATACAAATTGGAATATTGATATATCGTTGATAGGTATCATACACAATCTCTAGGTCACACAGTTTCCTTAAAGATATAGTTCTGCGAGCTATCATAAAAGATTTCTAGGTCAGATATGGCGGTATTAATATAATGTACGCAAGGTTTCGCATGGTTGTTATATTCGACTGAGATGATATTGTAGCAAGTTATGTTTTGGTTCCATGTTTAAATGGTCTTTTGATCACTTTCATCTTTTCATTTGTACTAAGTACGAGTACATATTTGATCGTAAATGAACATCTGTGATGACATTTATTGAAGCTTGAATAATTCATTCCATGGTGTTCTTACTGCGAAGAGGGCAAGAATAAAAAAATCTATCTCACGAAGGTGTTTATTTAAATGATATTGACACGACTTGGCGATGTCACAAATTTATCACATCAACTGTTTGGTTGCGGCATGCTAGCACAATACTCAGACCAAACATGAATTGCGACCGCATTATGAATGTATATGTAGTATTAATCCGAGAACGTAACAAAGCCAATTAACAGAGAAAAGGGCACACAAACTAGTTAACCATACCCAGGGAATAATTGATTCTACGGTGTAAGCTCGAAAGTTTTTGAGAAACTTTGCGTCATTGTATCAAGGAACTGTCGTTATCCTCAGTAAATTCACTAAGACGAATGTTTTGTTACATGTAGAGTATTTAAATTTCGATAAAGCAAAATCTCCATAAAGCAAAATATCTTAAGTGCCATAGCATGACAACAACGTCAGTATAGTAGATATGCAATGTAAGACTAATAACAAGATAATATTTAGATAATCTAAAATAGGTCATGATTTAATATTTATTGGGAAAAAAACGGATTAAGTAATGTGCAGCGTTCGTGAGCTTTGGTGTGCAAATGTTGACAGCATTAAATAAGTATCATAAATTTAGTATTGAATCATAAACCAATTAACGATCTGTTTATTTAATAGTTTTGTCTGAGTGGAAATATGAGTAATAGAAGAAGCAATATGTGCATTCATTTTAAATCAGACGAATCGCCTTCGTTTGTTGCTCATACACAAATAGTCCATAGAAATCTTTACGGTTTTAGCAGCAGAGAGGCTGAACCATACAACTTTCTAGAGACCTTATTTTTGAAAATTAATTGTTCCTACGAAAGCTGAGGAAGAACCCTACAACGTTTTAGAGATATTATTTTTGAAAATTTAATGGTTTCTACGAAAGCTGAGAAAAAATTTTGCCTTAATTGTAAAACTTTCTCTTATTGACCAGACTTTTTGCTCGAATTATTCACGATGTGGTCACTGCGAGTATGTCCTTCAGCTTCTCTGCTGCTCTGAATTAAACAGCCAGTATAAATATTATCAATAACGAGTATTGGAGAATCACAACCAGCTAAAGTAGCTCGAGAGCGATTAGAGGCAATTAAAAATATCTACCTGTTCGTGATTCTGTTAAGCAACAACTACAATCGCGTCAGGATTCTCAATTTGATTGGGAGGAGGGTAGAAAACAACTATTTATACCTATCACTGAGACCAATAAAGGTATTCAACCTGTGTTAGAGAAAACCGCTGAAGCATTTGAAACAATGGCAAAAAGAACTAACAAAAACCAAAAACGATTCTTGCAAAACTTCCAGAAGAAATAACTGCTTCGATGCCAATCCCGGAAATACCCGAGGATACAGGCCAGGCAGAAGGTGATACTCAACAAATACCAGGACAAGACCGAGTCAAGGTTAATATATCTGATAAATTTACCGAAGATATCATTAATGTCATCAAACAGGCCAAAAGCGTAAAACACTTAGCTGCTAGTGCTGTTAAAGATTATGATAATCGAAAACAATATTTATAACCTTACTATGTTGATGATGTTATAAGTCGCGATAATTGGTACAAATGGATATTTCGCATACACTATGACATTGATCAAGCTCGAAACAGCGATTCAAGATGTATTGAGTATATTCGTGCAATATATGAATGTATTTCGTTTATACAGTTACCGCCAGAACAACAGCAATCGATAAAACAACAAGTGATAAAACAACAACAAATATAACAAGAAGAACCAAAATCATTTGAGCAATCACTTCGTGACTACCCAATATCATCAAAACCACCATCAAAACCAATTAAAAAATTACCACTGAAACCAAGTAATTTTCAAGACGCTGCAGGCGCAACTCAAAGTGGTGTAGGACGTGGTCTTATAACTTGTCCTAATAATGTTCTCGCTGATGTTGATCGACTAGAAATTCTCATCGGAGGGAAACGAGCTGGTAATAATTCATCAGAAATGATCAATGAAACAGCTGATATTTGCAAACGATCATTTAGTGGCGGTATCATGGATATTGATAAGTATCGATCCGTCATTAATGAAATAGCCGATGATTACCATAGTGCCTAAGTTAAAGTGATTGGATACATTTAATGATAAAGTCAATTAATAATAACAATAATCGTGCATAGTGTTCAACGTGGACATACCATGGTCAGGTTAATAAGCTCTCGATTACCGGTATACAAAACAACCTACGGAGATGGACTAGGCGATGCTGTTCAGGGCCTGTTTAGAAGAATGGCCCCAAAAGCAATACCGATTGCAAAGCAACTAGGAATGAAAGCTATTGATGTTGTTCGTGAAAAAAAGATATAAACGCTGATGGTAACCTTGCTAGCAAAGCATTCTCAGCGATCAAAGATAGACTAACGCGATTAATATGCAGATACAACCCGTCCGACCTCAACCAGTGAAATTGCCTAGCACTGAAGTAATGTCCGCAAGTGTAAGTAAAATAATAAATCAAGCCGCTAATCAAAATCTAGCGCAGTTAGTTGATGTCCCAATGTCGAAAAAATAAAAAATAAAATCCCTAGTCTGATAACAGGAATTGGTCTTCGTGTTAGACGAAGATGATACTCATAAAGATGTTAAAGCGCATCTCTGACCACGCGTTTGACATGGACGCACCGGTTCTCAAAGATGAATCTGTGCGTGATTATCAGTATTATTCTTTTAATGCCAGAATTGCAGATCAGCGTGGACGAATCGAATTACATATTCAGGATATAAGTAGATATTTTCTACCCGCTGAAGCATTTATTGAGGTCGAAGGTGAAGTTTTAAATAACGCTAATCCTGCAGCACCAGCAGCATATGCAGCCGGTGATATACTTGGTTTTGTTAATAATGGTATTATGGCGTTGTTTGATCGACGGAAAACAATATTGAATCAATTCAGAAAGACGTTAACGTTGCTACGACAATACTTGGTTTTGCAAGATACAGCGACAATTACTCAAGATCAGCTGGTCCATCAATAATGTTTACAAAAGATACAACTGATTTTCTTGATAATGGACAACATAATTTAATACACCACAAAATACTGCATCCCATCCACAACCAGCTGGATATGTAGCCCGGTCTGCTGCTGCTTTTTCGTTATTGCACAGTGTTAATCTAAATTTCAACTTATGATTCACATCACGATGTTAAAAGGTCATAGGAGAACATTTGTATGTGCAATTCCATTGTCAAACATCTTTGGATTTTGTAGAGGTGTTAGGAAAATGATTTTTGGAGATAAAGATACAGTTGTACGCGTGCGAAAAAGTACCGATGATGATGCAATATGGCACGCTGAAGGAGCTGATGATGGTGCAACTAGGGCATTCCATGGTAAAGTTATACTAACCAAACGTTCGCTCTGGATGTCAATAATGACTCCATCAATATATGAAGAAGACCGGTTGCTATCTTTCGTGAGTCAAGGCGGTAAATCAACGTTATCATGGTTAACAGTGACAACGGATGTTATCGAAACTAAAATCAAATGTTTATTCTCATGGCAAATAGATTCTCAGCAAGGTGTTTCTGCACCGCGACCTATATTTGTTACGCTTCAAAATACTACACGAGTAAATAATCAGACACAAAGTATCATGATATTTGATAAGCTCGGTATTTTTGAGGTTTTATTAAGGATAAATAGACATCAAGAACCATCCGAGGATATTTTGTTAGATTTCGATCAAAATCATGTAGCACGTGCATATTATTATCTTATGTCGTTTATGGGACGTGATCAAAACATTGATACTGGTTTACAAATATCACAACTAGATTTTACAACGTTGTATCCGAATTATTACTTTTCGCTAGAACATTTAGATTTAACTAAACAACCTATTGTAGATACATATTTTTGAGCCCGTGTAAATCGAGGAGTTATTTCTAATTACAGAGTAATTGCAGTTATACTAAGTGATAAATCAATGTTACTCGAAGGTGTTGGTGGACGAATGAGAGTCGTTGATGTTTCAGTAGAGAGCATGTAATTAGATCGCTCATAGTATTAATAAATTCGTTAATTTAATTCCAAGGACTATCATCTTATATATTGTTTTTTTTAATTTAGGTAAAGCAGAACAAATTGGGATATGTGACCCTGGAAAGAGAATTTCGGTCATTCGGATAACTGATTATTTTCACACGGTGTATGCAGCAACCCACGAACTAGGACATAAGTAAGTTCATATATATATATATATATATATATATATATATATATATATATATATATATATATATATATATATATATATATATATATATCGTGCGCACTGTTACTCGCATTTTCATTCATTTGCTTATCACGTCTGTTTCCGCCTGATGGATTGCTGACTTGTAGATGTGAAACGTTTAGAGAGCACTTATCAATAATATGTGGTTTCTCATGTTTTTTCATTTCCAACGCCAGATTAAGGCACTATCGGAGATAGTGGGAATATGAGAATAGAATCTGCTTAAAATATCAACAGTTAAATTATCAATTAGCCTCTCTCAGATTTGAGGAAAATCCTCAACCCACTTTTCATCATAGTTTGTTCATAATGTGGTATCTTTCCGTGAGAATATGTAGCATTGATTGCGCTCAAAGACAGCAAAATGTTCATGAACATTGTATGAGACATATCCAGGCTATACAAACGTAAATTGTACAAGCGATATAGTAAAAATCCACAAAATGACATATAGTCTACTGATGTATTGCTTTAGAGACATTGTCATTTATTTAAAGTCTTAAAAGCGACGAAAATATGCGCATCACAGATGGCATGAACGGCATTTTTTACATGGCAACTATGTTTATCATGAGCAACCTAATGTTACTGACAACGAAATCAGTCCTTGAGAATACACATTGAGCATCAATGGTCCCAAGTTTATTAAACAATGTTGGTGTGAGGAATAAATCAAGCTCTTGATTAGGATAAGGGTTTCTTAACATTGGACAGACAAAGTCAAGCGGATCAATTTATTCAAAATCCTCAAAACGTAATATATACAGATTTGATCAATATAAACTAGATTACCTGTTATATATTTATTAAAGCATTGGGATATATTAACAGAGATGAGAATATTAAAATTCCTTTATAAAGATTAGCATGTTTTTTCAAACTTTGCATAATCAGTCAGGAAAACGGGAAATACCACAATCAACATCAGCAAATTAATAAAAATATATGAGAAAAGTATGTTTCCCAGTGTCCTGGAAATGAATATTACTTTTTGTTAGTATTGTTGTATGTATGTATGTATGTATGTATGTATGTATGTATGTATGTATGTATGTATGTATGTATGTATGTATGTATGTATGTATGTATGTATGCATGCATGCATGCATGTATATATATATATATATATATATATATATATATATATATATATATATATATATATATATATATATATATATATATATATATATAAAGAATACAAATCATATGGCGAATAACAACCCTTTAAAGCTTACTGGATCCACCAAGGGATCACCTGTGTCAGGGATTAATTAAAATAGATGCAATAAACTGACGACGAACAGTACGAAACAAGTAACTAACTAGCCTAAGCGCTTTCGACTCTTAATGAGTCTTTTTCAAAGGCAAATACAAAACATATATACGTTAAACAAATAAACACAAAAACGTTGTGTTTTTAAACCTCTACATGGCTCTCTTCACATGTGCTAAAACTAAAAATACAACCAGCTTGTATAGACTAGATGCGGAACCTGAAAACGTTGCATAATTCCCTAAAAGTCTGCAAGCCAAAGCGACATCTATTTTTACTTTTTGTACATATGTAATGCAGATTATATCCCGGATATTTGATTCTATACCGCTTAATCTTATAATAAAAATTGAAGGATAATAAGAAAACTTAGAAAATGTTAAATTTTACTAGTGCATAGTTTTCATTTTCTAGTCTTCTTGGTTTAGACCGGTGGGTTTCAATGTTCTAAGGCGGCGTTTCCAGTATGATTCCTTTTCATTCCTGGTTTCAAAACTCCAGCTGTGGTTGTTAGCAATAGCGGTAAGCTATCACTGAAATTGTGGCCAGGGAAGGAGAAGTTTTCTGCGACCGGGCTTCTGTACAGCTTTTTTGTCATCCAATCAGATCTATGAAGGTTTATTCTTTTGTGTAGCTTTTCAGTTTCTCTGACATACTGAAGGCCACAGATCTTACATGTGATGAGATAAATCACATTCTCTGTTTTGCACGTTTTGTTTGGACCATGTATTATAGTTTTTCTTTAGTCACTGTGCTAGTAAATATCTTGGTCTCTATCATATGTTGACAGGTTTTGCATCTTTTATCGCCACAGGGTCCAGATTGACTAGGTTGGTTTTGACTAGCGATTGGCGTTAGCTTTGCCCTGACTAGGATGTCCTTTAGGTTTTTTGGTCCCCGGTAAGCTACTACAGGTTTGTTCGGAAGTATTAGGTTTAGTATGTCTGACGATTGAACGGTTGGCAAGTGGTTTGCGATAATTTTACCTACTTTGGGATTGTCTGGGTGATAGGTCACAATAAGTGGTATCCTATCAACCTTTTCTTTCTGTCCATATCTGAGTAGGTCATCACGGTTTGTTTATTTGGCTCTTTGGTTTGCCTCCGCAATCAGGTCTTTGTCGTATCCTCGGTAAATTAAATGTTTAGCCAGCTCTTCAGACCTTTCTAGGAATCTTTCATCGTCGGAGGAAATTCTGCGTATCCTCAGTGCCTGGCTATATGGAATGTTCTTAATGCAGTGTTTTGGATGACAGCTGGTTGGGAGGAGATACTGGTATTTGTCGGTTGGTTTCGAGTAGATGTCTGTGTGTAATTTGTTTTCCACCAGTCTGGTTGTTGTGTCCAGGAAAACATTGTTTGAGTTGGAAATTTCTGCCGTGAATTTTATTGAAGGATGGAAGTTGTTTGCCTTTGATATGAAGTCATCCAGACTTTTTCTTCCATACTGCCACTTCATTTCTATATCATCGATAAAGCGAACCCACTGGTATGGTGTACGCTCAACTGATGCTAAGAGCTGACCCTCAAGTTTTCTCATGAAAATGTTAGCATATGAAGGGGCCATTTTAGTACCAATTGCAGTTCCATTGTTTTGTAGGTAGTTTTCTTCATTAAATTCAAAGTTGTTGAGTTTTAGGACAAGCTCCATGAGTTGTTGCGGTATGTTGGTGTACAAAGATGTGACGTCTAAGGAAGCAAGTAATGTATCTGGCAGTAATGGTTCACTAGCTTTGCTTTTTATGGGATAATCTATCGTGTCTTGAAGATATGATGGTAATTTGTGGACATGTGGACTCATAAAATGATCTAAATATTATGATATCCTTTCTGCGGGGTGCCCGTCACCTGAGATTATAGGTATGCCAGGGTTTCCTTGTTTGTGGATTTTGGGTAGAAGATAAAATCTACCTGCTCTTGGGTTTTCTGGGCTTAAGTAGTTTTTCGGTTGCTGGTTTATGTGTCCGCTTTTGTACGCCTCGTCAATAACATTAGTGATGATTTTTGAATCGTGGTCCAGGTTTTGGTAGAACCTAGCGTCACTTAGTTGTCTACTTGCTTCACTAATGTAGTCTTCCCTATTCATAACGACAAAAGCGGAACCCTTATCTGGACCCCACCAAAAAGTTCAATTCCTAATCTAGAAGCCTTAATCAACTCGGTTGAAAAGGATACTTCCAGACATATCAACCATACTAACAAATATTCTAATTTGACAAAAGAAGAAACAGATGCCCTGCACTCACTGAAAAGTAGAACAGACATTATAATTAAGCCTGCAGAATTTGCTCCGACGATGAAAGATTCCTACAGAGGTCCGAAGAGCTGGCTAAACATTTAATTTACCGAGGCTACGACAAAGACTTGAGTGCGGAGGCAATCCAAAGGGCCAAACAAACAAACCGTGATGACCTACTCAGATATGGACAGAAAGAAAATGTTGATAGGAGCAGCAGGGAAGTTTAACCCTACAAAATTTTTGCTTGTGAAATTAACCTGAAATAAGGGTTCCTACAGAGGCTGAAAAAAGGGTCAATAACCCTAAACCAAAATATCTAACTTTTATATTACCGTACGGACGGTTATAAACCACATAATAAACCACAGGAGGTTAGCTCAGTTTTGTTATACTATTATTGACTTTTTTGCCCTGATTTTATTGAACTAGTTTTTACGTTAAAATCTTGAGCAAAAATTTTGTAGAGGTTCACCCTCCCTGCTGCTCCTGACTTTGTCACCTGACTTTGTTACCTGACTTTGTCAGGGCATTAATGTCGGGACTTTTTACAATAGATTTGGGTTTTTAAACAGATATACAGTTCATAAACAGGTAGTACTGACTTTGTCAGGGGGAACTAACTAAATATTTTATCCAGACTTATATGATATCTGGATCTAGGATCATGTAAATTTATCGTTATAAATCCAAATGGAACAGATTGTGCTTAAGAAAAGAAATTTTTAAATTTAATCATATCCATGTCCCCTGAACACCAAGTATAATAAATATTCTGCAGGGTATAATTATCTACTCCATTAAACACAACCCAAATATTAGTTAAGCAGCAATGAGGGTGAACCCTACAAATTTTTGCGACAAAATCGATTAAAGCCTCAGAATGCCAAATGGAGCCTTCCAACGAAATCTCATATTTTAACCAAAAAAAAAATAAAGGCCCCATTTTACAAATGGAGCCTTAGCGATTTTGTCGCAAATACATTGTCATAACCACCCTCAAATTGCTGCCATCTACGTCTACAAATTTTTGCGACAAAATCGATTAAAGCCTCAGAATGCCAAATGGAACCTTCCTACGAAATCTCATATTTTAACCAAAAAAAAATTAAAGACCCCATTTTACAAATGGAGCCTTAGCGATTTTGTCGCAAATACATTGTCATAACCACCCTCAAATTGCTGCCATCTACGGTCGAAAATATGTTGTCATTTCACCCTCCCTGCTGCTGATTAATACAAATTATTTAACCAAATATTTGATCAAGTCCAATACGATATCGTGACCGAGGGTCGTGTAAATTTATTGTTATAAATCCATATGGGACAGACTGAGCATGACCGAAGTAATTTTTAAATCCATTGAAGTCCATATCGGAACACCATGTCTGCCAAATATTTCGTAGCGTATGTGTATCAACGCCGTTGAATACAGCAAGAATATTGCAGTTATCGCGAATCACTTTTGGAATTTGAGTATATCGTTGAGTGACATATATCACGTCGGTGTTTTTATGCCTACCTCGGGAAAATATTCTAGCAGGGTTCTTTTGATTATCTAACATTACATCATCGTACACTACAAGATTGTTTATGTCTCCATCGAGATCTTCTACTGATGGTGCATTATCAATATCTGTTATAAAATCAATTACACTTTTACCTTTAAGTTCTGATGCATTTTCATTAAAATCTTTTAGCACTTCATAGCACCGTTGATCATCTACGGATGGGGCAACTAAATATAATTTATCCCACTTCATAAATCGCACTATCAAATTAAGCAGCAATTGTGTTTTGCCCGATCCAGATGGTCCGATTATAATGGCACGGACAGAATTCGGAAGCGCTGCGTGGTGTTTTACCGGTTCTCTTCTTTTAGTCGCTGAAAAATCAATTATATTCATAACTCTATATATAAATTATGGATCTATATTGTGTTAAGTGTAAACAGCGTACTGATACAACCGATCAGACAACCATTACAACTAAAAACAATAGACTAGCGCTTACTGGTAAGTGTGTAACATGTGGTACAAAAAAATTTCGATTTTTAAAAAAAAGCAACTCGGAGGTGATATTGCCGCAAAACTTGGAAAACTCCCCGGAACCCCATGGGCAAAATACCCCGGAGAAAAACACCTTCCAGGATATAGCTACTGTGGTCCCGGAACGAGATTAGATATCAGACTTGATGATCAAAATCAGCCCCGGCCTGGTGAGTATCCGATAAATGCTATTGATAAGGCATGTCATGCTCATGATGTTGCATATAAAAGCAATAATTTGCAACAAAGACATATCGCGGATATAAAATTAATTCATGCGTTAAATGCTATTCCCGATAAATCCGTCAAAGAAAAATTGGCTTCATGGTTGGTCAAATCAGCTATGAAAGGCAAATTGGTGTTAGGTGCTGGTAATTAAAAACACTAGTGTTTTTTATAGTATGGAATCTATTTATTATTCTCCGAAAGGATACTGGAGGGGTAAAGCAGCAATTAGTAAACTCGCTAACGCTGCAAAAGTGAAAAAATCCACTGCAAAAGATTGGTTATCCAAACAGGCTATATGGCAAATTTATCTACCACCGCCTAAACAAATTAATTATTCTCATTTTGATGTTACCGTACCTAATGAAGTTCATCAGGCTGATTTATTGTTTTTACCACATGACCATGGTTACAAATATGCGCTAACTGTAGTTGATATTGCGAGTCGATTTAAACAAGCAGAACCATTGAAAACAAAGTCAGCTTCTGAAGTCGCTTCTGCATTTGAAAGGATTTATAGACGAGGTCCTCTAAGATGGCCAAATCTATTACAAGTTGATCCTGGCAAAGAGTTTCAAGGTGCTGTTCTATCAACAATGAAAACTCATAGTGTTACAATACGACGGGGACATACTGCGTTACATCGTGATCAGGCAATTGTAGAACGATTTAATCGAACTCTTGCAGAACGGTTATTTGGATATCAATATGCAAAAGAATTCATCCAAGAAAAACGATCTCGTGAATGGGTCCAAAGGTTACCGAGTGTAGTTGCAGCGTTAAATAACGAGATTACTCGAACTATTAATATGAAACCAAATATTGCAATAAAAAAAGAATATATTCCCGAACAACCACAGCGGGTTAGCACTCAGCCACTTCTCGGTGATGTTACTGTGAGATATTTATACGAACCAGGAGAGCTTGAAGGCGGTAAAAGAAGAGCTACTGATCCTATATGGAGTGTTACTACGCATAAAATTTCAACCATAACGCGATCAACTGGTAGACCTCCAATCTACAGATTGGATTCAACTGCACCTCAGCGTGGTTTTACACGCGAACAACTACAAGTTATTCCGGACGATACTCAATTACCACCACATGGTCTTAACTAGCTCCGTTACGTCTATTACACTCAAGACAGGTCAACATCACATTGTTTCTGACATGACCAAGACTGTTATTTTTTCTGTCTACGGTGAATTGTCGAGGGTCTTTATCCGAATACTGCCAGTGCATTATACAATTGCAACTGGCGCAGTGATTATTCTGTTGTTCTTTTAATGCGATTATTACTTCAGCATCAATATCAAATTCTCGTTGTTTTTTTTTTGTCCTGCTGTTTGTAACCAGAGAGTTTTTTATTAATGATGCTAATATCAGTGTTATCATCGTTTGCATTAAAATCATCATCGAAAACAATCATTCGTAGTTGATTTATTCGTCGTACTCTGGACACAGCGAGATAGACTAAATTTGACCATTCAATGCGATTATCAACTATCCAAACAATTGTATCCGTGATGGTCAATCCTTGTGACGAGTGTATTGTTGTTACATAACCAAGCGTCCATGGTGATTTATCAGCGCATAATGCATCTTCTACAGTATTGATATCAACTAGCACAATATCATTTAACACTAGAATCTGTTTCTCCGTCTGGCCTGGAATTTCAACTTCAATATTCTGCTTTCGTGTATCCAATGGTCTATAACACAACGGTACTGGAAACGTTGGAAATTTTTTCTTGTGTAGCTCAAACAACTTTTTCTGAAGTGCGTCTCTGACTATCTTTCTACTTGCTACTACAAAATCATTTGGTTTCCATGTTTCCCAAAAATCATTCAAAGGTGTTTCAGAAATTATTTCACGCGCTACTTCACATTGAATTCTATCGTGTTGTAATCTAATTAGTTTTTTAAACTCACGTAACTGCTCATCGAGTGCTCTATAGTCAGTATCAATTTCTTCGTAATAATCAACAAATCCTTTTAACCAATTATGTGGACTTCTACCAACAAATGGTGGTGGTTGACCATGATCGCCGCACAATATAACTTTTGTATTATTTTGCAATAACCAATCAAGAAACATTTTTAATACATCTTCTGAAACAGTACAAGTACATGCTTCATCCCAAATAATAACCGCTGGAATAAATTTCTCACCCATTCGCTCAGGAGTCCAAGCATCGCCCTTGTATCGAAAAAAACTATGATACGTGCAAGCTTCAACATTTCGTTGTTTGATCTCTCTCGCTAGTCTATGGGTTGGTGTGAGTACAATCATGGACGTTCTCTCTCGATATAATTCTATCGCACGTGTTGTCTTTCCAGATCCACCACAACCGTTTAAATAAACTGTTTTATATCTACAAATTGGATCTGATATCGGTGGTGCTTTAGACATAGATTTTTCACTGATAGAATTATCGTTCTTCAGGTAACTGCTTTTAATCTCAACGTCTGCTGATTCAGAATAATCGCATTGTATTTCACGTTTAATTCGCCATGTTCCCCAAGTCTCTTCGCTATTAGTAAATTTATTTATCTCTTTGATATATTTTTTATCGACATACATTGAATCAATTGCAACTCTGACTGCTATACTATGAAAACTATTTATCATTGCAAATAAATTGATAGATGCATAACCCAGCATAGAAGCTCTCAAATGTAGATATGCAGAGCTTTCTCCATCACTGTAAGTAACAATTCTACCTAACTTTGTTTTATTGGACAAGAAGGCTGTTTTACAATTTGCGTATCTATTTTTCTCTACTGCATCTTTAATAACGAAGTCGTATTCGGCATCATCTATAATCAATCGTGAGGATTGTCTTTTAAAGTTAAATTTTTTTTCCACCTTGTGTAAATTTACCGATTATTCTTCGGTCGAGATCCTTTGCTTCACTATTTCGTTGATTAAATATCTTTTTTGACCATTCAATGATGTACTCCTCGTCAGCATCAATATGTTTTCTAGACTTATCGATTATACTATCAAGACATTCTGGTTCTGGTAACCAGACATTAGTTTGTTTTTGATATGAGATAATCGCTTCGCTGAAAATCAACGAAACTAACATTTTACAATCAATCATATATCGCAATAACACTATTGGTAACCACATCCTTTCAGCCATGTGTCTACCAATCCAAACATAACAACACGGATGAAGTCCTTCAGCGAATTCAAATGATACTACGCAAGCAAAACCGGTCAAATCAAAATCAGGCAGTGGTCCATTAATAGCAACGCGAGTCATTTCATGTGTGGGATGTCCAAACCGTTTAAAATACTCACCAGCGAATCCATATCCTAGAAAACTTCCTGGATAACAGGCAACGATATCAACTGATATCATACTTTCACGATTGTATTTAACGTTCCATAGACCGCCATGATAATATTCCAAACAGCTGGATTGAACATCCTGTAAAAACTCTTTTCGTGTTGGTTTCCAATTATTTTTCTTTCTTGCAAAATGAGCTGCAACCGATGGAATTGTAAAACAATTTGTAAGTAACTGTTCGTAATCTTCGGATTTTTCATTAAAAACGCTAGCGTTTTCACTGAGACTTATTGCTAGATTTTTCATCCTATTATGTAGACTTTCAGTACGATATAATTCACCGTTAGGTTTCACAAATTGATTGAATTGACATTCTTCATCTTCAAAACTATGAAGTAGCCATACTGATACAGGGTCGTTTTTACACAAACTAGCAATAGCATCGAATAATCTTTCTTCAGTGAGAATACCATCCTTGGTGAATTCTTCTGGGATATACATCACTGTTCTGTCTCGCGGGAATATTGTACCCGCGGATGTCCATGCGTGCTTGTTATGATCAATAATTTTGATTGGAGCTCCGTTTTTATTGTATTTCGATTCGTATAATACTTCGCCAGTTATCGTTAAAACGGTTATCGGAAATCTCAACGACTTTTCCAATCTAGCTATATCGGAAATAGTTGCTCCGTTCTCTTTCACTGTTAGCTCCCATTCATCTATTTTTTTATGTCTTAGATCGGTTAATTTATTCCCACGGAGTGCATTTGTAAAGTGTTCTAAGACTCTTTGTGCCACACAGTTGAGTGGCTTTTCCACTGATGTTGACTGTTTCATTGGTGCTAGTTTTCCAATGTCAGGTTTCTTATTTAACGGATACATCCCATAAACGATTGCTGTTTCTGGATACGCTTTTTCATAGTATGGTTTATCAATTCCAGTTAACAGCCCTGGTCTGGAATCACGGCTAACAATGACTGTTGTCCTATCTTTGAGAATTGGTTCAAACTTATCTCTTATAACCCATTCGCCCGATTCTAAATTGATAATGAATTTCACTCTGAGAAAATACCGTTTATTGCCAAGTTGTGATAGTATCATAGCTGCTGTTTCATCATTCATTCTAGCATCAACAACACCATCAATTCTAAATGTTGACCAGGTGTGTGATGCGCCGTCCTGTTTAAACTCATGAACACAATCTCGTATTTTTCTAATCAGGCTTCTATTATTTATGCTCTCTTTTGGTACATCTTCGAGAGTTCTATCAAGATTGAATTTAATATTTTTCCAAGGCTTGATTGCCGATAATCTCTTGAATTCTTCATTCATATAAATAAGACAAGTATTTAAATAGAAAAGTTTGTTTATATATAATGAATCACTGCAAATGGCTTATGATCGGATCAGTAACCCCATGCAATAAATCGTGTAGAGGTGAATTCTGTGGATATCACTTACAGAGTGTCAGAAATAATTCGACAGGCCCGTCCCCATGCATAAATTGTGGGGTGGGTGTGAGAGGAAAATCACAATTATGTATCAATTGTGGGGGTAAGCGGTTTAGAGAATTAAAACGTTATTATGATAAACGAATACAAAACGCTATCATTGACCCTAACCATGACTCTGTCAAAGACAAAATCATAAAAACCCCTCAAGACTACATTAATAGATTTATAATTAAAGCAAATAATGAATTAGACAAATAGTATTATTATATATAAATCGAGCAAGAATTCAGACCACATCCAATACTCGTTAATTATGAAATATCTCGTAATGGTGTTGTTAGACACTGTAGACTAAAGAAACCCGTGGGATATGTTAATAGTCAAGGATACTTGAAATATACTGCTGGAGGAAAGGGATATTTCTGTCATAGGGCAGTCTTTGAGTGTTATATGGGACCGATTAAAGATGGCTGTGTTATTGATCACATTGATTCTAATATTCAAAATAATTCTCTTGAAAATTTACAGTGTATTTCTCAAAGAGAGAATATAAAAAAAGGAAAGACAGGGACTTGTAAGTCAGTTGTAAAGAGACCAGTACAGTCATTTGATACAACGACGAATGAAGAAAGAGTTTTTCATTCAATGAATGCTGCGGGAAAATATTTTGGAATATGTATTCCTTCAGTACGAAAAGTTGCTGAAGGGATTTATCAAACAGCTATCTCAAAGAAAAATGGACATAGAATAAAGTTTTCCTATTTACAAGATAACTCTCAATAATTACTATTTTGTTCCGTATTTCCCCTCATTACTACTGATCGTCACGTGACTATCCTACTTTCGATATTGATTCCCGGATATGTAATTCGTGCGAGAAAACATGTGAAATTGGATTGAATTAATGATGTGTGTGATCTCATGTACGTATTTAATGGTTATACGTATCAGGTATGTACGGATTTTGATTTTGTGTTATTGTTTCTTGTTTCTAAAGACTGTATTGAGAACAGCAGTTAGGCTTTTGTTGGAAAAACCTGTAGGTAGACAATTTGACAGAGTTATGTATGGCCGAGGTCAAGGTTCTATTAATAGATTTTTTAAAAATCCCAATTACAAAGACGACGTTAACAGCGCTGTTTAGATTTTGTATGAAAATGAAATTACTTTATAATTACAAATTAAAATAGATTGTATGTGAGGTCAAAATAGTAAAATGCGCTACATGTAGTTTAGTTTTTTTAGTGTGGCTATGTGTAATAAAATTCAGAAAAATATCATTCTCGAATTGACAGGGATCCCCATTACGGAGTTATCTCGTCATGTAAATCCATTATTACTACGATTATTTAATCGTAATATTATAGAAATTAATAAAAAATTGCTATTATTTAACAGTTGTATTTCTTATTTTAATGTTTTATTTAAATACTTAGCTTCCATTGAAATTACTACACAATATTCATTATGAAATGCTAGAAAAAAAAATACACACCTACACATTGACACTGCAGTATTAGTTCACCTTATATATAATATGAGTCGTAATAAGTTTGGGGCTTTAAAACGAAGCCCAATATTGCCAATCAAAACTCCCACGCCATTGACATGGTGTGGTTGAATTTTTTCAACTGCAACCAGGGTTAATTTCTTGGGTTGCTTTTGATTGGCAGATTGGGTGTAGGTCCGCCCCGTCGTTTCATGTTTGTATCGTCCTGTACTGTCCCTATCATACCATCCTATCATATAACCATCCTATCATTTCATTGTATATATAACCATCCTATCATTTCATTGTATATATATAACCATCCTATATAATCGCATTGTATATATAACCATCCTATATAATCGCATTGTAAATATTCATTCATTGTAAATCCTATATAATCGCATTGTAAATATTCATTCATTGTAAATATTCATTCATTGTAAATATTCATTCATTGTATATCCTATATAATCGCATTGTATATCCTATATAATCGCATTGTATATATGTAATGTACTGTCCCCCCTCTGGGCCTCTTTGACGTCGTTTGGCGCGAAAGAGGTTCCAAATGAGGCTTTATGTTATATGTTCAATGTTTGTAAAGAAATCACTTGGATTTCACGTCTAATACCCATATAACCCGCCCTTGAACTCGATTGGGGAGTTAGGGTATTGTATAAGTCTTTAATGTATGTGCCCTTTCTTGCCTCGGAACTCGAAAGAGGAAGAGACGGGCATTGTTTATGTTTTGTTTTTTTTGTATATAAAAATATTTTAAAGATAAGAAAATACATTAGTAATAATATTCAATAAATGGAATTTCAAGATATTACATCTATCATCACAGAAATATCAAATTTAAGAAATCAAAGAAATCGTACTCTCTGAATTTTTGAATGAAGATAGACTTTTGAATGAATTTGAACAAATTGATATACAATTGAAACATGGAAGATATGTTCTACCTAAAATGTATTCACTGATAAAAAGAATCCAAAAAGCGGTTAATGCTTCTTTGTATAACAATGATATTAATTTATTCATTCGGCTATTTAGTATAGTTGAAGCCATTAGAAAGAAACTCGGGGAACAGTACCAAGTTCGGTCAGAAATTGCTTTGAAAGTGAAATCTATAAGACGTTTGATTGATGCAAGTATTGAAACCGACAATTGAAAAATCGTTAGCATTTCCAATAATGACATCAGAAGCATTAACTACCAGACTAGCCCGTGAGAGGTTAGCATTACTGAAAAAGTTTATACCAATTCGAGATGACGTGCGAGATAAACTACAACTTAGACAGCAAGCGCAGACTGACTTTTCTATTGGAAGCGAACAACTTTTTGCCCCTGTAACTAAAGCCACTAAAGATATGAAACTTGCAACAGAACGTGCTATATACGGCGACATCCCTAAAGAGGGAGCAGTACCTATTATTGATGTATTAGGAAAGATTGCTACAGAAACTGAAAAAACTCACGAGGGAATAAAACAGCTTTCAGGTGAGATACAAACTCAGCGAGAAATACAACAAATGGGTAATATTGATACTGATGATAGCCCCGTTGAAGATGCTAGTGATTCTATTGAAAAAGTTTCCACTAAAAAAAGTGTTCCTTTTAGCGAGAAATTCACTGATGAAGCTATAGAAGTAATCAAACAATTTCAATTGCTGAAAACTAAAAACGACTATGTGTTATTTGGAGACTTTGCTGTAAAAAGTTATTATAACAGGGAGGATTTTTTAAAAGACGAGTATAAAAAAAACACAATAAACAAAAATCAATGGGTGGATTGGATATATAAAATTAATAAAGAAATCACCGGCAATTTAAATAAGAATACAGTGGAATACAGAGCTTTTAAAATAGGAGTTGATGCGGATGTTTTAGAACAACAACGACAACAACAACAACGAAAAGAAGAACAACAAAGTCGAAGTCGAGGTCGAGGACGAGGACGAGGACGAGGTCGAGGTCGAAGTCGAGGTCGAGGTCGAGGTCGAGGTCGACAATCTCCAGAAATTCAAAATGTTTCCGAATCAGATCTAGAAATTCAAAACGTTTCCGAACCAGAAAGTACTTCAGGAGAGGGTTATGGAAGTTCTCATCATGATTCTCATATGTGTCCTAGTAATATCATTAATGATATATCACGACTTGAGGTTCGTATGGGAGGTAAGCGAGCTGGGAATAACTCAGTCGAAATAACTAATGAAGCATTTGATATTTGCAGACGATTATTCCAAGGTGGGATAATTTATATTCATACGTATCGAGAACTCTTGGATGAGTTAATGGACGGAATTCCAGGGGAACGTTATTATATCGATTGAAATTGTATTTAGAAATTACAAAGTCATTTCAAATAAGATGATAGTACACTATAATCACAATAAACCAACAATCGTGTATGTGGTAAACTCAAGATTGCCCGTTTAAAAGGCATACTATGGAGACGGCCTTGGAAATACCATAGCGGGTTTATTCACAAGAACAGCCCCAAAAGTAGCACCAATTGCTAAACAATTAGCGATGAAAGCCGTTGATGTTATTCGTAATAAGGGAATTAACGCTGTTGGAGATCTTGCAGGAACGGCCTTTTCTACCGCAAAGAATAGAATAACGTCATTGGTGAAATCTAGATTCGGACGAAAACCACCACCACCGCTACCTTCAACAACAATGATGCCTGCAAATGTCAGTAAAGTGATAAATAACGCAGTGGAACAAAAACTAGCATCATTAGCAATGACTTCACCAGATAGTAGTAATATTGCAAGTATGATAGCGGGAAGTGGTCTTGGAGGAAATCGTAAAAGAAAATGATTTAGAAAAACGATACGTTTTAGTATAAATGGCATTTAAAAAAATTGCTGATCCAGCGTTTGATATGGCAGCGCCGGTGAATAAAGATGATTCTAAAATTAACTATCAGTATTATGCCTATCCTGCAAGAGAGCCTAATCAACGGGGGAGAGTTGAACTTCAAGTTCAAGATACAAGTAGATATTTTTTGCCGTGTGAGCATTTATTGAAGTAGAAGGAGAGCTTGTAACAAATGTTGCAGCTGATACGCCATATGGGAATGACCAAAATATCCGAGTTGGTTTCGTAAATAATGGCATTATGGCGCTATTTAACAGTGCAAGATATATCATTGATGGAAAAGAAATTGAATCAATAGAACAAAATGTTGATATTGCAACAACAATAATCGGACTTGCGAGATATTCTGATGATTATACAAGATCGGCTGGTCCGTCTATGATGTTTGCTAAGGATACTTCTGATCATGCTGACCATATTCAGTTTATTAAAGTACGAACTAGGCAAGCTACTGCAGAAGCTGATCAACAACTCGCAGCTAATCTAGACCGTGAAGACCAGCCAGTCGCTGAATTCGACATTTTAAAAAGGGTCAATGGTAATTTCAATCTAGGATTTGCAACAAGAAAAGGAGCATTAAAAGGACAACATCGACGGTTTTCATGTGCAATTCCGTTACATCACATATTCGGATTCTGTAGAAATGTCAGAAAAGTCATCTATGGAGCAAAGCATACGGTTGTGTTAGTGCGAAAAGAAAATGACAATGATGCAATTTGGCATGCTAATGGTGTTGATGATGGTAAAGTCATTTTAAATAAATTGGTTCTATGGATACCCGTCTTGACACCAGCAGTTACGATAGAGCAAGAATTACTATCGTTTATGGACACAGGTGGAAAATCATTGCTAAGTTGGCTAACAACAACGACTGATACGAAGCAGGATAATGTAAATGGCACATTTACATGGCACTTAGCATCAAAACAAGGTGTTTCAGCTCCACGTCATATCTTTATAGCGTTACAGGATGCAAATCGAGTGGGTCAACAATTATCTAGTCATATGATATTTGATAAATTAGGAGTAAGTGAAGTTTCGTTGAGAATAAACGGACAACAAGAGCCAGCAGAGATTGTACAGCTTAATTATGAAAACAACAACATAGCTCGTGTATATCATAGAATATTGTCGTATATGGGTCGTGATCAAAATGTTGATACTGGTTTGCAAATATCGCAAATTGATTTTGAAAAACACTATCCGATTTATTACTTTTCATTGGAACATCTTGACATGATGAGACAATCTGTTGTTGATATATACTTCCAAGCTCGGGTACAACGCCCTGCTGGTATAGCCGATTATAGAGCAGTTGCTGTCATTCTCAGTGATAAATCAATGTTGTTAGAAGGAGTTGGCGGACGAATGAGACTTATTTATGCACCAGTAGAAAATCTTTGATTTTCCAAACATGTAATGTTTTCAAAAATCATTTGATTTTACAAACATGTAGTTAGGATTTTCACAATAAGATCAATTGAAAGTGTAAATTACATTTTAGAATAGAATGACATATAGTATTGTTAATGTCCAGTTGACTGATGGTCAGGTCAAGAAATTGAAATCAAAGTCTGCTAAAGAATGTGGAACTACAATAACGCTGAAACCCACTCAAATGTCCGGTGGTGCACATAAATTATCACTGACAGATCGTCAAATAAAACATTTCAATGATGCGCTAAAGAACAAACGAGGAGTTCAAATTGATTTTTCGAAAGCAGCAATCGCCAATATGATAAAATCAGGTGGAATATTCCCGCTGTTAGCTGCTATTCCAGCATTGATTGCAGCGGCTGCCCCAGCGGTTGCGAAGGCGGCAGCGTTAGGAGCCGTTGGTACTGCTGCAGGAATGGCCCTGAAAAAAGCTACTGGGAAAGGCTATAAAAAAAGGAAAGGGTCTAAGACTACCAGGAACCCCATACAATTGGTACAAGGGCACGGGCCTAAGAATACCAGGAACGGCTTATTAGTGGAAAAATCCCTAGGATTTTCACCAATGTCCAATTTTGATTTAATTGATGCTGTAAAATCATTATCAATAAAAAACTTTAGAGGAGTTTTCATGAGAGATCAATTACCGTCAAAACCAATGAAAAATGAAACGGGTATTATCAATCTCGATAACAGCAGCGGAAAAGGAACTCATTGGGTCGCATATGCAATTGATCCACGTGGAATTGTCTATTTTGATTCATATGGATTAGCTCCACCAAAAGAATTCATGCGATATGTATCCACAATAACAAAGTCATCTCCAATTTTTTATTCCACGCTACCAACACAACAGTTAAATGATCCACCGATATGCGGTCGTGAAGTATTAAACTTCCTTGCAGAGATATCTAAATTTCCAAGGAAACCACCACAAGTTGTTGTTAATGAATATACTAGGAGGCAATGGCAAAAACGATAGCGTTATGATTTAGAAAAACGTAGCGTTTTCGTATAATGATTGATATTTGGGGACGACCTTATCAGAATCAGAAAAAACAGAAACCGATAGTAAATTCGCTGTGGAAAGTGTAAAAAAAATAATCGAAGATGAAATCGCCGAGACATTAAATTTGTCAAGTGTAGATCCTGGGGAAATAGTTGTATTTCAAGATCGCCAGGGCAAATTGAAATCTAGTAATGTTTCATTGGATGATGTCTTAATACGAAGACGTGACGTCGTTGAAGATACAATAGCGTTATATTCAAATGATGGAAAACTCAAACCAGGTGTACTTGTTTCTACAATCACAGATGCATTAAAAAATTTAAATGAAGAACTTGAAAAACATATAACAGCATATACTTCCCTTCGTAGAAATATTATCAATAAATTTGTTGGAACACCAGCGGTAACCTCTCCATCTCTCGCTGAAATTAAATCCAATTTTGATGAAATTAAATCCAATATTAAAAATATTAATGATACTGGATTTAGTATTATTAGAGATAACATTAATAGTATTAAAAAATCTATCGAGGATATTACAAAATTTAAAACAGACAATCTTCCGCTACTTGAAAGAATAAAGATTCCTCATGAGAGGAATATCATAAATATGATATACACAGTTCTCTCTGGATCATTAGATTTGGAACCTAAAAAGAATACAATAACTCTCACTGTGTCAAAGAAGGGTATTTATCGATTAACAATAGTGTCACTGAATCAGTTTAATATATCATCATCGACTTCATATGGATACAACAACGTGATTTCAACGACTATTGACATGGATGAATACAAACGGTTTACAATAACAAGCACTGATCCTAATTTAAATAAGACATCATTTGTATGGTACATGGAGTTTGTAGCTGATCTAAATTAGAATTTTAAACAATTAGAAACCACTTGAGATTTTAAAATAATATGATTCCGTCATCGCAATATCGCTATGATACCGTCAAAGAGTTCTTAACAAAACTCAAAACACTCATTGATGAATATGAAATAAAAATTAAAAAGTATCGCAGGAGAATTACCGTAATTGATGTTACAGTATACTCGGTATCTGGTATAATGGCCGGTGCTGGTATTATACTATCTTCAGTAACAATGGTAGCTCCGATTGCTGTCCCAATTGCTATTTCCGCGGTGACAACATTTGCTGGAATTGCAAATGCTATTACTAAAATAATATCATCGTGTTCTCAAGAAAAACTTAACGACTATATAGTAAAACATCAAGCAGTATCTAACGGTTACTCACAATTATCCTCGTTGATGTAATCATCGATTGATGATACGATAATTACCGAAGACGAATTCTCCGCAATGATACGTATTTATGATACTACGATTAAAAACGCTAGCGTTTTTTCATCTATTGCAAAATTAGACATTATAAATAATAATAATAATAATGTCGCAAGAGATTCAACTACTTCAGCGGATAGCAGAAAATACCACTCCGCGGAAAACAAGTATGATATCAATATCGTCAACAAACCCTAAATTCAGTGTGAATTTTCCCTCACCTGTTTCAGTAAAGGAAATCGCGTTGGCAAAATTACGAGTGTATCATAGTTGGCCTAATATTAGATCGGTTCCATTTGGCGGTCAGAGACCTAATAATTCTCTGGTATTTGCATATAGGAATAAAAAAGATGACACTCCAGATTGGAACGTTGTTTCAATACCAACTGGGTCCTATCAAATTGAGCAAATTAATAATGAATTACAACGTAGAATAAAATCCATTACTAAAAAAGAATCAAAAATTGCGATAACAGTTCATGAACCAACACTATCATCTACAATTGAAATAGGCTCTCCTGGGTATGTTGTAGATATTTATAACAGTTCAATAAGAACAGTATTAGGATGGCCCGAAGATCCACCTAGAAGTGCTGGTAATTCCACGCCCGAGCCTGTAAAATCTGATTATGTCACTGATGAAATAGGACCTGAAAATCCATCAAAAACTTATAAAAAATTCGAGGATATAAACTTTACAAAACGATATCGATATAAGAATCAATATGGTGAAGATGTGTGGAGAATTCCATTTTTTAATGATTATATCCCACAGGAAGGTGAAATTCTGGAAATACATGAAACAAGTCCAACATTTGTAGACATTAAAGATCACATCCTTGATATAATGAATAATGATTTTTTGTTGCTATTACCGTCGTTAAGATCTGGCTTTCTTTCACAAGCTGAGTTTACTAGTGTAGTCGCCGCGGGTAATAAAATCATCGATGACATGGAAATATTTAATTCGAGGATTACTAATCTCTTCACTGATGAAAATAGCCCGATTTCAAAAACTAGCTCAGCTCAAGATTATAAAAAAAATATAAATGAATATCCAAATTATAAATTACCAGGATATAATGTTCCCGAGTTAAAGAAAAAACTCAGAACTGCCATCGACGAAGGATTTAATAAAATTTATCAATCATGAAAGATAGCCAGCCGAAGCCTATTATCCTCACTTATAATAATTCTCCCGACGGCGACGGTAGACATATCGCACCGAACAATGTGAATATTTCATCAGTGATCGCACTTAATTTAACATGTGATGTAATCGAAGGGAGTTATCAAATTAATATGGAACAATCAAATCAAGCCCGACAAGGTTACATTCTTTATTCATTTTCACCAACAGCACCCCCCGGATTTTTAATTGTTGAGAATCCGACTAATCCAGTCTATATGCAATGTCAAAATGATTTACTAACTAAAATTAATTTTACACTCACCGATCAGTCAAATAATTTGATTGATCTAAGTGGTGAAGTATTATCGATTAGTCTGTTTGTGAAAAGCTAACAAATAAATTGTATTAATCAGCAGCAGGGAGGGTGAAATGACAACATATTTGCGACCGTAGATGGCAGCAATTTGAGGGTGGTTATGACAATGTATTTGCGACAAAATCGCTAAGGCTCCATTTGTAAAATGGGGTCTTTAATTTTTTTTTGTATTTCTCGTTGAGTTTGTATCTCACCTGAAAGCTGTTTTATTCCCTCGTGAGTTTTTTCAGTTTCTGTAGCAATCTTTCCTAATACATCAATAATAGGTACTGCTCCCTCTTTAGGGATGTCGCCGTATATAGCACGTTCTGTTGCAAGTTTCATATCTTTAGTGGCTTTAGTTACAGGGGCAAAAAGTTGTTCGCTTCCAATAGAAAAGTCAGTTTGCGCTTGCTGTCTAAGTTGTAGTTTATCTCGCACGTCATCTCGAATTGGTATAAACTTTTTCAGTAATGCTAACCTCTCACGGGCTAGTCTGGTAGTTAATGCTTCCGATGTCATTATTGGAAATGCTAACGATTTTTCAATTGTCGATTTCAATACTTGCATCAATCAAACGTCTTATAGATTTCACTTTCAAAGCAATCTCTGACCGAACTTGGTACTGTTCCCCGAGTTTCTTTCTAATGGCTTCAACTATACTAAATAGCCGAATGAATAAATTAATATCATTGTTATACAAAGAAGCATTAACCGCTTTTTGGATTCTTTTTATCAGTGAATACATTTTAGGTAGAACATATCTTCCATGTTTCAATTGTATATCAATTTGTTCAAATTCATTCAAAAGTCTATCTTCATTCAAAAATTCAGAGAGTACGATTCCTTGATTTCTTAAATTTGATATTTCTGTGATGATAGATGTAATATCTTGAAATTCCATTTAGTGAATATTATTACTAATGTATTTGTATCTTTAAAATATTTTTATATACAAAAAAAAGCAAAACATATACAATGCCCGTCTCTTCCTCATTCGAGTTTCGAGGCAAGAAAGGGCACATACATTAAAGACTTATACAATACCCTAACCCCCCAATCGAGTTCAAGGGCGGGTTATATGGGTATTAGACGTGAAATCCAAGTGATTTCTTTACAAACATTGAACATATAACATAAAGCCTCATTTGGAACCTCTTTCGCGCCAAACGACGTCAAAGAGGCCCAGAGGGGGAACAGTACATTACATATATACAATGCGATTCAATGAATGAATATTTACAATGAATGAATATTTACAATGAATGAATATTTAC
>JAEAOA010001355.1:0-115340 GCA_016746295.1 Potamilus streckersoni
ACTATTTGTTGTCATTTGTGATTCTATTTTACCTTTTTGTTTAAATTCGATAAACACTTGTGGACTAACTGTATGACGTGACAACTTGCCGTATTTATTCAGTAAAACTATTCCTTAGTAGTAAGCATTTGCAATTTACGAAAAGACTGAACTTTTTTGGAACAGTGTTTATGCATATTTATTCCGGAGATTTTGATTGAAGATATTGCCTCCTATTTTAATTAAATTATGTTGCTAAACTCTTAAAACCAAGGTCCTGATTGAACTAATGGGATTAGAATACACTTTCCTACTGTCTGATACCCAAATTGACTATAATTGTTTCCAAAATTAAATAGCAGCCATCTGCAATGAAGCGTATCATGCTCAAATTTTGCAAGGACAAGACTCGGTATTATATGTTACCATCCAAGGTGATAACATTCTGTGGCATGCACCCAAATTTGCTGATGCATGTCATTGTCTAACTTATCTACGTTGTCGTTGCTTACTTATTTCACTTGCTTTTTGGGAGTCTTTAATGAGTCGGTCTGTCTTGCAGTAATTTAGAAAGTTTAGGAGCATAGAAATTAGTCAAATAGTTCGTCAGTTTAGGCAGCTCGAGATGTTGCTCTTATTTCTAAAAGTATGTAAAAGTTGATCCTGCATGATCCTGCATGATAGAGCAGATATGCACAATAAAGTTAATTTGCATTGTAGGTTAACATTTATTGTCAGTGTAGTCCAATCTTGGATACCGTCTGTACTCGCCTATAAGTAGACTCAAACTGCAAATAACAAAGACCCAGATCTACCGTAGCATAATATGCCTGCATATTAGGGTCTATATTGTTTAGTTCTGCTGATTACTAACAAAAACTGCACAGACCCTGATCTGCAAGCACAAATTATTTTTTCAATACAAATGTTGAATACAAATGTAGAGTATAGCTTATTCTTTTGTAGGCGGAATTACTTGCTGTTGGAAGGCCTGTGAACCAGCCCCACACACCTGTACTGGTACTGGCTTAAGGGTTAGGCAAAGACCTTCAGTCCTTCAATCAGTAGGGAAAAACAGACGATAGGGTTCAGTATCTTGTCTAAACTCATAGGGGGGGATTCCTTGTAAATAATAGATTCGTGTTGAGTAATAAAGATTTTCTGTATGTGACAGAATATTGATAAAGAGCAGATAACCGATATAAGGGACAATTAACTCTTATCAGAATCTAGTATGTGTTTTAATTTAAAAAAATAAATGTCTCCATAGCTGGAGATTTTGGAGAACCTTGCGTGTGTCACTTCTGTCAATATTGTGAATTATGTCAAAGGTAGAAAAATTAGAAATGTTAAACAAAGTTTTTATTGTAACACTAAATGGTTTAAAGGCATTCCGTTGTTATAAAAGAGCTAAGAGATTCATACAATGTGAGAAAATCCTCAACTTTTATTAATAGATGTAACACATATATTATCGCATGAATTTTAGACATTAGTTACTTCAAAAGTCGATGACAACTCGTTGTTTCGTGGAAACATTATTGTTGAAAACTAATAAATAAAAATTATCTCAGAGTTTTGGATGAAGAGAAAACTCTGTAATCATGTACCATCGCTCTTGGTGTGTGTGTGTGTGTGTGTGTGTGTGTGTGTGTGTGTATGTGTGACCGTATGTGTATACAACCGTATTGTCCAGTAATTTGTCCACCCCGTGGAGACAGGGATCTCAAAACTTGTGAGTAAGGCTGGAAAAGTTTTAAGAAAATTGCTCACTGGTCTCACTAGTTTGGTCCATGTTCAAGGAGACTCATTAGCACAGGGGTTAGTCTGTCGGACTCTCGGCAGAAACGGCATGAATAGAAATCCTACCATAATAACCAAAATTGAAATCCGATACAATTCAATGTCTATATTGCACTTGAAGTGGAAATTCTTTTATACAGAATTAAATACTGTGTATTTCTCTTCTTTCTTCATTTTTTTAAAATTAGTTTAGTGTATGTTTTGTATAGAGACAATTTTCATTTACAGGATTCATATAATAAAGTGCTTAATAGCAAGAAAATAAACCCAACTTTTTACCAGTGTATTTATGCGCACTTGCATTCACATATTCATTCTTTGTTATGAGCTATAAGTCTATATTACTATCTGCAGTCCAGCTATGACAAGGATGCGCATTATTATTACTCATTTTTATTATAGATGTTATTATTATTATTATTATTATTATTATTATTATTATTATTATTATTATTATTATTATTATTATTATTATCAAGATATCAATTCTAAAAGAAAGAAACGAAAATATTAATTTGTGTACAACATATTGAAATCTCTAGTTATTGGAAGATAAAAACATCCAAATTTAAGATAGTGCTTTGATAATGATTTGGAGTGTAGGAGAAGCGTGCTCCAATCAATAATTCATATCCTGAATATAATAGGGACATTGAAATGAATTTAGATTAAGCATTTTTTATTGTTCAGCTTTCACTTGGTAATGGAGAAAGCCTAATTAATAAACCAGTTCAATAGTTCACCAATCGGATAGAAGCCGAATAATGTTTTATCTCACCATTCAATCAATAAAACCTTATTAAATTGCGTTGTGATGTTGGGAACAAAGTAATTGATAATCACCCTAGGGAATAATTAAAATAATTAAGTTCACAATGTGAATGACCACTGGAAGGTTATGGACATGATCCAAAAGGTCGTTACTTGGAAAAATACCGTCCACACACTCACACTCTACCCCCACTAAAACTTGATATAAAGTTAAAGCTGTCCTTGGATAGCACGCAAGAAGCACGCGTGATTTTTAGACAAACATCTTTTGAGACTGGATGTAGCACTTGTGATCAGGCAGCTTCCAGAATATAAAAAAGGCTTTGAGCTGTTTTATTCTCAGTGCATTTCCATGCTCAAAAGAGTGTCATGTCTATTTCTTACAGATTTTTGGTACCTTCTCTTAGCCAAAGCATTCCCCACAAAAAGATGTAACCGTATCTACACCATCATAAGTGACACCTTATTCTTATGAATGCTGAACTTTCTACCTTCTCGTAACTAGATACGAGAAGAAGGTTATGATAGAAAATGTCTAAAACCAACAACGCCATAATCTCATATCATAATATAGCGGCGGAGAATCCAAATCAAATGTTTTCTATCATAATAGTGGTGGACGAATAACAAGAACAGTATCATGAATTATTATCTAAGAAATAGACTATTGCCGAAACTCTTAACACCATCAGACTTTCCTTCGCCTGGCTCTGCGAGACTGAAAACATCCGCAACCGCACCTCTCTTAACACCATTAGACTTCACTCCGCCCGGCTATGCTACCTCAACTCCAGAAGCGACAGCGCCGCCATGTTCCAAAGAGAAAACCCAAATTAGAACAACTTCTTCACTCATTTCAGAAACTACAACAACCAGAAATATCATAGCGGAACGAATATGATTGCAACTATGAGAGGATCGCAACATAAAATGCATACATCGCCTATGAGAATTCTTTTTCCAGTAACACCTGAGACTACGACATTCCGAATGCATACAGTGCTAAGTCCAGCTCCACATTTGACCTAACTACAACCCAAAATGAATTGCAGCGACATCTACGCTCTCACAGATCAGCGACAACAGCATTAACAGTCTCCTTCCAAGTGAAAGTGACTTTAACATTTTGAACTCTTTCGGTATTAGAGACAATAGATGTATTGTTTGCTATTAATTCATATCAAGAATATTTCCTCATTGTGGTATATCACACAAATGTATGATTTTTCTATCTCTTATTTTGATTTTTTTAAAAAATGACAAAATGAAAGTTAGTGCGTAAATTTCAAACGATTAACAACACTAATCTAACTTATGCTATATTTCATTTTTTATTGAGTAAATAACATTGTTATCCTTACTGTCATTAACATACGTTAGCGTTGCTAAGATTTCTACTACAGAGAGTGTGAATTAACCTTTAAGTTCATTCCATGCCCTAAGCATTTATATCAAACATCAAACCTACTCGTCTTGACACTTCAAATTACATTATACATGTCTCGCTACTATCACACATATCGATCGTACCGTATTTGCCTATCTTAAGGAGCATTGTACTTTCCGCTAGGCCGTTTCAAACATTGATGCAGAAGTTGTTTGTTTTGTTAGCTCAATGGTGTTCGATAATGTTATTGAGTATTTCTCTTACGTGTTTCATATGAAATCATATGAATGTATACCATGATGTATACTATATGGTATTGTCTTGGCAAAACGCCAAATGTATGGTTCTAATGTCTTCAAACCAGTCAGAAGAGAGTTTCCTTCTATGGTTTTGCAGCATCCAATGATGTTGTAGTGTTATTATGTACGTTTTTCTATAGCTAAAGTGTCTGAGCGATTGCCCAAAACAGAGTTTTGTAGCAGCTAACGGCCTGCATATTGAATTTTTGACGCAGAGAGATTGCTCTGCATATTGAATTTTTGAATGCATATTGCATTTTGAGCAGCTATTGCCTGCATATGATCAACTTCTGAGTAACGTTTGTTTGAAATGATAACGGTCATACATTCCCGTTCGAACGTCATAGGTAATGTTAGTAATACTCGCTCAGTTTACAATTTTAATGATGCACTAAATCATGTCGATTCAGTTTTACGATTTTAATGATATTTTCACTTACCGCTCACAGGTTCGATTAAATGCAATTTCATACACACACAGGTCAAGGTTTGATTGCAAATGAACATACGTTATGGTTATTATAGTAGAATTAACATAACACTAACATTTTCATCTTCATTACTCTTGATTATTACCAAAGTTTTGCAAGGTTCTCTAAGCAAACATTCTTACCTCAATGTCGCTTGTATTTAATGATATTATGTATGCACTAAGAAGATAAATTCAATATTTGTTTACAAGTACTATCCATAATAATGAGAGTTCTTTTTACAACACTTCGCTGAAGCAAAATAATATCTGTAGTCACTGATAAATATGTTATGCTGATGTTATGCACAATAAAAAAATAAATAAAAAATAACAAAAAAGTAAAATAACATTAAAAAAATAAAGAAACCAAGAAATGTAAGCTGATATTAACTTTTTATACTCGTCTTACAGGATTAGTATTAGCATAGATTATGTACACCTATAAATCGCACACAATCGAATACACGTCGTACACGACTAGGTCGAATATTTCGTAATTGAATTAAATACGAAATTCAGAAGAAAATTTGTTTGTAAATGGGAGAAATGATTATAGTCCTATCCTCCATTCCATTCTTTCTTCATACCTTCTATCTCGTTTTCTTCTTTCTGGATATCCAAACCTCTCAATCTTTCTTTTTCTTTAAGGCATGGATGGAATATGGATTTGGTTCGTAGGATTGTATTCTTTTTTAAAATCTGAATTCAGTATCTGCAGTAACAGAACAAAATCAATTTATGCTAAAGGCTATATCTAGCCACTCCCACTATTTTATGATTCAGCCGATAAATGGATTCACACTTTCAAAACAGCTTTTAAGGAATTATTCAGTTGAATGTATCGAACATTGACACAGAGATGTCAACAGTAGCTACATAAATGAAATTCTTTCACACTTCAAGTCAATACTAATTACAATGAATATGCAGTTTAATATAACAATCTCATTAATGAATTCGTTAATTCAGAAAGGTGTTTTGCATTCTTCAAATGTATCATGAGAGAAGTTTTGCCTTCATTGATAAAATAGGTAAATATCTATTTGGAAGGCTGACAATGAAAACATCACGACATTTAGCAAGTTATACAAATATGCTAAAGCAACAGAATAATGAAATTTAAATTTTCGGTGTTATTGCTCTCGATAGGGAGATGATTTCTTCTCCTATACCTGACAAATTGATAATAGAATTAGGACATGTTAACGGCTATTGGTCCACACTCAAAAAACGCTTATACTATTAGAGCACGCGATGCTTGCTATTGTCGAAATATTCGTGAAGAATATTAGAAAAAAGAAGAAAGGATTGCAGCTCAAACGGTTGAGACTCAGCAAATTAGTCATACAGCGAAATTTTCAGTAGGCGAGTTCACTTGCTGATTTCACAGCATATTTTAATGGAATTCATCAATCAAATTGAACGATCGTATCTATCGATTACATATGTTATTCCAGAACGCCAAGGAATCCGCATCATTGTTTATGTATTTTTTAGCAACACGTATATACTGCGCTACATACCCCAGTTGTCCAGATGACATTCAAGACGTATCAATTAATTCTAGTTTAATGAAAGCATCACGAATAAACATTAGACAGTTACTAGGTTTACAAGAGATCATACCGCATTATGACACACATTTTAGATATCTTCCTAAATTAAAATATTAGATATCTCATATATGAAATAATATATTGGGAAGTCATAATTCACATCCTATTAATAAGCTGTATCACTCAATATTATGAACACGCCGTTCTATTGAGCGCATGATCCTAGGTCAATGACATATGATGGAAATAACCTAGCGCTTGCACAGCAATTTTAATTATGTTCTGCTGAAGTTATTTACAATGAAATAGAAATAATAATAAAATAATAACAAAAAGAGTAAACTAACGTATAAAAGCAAAAAAATAAAAAGACAAGAACTGCATGCTGATATTAAATCGTCTAACGTAACTAGTTGTAAAGTAAGTCATGTAGAATTTAAAAAAAACAACATAAATAATAATGATATAAAAGAAACATATTTTTTTTTCATTGCAGAACTCACCATTGTACTTGAACTTCATTGAATGTGTCAAATGTGTTTTCGTAAGATTGCCTTGAATAAAATTCTTTCTTTACCATACTGACGTCACATTACGTATTATCCTGTCACATTGCATATTTGAATGTTTTCTTAATATATTGTTTTTCTTCATTCCTCATCGAGGTACTACACGGTCAATTGTTTTTCCTATTTCTTAACTTTTGTCAGTGCATTGTATTTTGGTCTTTTTCATATTTTTACTTCCTTGTGTAATTGTCATCACTTTTTCAATTTATATTGGCTCCTTATTATACATTTTATGGTACATTTTTCTATGTATCTTTTATCATATCTATTTCGGTGCATTGTCAACGTACCTTACAGTTTATTGATAATTATACATTTTATTGTATTCTTTTTTGAATTTCACAATATGTACTGCAATGAACATTGTTCTCATTGCCTTTTTGCAAATTATCAACTTACCAATGCATTGTAATTTTTTCATCTACCTAAGCATTGTAATTTTTGATTTTTAATATTTTTTCTTTATTCTTCCTCGTATACTTATCAAATTTTTACTAGCCTCGAGGTCTCGGTTAATTTAACCAAGAGGTATTTATCAAGATATCAATTCTAAAAGAAAGAAACGAAAATATTAATTTGTGTACAACATATTGAAATCTCTAGTTATTGGAAGATAAAAACATCCAAATTTAAGATAGTGCTTTGATATTGATTTGGAGTGTAGGAGAAGCGTGCTCCAATCAATAATTCATATCCTGAATATAATAAGGACATTGAAATGAATTTAGATTAAGCATTTATTATTGTTCAGCTTTCACTTGGTAATGGAAAAAGCCTAATTAATAAACCAGTTCAATAGTTCACCAATCGGATAGAAGCCGAATAATGTTTTATCTCACCATTCAATCAATAAAACCTTATTAAATTGCGTTGTGATGTTGGGAACAAAATAATTGATAATCACCCTAGGGAATAATTAAATTAATTAAGTTCACAATGTGAATGACCACTGGAAGGTTATGGACATGATCCAAAAGGTCGTTACTTGGAAAAATACCGTCCACACACTCACACTCTACCCCCCACCAAAACTTGATATAAAGTTAAAGCTGTCCTTGGATAGCAAGCAAGAAGCACGCGTGATTTTTAGACAAACATCTTTTGAGACTGGATGTAGCACTTGTGATCAGGCAGCTTCCAGAATATAAAAAAGGCTTTGAGCTGTTTTATTCTCAGTGCATTCCCATGCTCAAAAGAGTGTCATGTCTATTTCTTACAGATTCTTGGTACCTTCTCTTAGCCAAAGCATTCCCCACAAAAAGATGTAACCGTATCTACACCATCATAAGTGACACCTTATTCTTATGAATGCTGAACTTTCTACCTTCTCGTAACTAGATACGAGAAGAAGGTTATGATAGAAAATGTCTAAAAACAACAACGCCATAATTTCATATCATAATATAGCGGCGGAGAATCCAAATCAAATATTTTCTATCATAATAATAATAATAATAATATTATTATTATTATTATTATCATTATTATTATTATTATTATTATTATTATTATTATTATTATTATTATTATTATTATTACTTCGGCATGTTCGTTTCGATATTAGTTTGATAATCAAATAGACAATAAAGAAATATTTTATCTTAAAAGATCTCGAAGCTGAATACCGCGGATAAGCATGTTATCAAAATGTGACACTGTGGTGTTGCTAAATCTTTCTGGAAAAGGAAGGAACAGTGCATGCAAAGACATTTTATGGTCATTAAATAAATCTAAGAAATTAATCCGATATGCATGCAGATTTTTGCATGTATTAAAAATCTGCAACATTCTATTTTCTTTCGAAGATGAATGACTTTCTCTCTGTTAAAACATGTTACAAGTAAAGGTATCCGACGGCTAGTGCATTCACTGTCTTTAAAAATCATTATATATATTTTTTTAAAAAAAGTATTAAACATAACATATATTAGGACATTTAAAACATTAGCAAAAATGCCTCTTCTTCACAGGCATTCTCCCTCAATTCAAATATGGTACACATAAAAGTATTGAATGGAACGCAAGTTTCTCCACTTCAATAAATAATTTCATCAACTAATTGTGATAAATATGCTTCAAACATTTATGATTTACATAAAGAAAGATGTACAAGTGTTGTGTTTTTAAAGTATCCTACAACCTAGTACATTCATTATAGTATTGTAAAAGTTTCTAAATGTAACCCACAGTCTGGTACTCTCGCTATCAAGTACAGAATAAGTTGTGTTTCTTAAAGGGGACAAAAACCATAACCTGCAAAATTTTATTGTAAATAGAAGGATATGTAGTAGTTTGTGTATATAATCTATCCTGACTATTTTGTTCTTTGCATTTATTGTATTTGCACAAACATTTAATAATAAAACGGCGTTGAATTCCGAGATCAAATGGAAAGAACCTACCCTCAAGTTGTTATCTCCCTTTCAAAAAAGACCCAGGATGTGACGTCATTTGAGACGACTCTCGTATAACAGGCATATAAATACTCAGTGTCAAGTAGAAACAATGTTTCAATGCGCAGCTCTGAATTGTGTGAATAAAAGCAGTCCCCGACAAATATTTTTTTTTTCTTCACATTTCTATAGGACCCTAAAGGGTGATTTGTATGGGCGATCAAATCAAAGAGAGAAGTGATTTATGACCGAGATATTTCGAGCATGAAAGTTTTTCAAAAGACCAGAGACTCTTCAAACTATTGGGTCTGAGCTAAAACGTTAGCGTTTGAAGCCTGATGCAATGCCGACTCTTTTTTAAAAATATTTTTCTACTCTGATAACAGGACAGAAGACGGGAAGCACGAAGGCGAGTCGTAGTCGACATAGGCCAGGGAGCATCACAGGAATCTGCAGTTTTATCAATAAAGCACGACAAAATTTATGACTACATGAAATTTCGTCGTGCTTTATTGATAAAACTGCAGACTCCTGTGGGAGCATTAAGGACTCAATAATTCAGGAGCACCGTCAACGTTTCAATACCTGAACGTGTAATTTCAGCCAATAAAGTTTAAAACCTCAGTAGCTTCTGATATTTTATTTTGCCATTATACACATACATTCACACATATTTCTAGAACTGTCATAAGTTTTCAGATTCATCAGTCAGAAGCGAGAATACATGAATCATGTGAAGGTTTCAGATGAGAAGGTCTTGCGAATCGTGCTCACTACACATGATGGTAATATTTATATATTTTTTTAACCTAGTATATTCTTCACTTTACGGAAAAATCGTCTATATGATATGTGTCGGTAGACTCTAAAAGGACAAAATAATTTACTGAATAGTATAGTTATTACACATAATTTCACAACAATTCAATCACTTTATACATGGCTACGTGGTATTTATTTTTTAACAGATTGGTTTATGGAGCCTTGGAAGAGGTGGGGGTGTCACATGTGCTCTCTTTCTCTCTCTCTCTCTCTCTCTCTCTCTCTCTCTCTCTCTCTCTCTCTCTCTCTCTCACACACACACACACACACACATTTTCTCTTCCGAGAGCCACTGAGATTGGCAACAAATATTCCATTCTTGGTTGGACATTGGAACACATTTACTACACAAGCACCTGTGTGGAAAAAAGGCTAAAATTATTTGAAAAAAAAAACCTGTTGCCTGTTTGATATTTTAGATGTCCATTTCTTTGATGAGCATTCATCTAATTATGACATGTACAAGTCCATATCAATAGCTGTTGGATTAATCCAGGCAATAGAAAGTGAAAACCAATTTCCAGCCTACCCCCTCCCCCCAAAAAACTGGCAAGAAAAACTCTGATCTGTAATATTAAATTGTTTTGACTTAAAAAAAATGAAAAGAAAGAAGAAGAATTAATGAAATAAAAAAAAATATGAATTGTGAAAGAAATCGTATTCGGTAGAAAATTATATCCCTCTCCCTACCTGGTTTATTGATTAGATTTTGTACTGCTATTTAATTTGGTATTTAAAATTAAAGGTAGTTTATAATCATCGTCATTGTCAGAACCTGACGATTCCTGTACATCTTTGTCACACGAATTTGTCTCGGGTTCATACATATAAGGTTGGATGTTAATAAAATATTCTACTTCTGGATTGTCATCCACATCACTGTCATCACTGACAGTCGACATAATTTAAACATTAAGTACAGCCAACTCATAGAATGATTGACTGTATTATCATAGGAGTCTGCAGTTTTATCAATAAAGCACAACAAAATTTCTGACTACATGAAATTACCTTAACGGTAATATAAAATAATTATTTTATAATACCGTTAGGTGATTTCATGTAGTCAAAAATTTCGTCGTGCTTTATTGATAAAACTGCAGACTCCTGTGCTATTATCAACAATGCCAGCGTGTACAGTGTCTCAAATGACGTCACATCCGCTAATTGTTCAGGGGGAGGGAAGTGCGTTAGTTTATTCAAGACGGATCGGGAGAGATGATCGGTTTTTCATAAATTTTTTCGTAACGAGTAAAAAAGAAAGGTACAAATTTTCAGAAAATGAAACACACACACACACACACACACACACACACACACACACACACATATATATATATATATATATATATATATATATATATATATATATATATATATATATATATATATATATATATACGGAGTTTGCGCAAATTTCAGTTTTGCATATTTGTACCCTTTAATGTATCCTACAGACTGGTACTCTCGCTATCAAGTATGACAAAAGTTGTATTTCTTAATGTATCATACAGTCAGGTACTCTCGCTATAAAGTACTTTACATGTTGTGTTTCTTAATGTATCCTACAGTCTGGCATTCTCTATATCAAGTACAGAAAAAGTTGTGTTACTTAATGTATCGTACAGACTGGTACTTCACTATCAAGTACAGAACAAGTTGTGTTTCTTACTGTATCCCACAGTATGGTACTCTCACTTTCAAGCAGAATACAAGTTGTGTTTCTTAGCTACAGCAAAGCGCAATTGAGTTCTCTGAGAGACTAAATCTACACATTTATTTAGGATGCCATTTTTTGTTTGTATAAACAGGCACAAATATGCCCAAAATCTTGCAATACACTTAATGCTAATGACAAAACCAAGTTCTAATTATAAAGTTGCAACGTAAAAAACAAGTTATAATTAGAAAAGCAATACCGTTTAATGAGGATTTAAGTGAACCATAGAAATAGACAGATAGAGAGCTCTGACGGCAGAATAAAGAGCTTCTCCAGCTGAAGGGAGTTAATTCAGGAGCGGAGGAGACAACCCCATATTTTGTCGAACGAAACTCCTGAAACCTCGTTTTTAATCATCCTGGAAAATAGTTGACAGTGTTTAAAATTATATATTCAGATGAATGTTTCATATAGTCAAAAGAGGATCTACTATTTGGGCTATGTCTAATATAAAATTCAATGCGATAGGATTCAAATATCCACTGACCATTCATTTCATTTAAGTACTGTCATGTGCTGATTATGTGTGTAGTTTTTGAAGAGTGGGGAGCTGTTAAACGTTTATGCTAGAATCAAAAACTGGTTTTAAACGTAGGTATACTTTATAATCACAGCCGATAAAAAGTGTTTCAAAAGTTAAATGCAAAAGAATGGTTCAAACAAATTCTCAGACTCAGTAGTAAAATGGTTTGACATTGAGACCAGAAGGATTTGTTTATTTTAATTCTTGGCAAAATATCCAGACTATATACCTCTGTATACTGAATGGTATGGCATATTTTAAGCTGATTTGAATTCTGACAACAGAACAGCCACTAAATTGCAGTCATGTATACAAAATCTCTTTTCCTCTCTATCCCGAGCATTGCTCGTAACTAGAGTGACAACATAATAGCATTGATCCATTGTCTTATATAGACTCAATTGACAGTATCATCTTTGCGTTCTCACAGAACTACACGAATATTAAAATAGTTTTACATGTTTCAACCTTAAAACATAAATCATATGACAAAACATTGCATCAATACGCGCCAAATTTACGTATTGATTGGAAGAATAAAATATCGATTAACATACATTATAGAAAAGTTAACATAATTTATATCAATGGCGGTATAACAGGAAAGTGTCACACACTTTTCGTCTGATGTACAAAGCAATGCTAATATGCCATTAAAGTAAATAAGGGTAATAATAATAATTTGATTTTCTTTCTTCCATGCTTTCAACAATGATTAACATTTAATGTGCATCTAAAAATCCAAATCCACCGGCATTTCGGAATTTAGTCAGAGCCAACAGGGAAGTGACGTATGTATATGCTTCGGAACACCAAAATGGCCAGTAGTCTGGATAAGCATTAAAACCGTGGAACTCTGTGATTGGTATGCGTCCATTCCATTTCTCCTTAAGGAGTTCCTGGTACTCTTCCTCAGGAATGATTCCCTTCACGCCCCGGGCTGAGTTTTCATAGTAACGGTAATGATGGACGTCACCCGGGACAACGGTGCCATTAAAAAATTCGTCCATGTTCAGAGGATATCCACCATATGTCTTCATGTTGCAAGGATAAATAAATAAATAAATAAATAAATAAATAAATAAATAAATAAAATAAAATAAGTTTTAAGGTTACAGACCTATTATTTCAACCTCTCTGCAGATCTTATTTTGGGGTTGGTGGATAAAATTAAATAGCGTTCTCCTAATAGTTGTTTTATCTTATATTTTTCTATTGTACCATATTTGGTGCAGCTGGTTATAATGACATGTCAATCGAACTTCTTCAACACTTTCTTATATTATTACCTGTAGGTAGTTCTCTGGCAATTGTAAGTTCTGAAAATATACAGCTGCATTATTTAAATTAGAAATAACTTCAAATGAATAAAATTCATGGATTTATTTGAGTTACTCCGTATGTCAAATCATATATACTACAAAATATGATTTACATAAAACAAGTTGATTCTGAAATATGTGGATATAAATTCCCTGCATAGGCTTTAGAATTTTGTCAAGTCTGTGAGACAAAGTACCACAAGCTAACCTGCATTAGAGAACATTGTGTAACTGCGATAATAGCATTTCATCCATCTTCGCAGGCCAAGGTTCTCATAACCCAAGCAACCGCATCCAGTCAAAATTAAGTTGTTCAAATTTGAACTCTGTTCCTACGTGTTTGAGACAAGGGAAGCACATCTTGAAGGGACTGATAAATATCACTTTTCCAATGCCGGTCAGTGTTTGCACAAATATCTTTCACCAGAAGAGATAAGCAATGGCTTCCCTCTGGTACATAGTCATACCTTTGATGTTAAACGTGCAAAGTATCCTTTTTAGGTCAATTGCCACCACCGCTTTCGACCGATGTGCAATGTACTACGCTATTTGTTACTTAAGAATTACATACTAATGGAATCCAATAGATGTTGCTAGGACAAAGCACTGATATAGCTGTTCGATCCGCCAAGGTGAATATATGGTTATCGGAACCTTGGCTAGCGAAGATGCCTTTCTGCTGGCTGAAGGTAATGAAGTGATGAAGTGTTAAAGACAGATTGATACATATGAACTGTTACTTACATTTGGTCTGTCTGGTTGGGTAGAACATACATATATAATTATATATTATATCAAACGATCTATATCAAGCAATAAGATAAAGATATGAGGGAATAGTCCTGGCTGAACGCAATGTTGTAAGGACGTTTTAAGTAAGAATGATTTTCACACTATTAATTGTTGTAACATTAGATAACATAATGAAGTTGCATGCTCAAAACCTGCGTAGCAGTCATTGAAGTGGCTAAATGTAACGAGGTAAAGAAGTACTAAATAAGATTGACAGACATAACAAAAAGTTATGACTTTTACCTCAGCATTGTCTGGTCGTGTAGAACAGCCTTATCTAATTATTTGTTCGTTAGAAGAATGAGTCCAACTGATGAAACTGTTTGTTTTTTGGTTCAGTAAAACACTTAATGTTCGATGAATTCAAGCCCAGTTTACCTGACATTTACGGAATTATTTGCTACATATGTATGTTCCTCGTTACAGTTGGCCATATAAATTCTTTGTAAATGTTTTACGCTACTATTCTGAGCAAATTATATTTGTTTCTTGCGCGCTCAATATGGCATGCGTAATTTGCAGGTGATTATTAAAAACAGATTCAATCATCAGTCACCTCTCAGTTATGTGGCAATTGATCGACTGCCCCATGTGGAAATCAAAATGTCATTTGCTGATTATCGAACTATGACTGAAACGGAGAAAACAATTGACGTGCTGTCAAATAATAAAACACTTGAAACAGATACTATACTAGCAGAAGTTTGTAAAGCCAGAGGCTCTAACATGGCACAGAAAGTGGCTGAACGCCTCCAGTCAATGTTGACAGAGGAAGCCATAGCCTAGGAGTACGAAGACGCATCCAACGTTTATCCCTACATGCGGAAATTCAACAGACAATCATTCGACAATTATTGGGGCGTCTACTCGCCAGAATTCTGATGAATTGCCTTTTATATCACACCGATCAAGGACTCCTGTATCAGTCAGTGTGTTTTCAAGAAAGGATAAGTTACCAACTCCAAAAAAAAATGCAAGGAACAGAACTTTATCCTGTGTACAATAGTCGTTCGTCAACGTCACAAAAGCCTTTGACACTGTCAGTCTTTGGGAGCCTCTGGAAGATTATGGCAAGGTCAGGTTGCTCAGAGCGAATCAACGTAATAATTCGGCGATTTGATGATGCGTCCCCGACACCAATGAAGTTAAATAATAATTCATGTTGGCCCCAATTCTCCTCAATGCTATGTTCTTTGTCCTCTATGACTCTGACACTAGGATTGATGTCAGATAAAAAACTGATGTCAAGTTTTTGAATCTCAGGCTAAGGCCAAATTACAAGAAGTAGTTTTTTGTGATCTCTTATATGCTGACGACTGTTTCCTGAATTTTAAATCTTAGACTGGCATGCAACATAATATGGTCCAACTCTCTTTTGTTTAGGACAGTTTCAGTCTTACAGTTAGTGTCAAGAAGGCAGAGTTAATGCACAGACCAAGTTAATGCACAAACCTCCTCCATAAACGCCTTTCGTTGAACTCCGCAGTATATTAACTGATCAAAAAGTTCAGGCCGTAGATAAGTTCACCTACCACGTCAGTGCATTGCACTTGCAGTCCACGATGACTAAACCGAAGCCAGAATTACCAAAGTGTAACAGACTGAAAACTGAACACATGTTGATCATATGCATGCGAAACCCTTGATGGTGCACTGAGCCGTTTTCACAAGGCTGCCTGAGGGGTTTGCTGGGAAAACGATCGTGTGGCATGGCATGGTCGCAGATACCGAGGTTCTCACACGAGCAGGCATTCCAAACATCCACACTCTGTTGATAAAATCACCTATGAGATGGGCAGGAAACATCACCAAGATATCAGAAGAGCGGCTTTTACATTGAACTGAAGGAGGAAAAGCTATCTCAGAGAAGACAGAAAACGCTTTAAATAATTTTGAAGCACCTCAACATTGATCCTGATTTTAGGAAAGATCTCACACACGATTTTTCCATCTGGTGCAGTCTCACCCATACCTAATATGTATACCTTTGCTTGTGCACGAGAGAAGACTTCATTCGAAGGTGTGCGAATATCTTTAATTAAGAAGAGACTTGTTTATATGATGCCTCAGATACATACTCTTTCTGATATGAATTTACTTGACAAGAAATAACAGCTCCAGATCTTCGCATTTAGAAACGACTTCTCAACGAGAACATTTTGGTTACCAAAACAGTTTTCCTAGTCCTAAATTCACACTTAAACACACGCACCTCACGCACACACACACACACACACACACACACACACACACACACACACTAAAATAACATGGTTTATAGTAAGCGTTGGTATAAAGCAATACCAGTACTATTGGTATATCAAATTCTCATGCACAATTGCGCATTTACACGCATGTATAAACAGTGTCTTTACCTATGAATGATTGTAGAATTTATAGTCATTCGAAGCAACGAAAAAGGGGAAAGATCAAAACGGAGGATAAAACCAAAATTTTGTATGGTCGGCAGCATTCAAGTGTATCATTCTAGTGACTTGTGACCCACTTTAGCCATCGCTCCAGCTTCAAGAGCGAAAATGTGATTTTTATCATGAGTACGTTTAAAGTACGGCATTTTAAGTTATTTATATTGCATTAGCACACACATACAACGACAATACAACCATGATATTTTTGAGGGTATGAACTAAGAAAAAACAACAGATACTATTCAAAGACCAAATGCAATTATCCAAAAAGAGTGGCAGTGGCTTCCTTGCCTAATTAATAACGCTTCATATTATTTTCACAAATGATATGCGGATGAAACAGTTCCGCCAATTCCCGCCAATACCATCACACACATACAGAAACACAAACACATATACACCAACATAAACACAAATGTATGCACAGAGTAGTCCTCAATAAGTCTTGTTTTGAATAAGATGGACAAAAATCAAAAATCCCAAATACCTTTGTTTGGGATATCAGACGTAAAATGCACATCTGTGTAACTATGGCGAAGAATCAGGAAACATATTCATGAGACTTACCAGAATTCCCGCTGTGTAACTATTGGTGAGATTCTGGTTTTTCTATTATACATATGCTTACCGTCGGTCCTTTTATGGATCCGGAAAAGAAAGCATTCCAGGGTTTGAGATCTGAGTTTAGAACATAGTTCTGGAGGAAGTTTGCCGACTTTGCGAGGGTAAATTGGACTTCTTCAGGAGTATCTGCAGAAACAAATATTGCAAATCTTAAATCTTTTTCAATAAACAAAGAAAAGATATAAAACTATTGTTTACGATTTTCATTCGTATTTAATATCAACTGTCTCTTGAAAGTTCCTCAAAAATATGTGCAACAGACCTCAATTAAAATGCCGTGTTTTAAGCTTGACCATCTCTGTTCTGATAATATGTCTAAGTCTGATCATAAATCTACTTCTTTCACATCCCTTGTGGGAGGCTTCTATTTTGGGAAATTATCTTATTCCTTTAGAATTTAATGTTTTGCGTTTTAATGATTAGTTTTATCTAAAAGGTTAAACAAAATATTTTTATTCTTTACTTGGAATCAAATGACTCTTACCAGCATCCCAAACTAGAGATTTGTTCTTATCGTCATAAACAGTCCATGTAGTTAACAAGGCATTGATGGCCATTGCTGTAGTATACAGTCTATCTTCTCCGTATTCCTGGATATAACAAATAATTTTTTGCCAGAATACAAATCGAAAATTTAAAAGACTGTTATAGTATTGTGAATTAAATCCCAAATAATCCTAAATGATCTGTCACAAGCCTAAAGGTTTAGAAAGTTCCTAATGAATTCCGATAATCTTGAATATACTGATATACCAAGAGTCTTGACAATCCTGTTGTACCACATAATCCAGAATGTCTTTGAATTAATTCTCACTAATCCTAAATTCCCCGGTAAAATCTCAGGTCTTGATGTCAAATCCAAATAAATATCTTATTTACTAGTTATAATCATGACAAAATCAGGAAGACAAAACATGACGATAGACAGGTAGACAAATATTCTATCACGGACAATGTTCAATTACTCAGTATAAATTAAAAATATACATATCTATAGCAATATTACTAGTACAGGCAGCATTGGTGATGGTAGAAACAGTAGTAGTTCGTGTTTCTTGTTATTTTGCTGAACCAACCCGTTGTAGTAAAGCTATAGTTGGTAGTAGTTGTTGTAGTCAGGACCTAAGGAGTGCGCGCTACAGGTGACCTCTTGACAACCAAAGCTGGGGAATGACTTTTTGTGGAGTTTGCGGTAAGTTTTTTTAAAATTGCAATTTGGAGGTGCCGAGGCGACGCTCGTCAGGAAGCCGTTTCGTCCAACACAAATTTGTGACCGACAAAGTATTGGTAGTAGATGTAGTAATAATAATAGTAGTAGTAGTAGCAGTAGTAGTAGTTGTTGTTATTGTTTACATGGTAAAGTTACTAGTATCTGTAGTAGTAAATTAATTGGTTTTGGTTTAGTGTTTTATTACACAGCAACACCTTTAAGGTCATGTCGTGCCAATGGAAATACAGCAAAATGCCTTCACCAATGACACACCCAGACAGCCGATCCGGATTTAACTGATAATGGGAATCAAACACGTATCCTTAATATCAGGTGTCTATCGCTTTTACTACTCACTGAAGTTATCAACAGTACGTGTGTCTACTATTAAGTAGTCCATGTAAGAACTGACAATGGCCCAAACATTGTGTTACTAATTAAAGCAATATAGATTTTGAGCTTTTCCTAAAGAAAAAAAATGGATAAAATTGTTGAAGATATAAAGAGTTAAGATTGCATTTTATGTTGTAAATGGTTAATTTATTAAAATTATATTTTCTGTGTTAATTTAAATCCACTACAGTTTATGATATTTGACAGTTATCATTTTCGTGGTTATTGATATTATTGGTATTGCTCACTCACAGTTGTTGTTATTTATTATTTTTGCTCACTCACCACAGTGTTGTTCTTTATTGGTACTGCTCACCTCAGTGTTGTTACTTATGAGTATTGCTCACTGATCACATTGATGTTTTTTATTGGTATTGCTCACTGACCACATTGTTGTTACTCATTGGTATTGCTCACTCACCACAGTTGTGTTATTTTTTTAGCATTGTTCACTCACCAGTGTTGTTATATATTAGCATTGCTCATTCAGCAAATTGTGTTTTTTTAAGTATTGCTCACTCACCACACTGTTGTTATTCATTATATTCGTTCACTCACCACACTGTTGTTATTTATTGGTACTGCTCACTCACCACACTGTTGTTAATTAGTATTGTTCACTCACCACACTGTTGTTATTTATTGGCATCGTTCACTCACCAGTGTTGTTATTTATTGGTATTGTTCACCACACTGTTGTTATTCATTATTATCGATCACTCACCATGGTGTTGTTATTCATTTTTACCGATCACTCACCACAATGTTGCTATTTATTGGTATTGCTCACTCACCACACCGTTGTTATTCATTTTTATGGTTCACTCACCACACTGTTGTTATTACCGATCACTCACCACGGTCTTGTTATTCATATCCAGATCTCCATTCCCGAGAAAATCGTCAAAGTACCTCATGGTATTTCCGTGGTATTTTACTGATTTCATAATGGCATCTGTCATTGATGTCTTCAATGATTCACCGAGATAATCCTGTACCTTCCGCATAATCTAACGATAATGATAATGAGCATGGATTTTAACGTAAAATAAATACTCGAGAGTAAGGTAAATTGTCAGAAAGTGGAGGAAAGCTGATGTAAATCATTAGTACATGCTAGTAGCAAGTAACTAATGACATAAACTGTAACAAACATGGTGTTTATGGTCGGATTATTTTAATATGTATAGGACAGATTGATGGACATATCGGGGATTATTATCGATAGATTGTACATGGAGATTTTTCAATATATCTTATACATAATTTCCTTTGTGTGAATTTATGTAGTCTTTATCCCATTATTTAGGGAACATTTCATATTTTAGCTTTATTCTAGTCCAGTATACCTACAACCTAGTCTGATAAATCAACCTAACCATAATCCCCCAAATCTGTGTTGATACTGATGGAGGATATGTGGGTGTGATGTAACCTGTTCATTAAAATGTAAACTTTTGCTGCATGCAGATCGTTCCGATACGAGTCAGCATACATTTTTGATACATACTTTTAATTGGTAATAGCCATATCTAGCGCGAAATTCAAAATGGCCACAAGACCACAAGACAGATGGTTGTGCTATTCTAAGTGAATTTACAAGTCTACAAGCAAAAGATTTGCCCCGGAAATATAATATACATGTCACCAAAAGAAGCCACACCAACGAGAAATACCGGTAAGTACATAAAAGGTAAACCGATAAGTGCAGCAAAAACTGGCAGCAGACAATTGCAGCTTTCAATCAATAGGTAATATCATCCCCAAACCTGAAAATCAATATATTCACGGGCGAAAGCCGATTTAATAGATCAACATATTTTACCGGGTGTGGTAACGGACCCTTCTTTGAAAAATGTCGCAACTCTGCATATGTTCTGGCAACAAACCAATAAAACTCGAATTCGGACGGGTAGTAAAGAAGAGCCAAGTCACGTCTAGCAGAAAAATTGGTGGATATCATAAATCCAATCAGAGATGACGTATTGAGATAAATATGCTGAAAATATAAATTGTAAATATTAGGCTTTCAATGCCATGCACGATTCATTTTCTTCAAGAAGTGGTAGTATTCATTGCAAACCATATATGACGCCAGAAATTAAATATTTCTGGTTCCCAACTGATGCAATGAAATAATTTGGGAACCATAAAAATATATGGTCTTTTTTAAAAAAAAATTGTTCACATACATCGGCTTTATATAATAATAATAATAATGATAATAATAATAATAATAATAATAATAGTAATATTAAAAAAATTAATAATAATAATAATAATAATAATAATAATAATAATAATAATAATAATAATAATAATACATGTTAATTTATTCATGCTAACTTTATATATTAATTCAACATTCAAAATGTATGATTTACACATTTACCAATGTTATTAAAATCATTTTGTTATTGGCTTGTTTATTTTGAATTATATGTCAGTTATCATATTCGCATTATACATATATGTTGTAATAGTAGATGTGAATCCATAAGTCTGTCCATACGCCAGTCAGCTGGGTAAAAAAATACTAAACAAGGGAAATGAATGGTAATGGATTCCATCCTAAATTTTCTAATGTATTAATTGTAATGTCAATTTACAATCAAGTAAGTTAGACCACACCATATAAACAAATATATAATTTAATAAGCTTAATTGAGAGAGAGAGAGAGAGAGAGAGAGAGAGAGAGAGAGAGAGAGAGAGAGAGAGAGAGAGAGAGAGAGAGAGAGAGAGAGAGAGAGAGAGAGAGAGAGAGAGAGAGAGAGAGAGAGAGAGAGAGAGAGTACTTGCAGTTCCGGATCATTCAGAATTTCCGGTTCTAGAAGACCATTCAAAATGGCGGATGTTATGCCAAACACTACGTTTGCAGCAACCGTAACATCGACATTGTTTGTGTTTCCTGGAATATGCACTCCTCTCGGCTCCCATACCTCCTCTTCTTTAAGATCTTCAGCCTTTTTTGAAAAGCAGATTTATGTATACCTACTAACAGATTTCCGTTATTATCTTGTAGTTACACTAACCTTCATCGGCACAATAATTATTTCCTAGTTGCTACATAGTTTGTGATCTTGTATCAAATATTTACTTTAAAGCCATGTTTTCAGCTAAATATACTTAATACTGTCTGAGTTTAAACATTATCAATTTGCTATATACTCCTGTTATGTTAGTCTTCTTTGTGAGGCCTATTCGAAAGGCCTTTTTTGTGAGGCCTATTCGAAAGGTGCTCCCGCAAGTTAACATTTGTTATGAATCACTCACATTAGATAAGGTCCGATGGTCCTGCTACTAGTCCTAAGTAAAGACAAAAACTTGTTCATGGTACTATTGATTGAATTTCTGGAATTATTTATCTCCATTAAAAGTAATCTGTGCTGCGTCGGACTTATTTCAAATAAGAATGATGCAGTTATTTACTCTAGAAAATAATCAGATCAAACTCTATCCGTAGTCAGGATGTAGTTTGTAATGCTGAAACGTAACTATCAACCACAGTCGATTCCCATTACCAAGATTTTATTCGATAAGCTCCTCAGCAATATCAATGCCAATATGTATATGCTTGTTGATAATTCTTATGACTATAAGATCAGAACATTTTGAGCTTGTGTTTTTCTGATCGCTTTGGTTGTCTAGTGGTTAGAGCGTCCGCCTCGGATGCGGAGGTCGCGGGTTCTAACCCCGGCCGAGTCATACCAAAGATTTATAAAAATGGTACTAACAGCTGCCTCGCTAGGTGCTCAGTATTAGGAGGTTAGTATTAGAACTGATCGGCCTGATGACAGAATAAGGTGACGTGGTGGAATATCATGTTACATGTCTGCGGCATGATGCCTTAGTGCTAGACATCACTGTAAACTGCCACAATGAAGACATCGTAGCGATATGACTGAATTTTGTTTTTCAACCTAATTTAAAAATCCTAAGCACACACACACACACACACACACACACACACACACACACACACACACACACACAGAGTTTTCGCTGAAGCAGCATGACACTAGATCGATTGACATTCGAGACTGTTACTTTTTAAATAAAAAATAATACCTAAAAATGTTCAAACGTTCGTTACTTTGACACAACATGTCATGTTTAGAAACATCATGGTAACATACCCACGTTGGTACGAGAGCTATGTCCTGGTCGTCTTTTTGAAGCTTTTCTAGAAAGAATCTTAGAAAAACATATGTCCTGTCATCTATGAGATTGACGGCGTAATCTTTCGACAATGGCCTGTAGGCAAATTTTTTCAAGGCATCAAATATGGAGGAGATATTTGTGTTCTGAGAACGCCATTGTTGGTACGATTGAGGCAGATCCTCAGCCAGAGAACTTAAAAGGGATCCCAGACCTAGATTCGCAAAAGTGTCGTCAAAGTCAGGCGGAAGTAGAAAAGCATCTAGGTAACCAGTCCTGGCAAAAAGTGAAAAGAAGTAACATGTCATAGAATCAACATTAATAAATCAAACGTTCGGAGAGAAATTTATCTTTGTGAAGAGTGTTTTTCTACCATAAAGACTCTTTCAAAAGCAATGCTTGAAATAATACTCATATTTACATCAAAACTTTCTGTCCTGCTGCCCTAAAACAAGTTCTTATCTCGTGTACTAGGTTAGATACAATCGAGAAATGATGATAGTGGTAAATAACTCTAATAGCAAAGAAGTAACTCAATCACTTTTAGATTTTCCTCTTCCTCCAACCAAAACACCTTCCTCCCACTACCCCCTTCCCTTCATTTTCGCTAACCTGGTAAAAATCATTTCACTTGCCCAAGAATTATTGCACCAGCAAAAGAAGACTGATGAGATCCAGCATGATGCATGATATCTATTGTAATTCACTGAGTACCTTCCTTTTGGAAAGGAGTACACACGTGTGGCAGGGTGAAAATTAGTGCTGACGTACACGTCAAAATACTTATAATGTTCTGCCAACAAAGTAACTCGCATTTTGAGGTGATTTTCTGTCAACCATTATATGTGATTTATCCTATATAACAAAAAATGATCTCAAACACCCCTCACCGAAAAATTGAAAAACATGCTCGTTTCGTACGTCTTAAATATTGTGAGCTGCATTCCATATTTTAGTACATTTCACTTAGGTCTATGCGAATTCGATTGCTACAACTGACCCTAGGTATTAGTAGTACCTTAACTTACCTAATGCTTAGGAGTCGTTCCATTATTAAAGCTATATCACTAAAGCCAAGGTCTTCTAGTATCCTCTCAAGCCTCGTCCAGTTAACGTCTCCCACCATTTCGAAAAAGTAATGAAGATTGTCCGGGTAACTTATCCACGTCTTGCTAGTGCTGTTATAATGCTGTGGCCAAAACGCCATCAGAGAATTCGAGTAGTTTCTGTTCTTATCGTGATAATTCTGGAGGGATGCAACTGCCGACATAATCTGTTCTTCAGATGGTTTAGGACCATTTCCAAATCTAGTTGTGTGCATAAAAACTGGATTAAAGTACAGTTTAATAAATGCTGTTGTTATTAATGTTTTTGTGTGAACTCCAGGTCTTAAAATATGCAACAGAAAAAGGTAACACCAACCATATATGTAAAATCCAATGTTATTTTTTTATCTACAATACAAAGTGAAAATTCAAGCGACAATTACAGTATTGTGAATTAAATCCCAAATATTTATAAATATCCCATCAAAAGTCTAAAAAATATTATGTTATGAATGAATTCATATGGTCTTGAATCTTGAATGTCCTCGTGTAACACAGTATTCCAAAATAGTGTGCAAAAATCCAAAAGTAAATGATCACTTGGGCAATTCCAATGAACATATTAAATAAACAATTCCTCTCGAATTATATCTGATGTCTACAACAAAAGTGTTACCTCTAATCATTGATGCTCACAGGCTGATATAGAACATAAATAAATTATTTCTTAATAAAAAAATCTTTTTATACACATTTTCACTTTATGTAGATGTGAATCATTCCAACGGAAAATTACAATCTAATTGTAAACAAGACTGGGTATAGAATGATACGAATTCAAATACTATGTAAATTTCCTATTTGCAAGTAAAAATCATGGGCAAAAGTTAGCTAAACAAACATGTTTTTATCTAACGTACAACTTACAATCATGGACAATAGTTAACGATACAACTTAAATATTCATAACACATCCCCTCATGATGAAAGATAGTATAATAACCATAATGACATTTAGGAATTAGGAAGATGTCCTATGAATGCCACTCAGCCTAATTACAAAAATCTACACAAAATAAAGCAATATAGTATTTCTATACACGTAAGAGTGTATCCTCCCTAATATTATCTTTCCCGCTGATTAGTCTTAAGTCGATGTTGTATTATTAAAGCAATTAGCTCTTTCTCAATAATCTCTTAATTCTATTTTTCATTTTGTTAAGGAAAGCAAGTGGAGTGTGATCACTCAATACAACAATCGGATAAAATTTGAACTAATATACACTTCAAAATGTAGTAAAGCCAAAAAGGATGCCAAACATTCCTTCTCGATTGTGAGGTAAGTTTTCCGTGCTTGTTTAGCTTTTGTTGGAAAATAGCACGCCTGATTATCCGCACCATCGTTATCGTAACTCTACATCACTTGCATCAACAGATTTTTAACATGATTGGCTTAAATTTGGAGCTGAAAGAAGTGGTGCACACTTAAATATGGCCTTTTCTTTTTCAAAGGCCTTCTAAAATTCGTCAGACCAATGAAACTTGGGTTTCTTACTTAACATATTTGTCAGAGGGTCGGCAATTATGGAGAAATGTGAACAAAATTTCCGATAATATCAAGCATTAACCTAAATTCGCATCAGTTGTTTTGTACTTAATGCCACTGCGAATTCAGAGATAGCCCTGACCTTAACGCCTACAGGTTTAACTTGACTGTGTCCCACATGTCCTGAAAATGTGACACAAGCAATACAAAACTCTTAACTAAATGAACCGCCATATTTACATCACTAAGTCGATGAAAGTGTTTATGACCAGTTATCGTTGTTGATGATGACGGCATCGATGTACGTGTCACAGTTATCTGGACCAGATGTTATCATTTTTATTATACTTTTAATTAATTTATTCTTGGCATTGTATATGTATCTATTTTGGTAACTATTTTGACTTTGTATACTCAGTACACATGCAGTAAATATTATCTGCTTTAGGCACAAGAATAAATGGTAAACTCCAGTTATTTTTAACTTGGTTTTATAAACTCATTCTCCAGTAAACAATGACTTTCTTTTTTAAATAGTCCTGCTTGAAAGGACTCATCCGAGAATGACGTTCTTTCACAGACGTGTAATAGACAATCTCAAATTCATGACAGATTTTATTTGTTCGCAATGGGTCATCAGGAAACAATTCATATAATAGCTGTTTTAGTACACTCCTTTTCCTGTTGTTATAGATGTGAAAGTTTCTGGTCCAGATTTTTTTATATTTCTGAATTCCGAAGATATGTTAAGGCACTGGGGTCAGATTGCATTCTATCGTTTACATCCTCAATGGTTGGGATAGGTACAAATAAATTGATTGAATTATTAACCTTGCTCTATCTGTGAACATACTCCTTTAACATATTTACATGACAATTTTGTTTTTATTTCCGCCTTTCAGGAGTGTTAACATTATAGTTTTAACACATTTATGTTCTTTTCAAATGTATAAGGACCATACAATTGAGTCCGAATACGATTCTGAGGTATGGGTATGGGAGCCAGAACTTTATTACCACGATGGAAACCCATTTCCTTTGTACTTCTGTCATACATTAATTTCAGTTTTAACTAAGAATAGTTAAGATCAGTTACTGACACTTCACAAACTCTCGACAACTGATTTTTGAAATAAGAGACATAAAGATAAATCTTGGAATTTTCATTTGAAAGAATTGTTTTCTTTAATAGCTGCAATAGTTCAGAACAGAGCTTGAAAAAATACTAGTTCAAAAGGAATAAAACATAATGATTCTGGAAGTAATTTCCTACTAGAAAATGACAGCAAACGAACACCATCATCCCAGCCTTTTACTGTATCAAAGCAATATGTCCGAATTATACTTTTCAAAATCTGACGAAATCTTTCCAAAGTCCCGTGACTTTCAGAGTGATATCCTGAAGACTTAAGCCATTGGATATCTAACTTATTCATAACTTACTGGAAAATATCTGACATACAATTTGACCATTGATCAGAATGGATAGATTTGCGAATTCTAAATGTGAGAAAAATATCAATGCTTTTACTTTTGTTTTATTAATAAAATTAAGGAAAGAAATTGCCGTTAAATCTTGTGGACTCACATCATGGTCAACGAATACTGGTTGCTTAACTTGTTCTCAGGGAGGCCGTTATTCTAAATGGTTCGTCAAATGCAGTGATAGCATGCAAATGAGCCTTAGGTATCTTCTAATTGTGTTTTTCTACCATATGATAAATGTGTTACTATCTAGAGTATTTACAAACATTAGTATTAATTTTCGGCCAATAAAAATTGTTCAAGATTATGTGATCCATCTTGAAAATTGCTTGTTGATGTCACTTCGGAACAACAACTTGACAGCTCACTGACTACTGGTCATCATGTGGTCTCCATTTTCTACAGACGTTTCAGTGACAATTTACTGAGGTACCTAAATAGTTTGTGATCAGTGGAGGATATTGAGAATTTCTCTCTCACAATGAACGCACTTTATTAAACAAGTGGTCTCGAGGGTCGTCCATAAGTTTGTAAAGATGCCTGCATTTTATTTAAATCCCTTGGCCATATATTTGCGTTAAAAATTCTTCAAAGCAGTAGCGGTTTCACGAAGCTTTGCTGGTATATGAAATCTTTCAGTAAACGAGTGAGCAAATAACATAGTTTTCATGGGCTGAAATATATACATTCATGTGAATATATGTTCTGAAGGAATGGAAGATAATCTGCCACAATTGAACATACATTTCATGTCTTTATTTAGAACTTGACATATGTAGAAAATAAATGCAATTCAAAATTACATATAACAAGATTTCCATTGAATATTTTGAAGAAATTATCACGTAGTGAATATTTAACCTTTTAAAGCTGTTAAAGCTGACCAATCAAATGTCCCAAGTCTCTACTTATTTAAAAACACAAGCTACCGAAAAATTTTAGCTAGAGGAGTGAAGATGGAAAGATTATCGCAGGTAGACATATCCAGAGATGAAATGACCCCCCCCCTGCAAATTGTAGCGATCATCAGTAGCATGTTTGTTATTGAATGAAAATGTACAATGTTGGTAAAGAAAATGAGTAAAACAAATTTTATTTTCTTGCTCCATATTTTACATCTGAAATCTTAAGAACAACACATTGATTTCTTGTGTCCTAAAATAGTTTTAACTTACTTGTATGCCTCCAAAAGACATGACGTAATCCATGTCGTTGCAAACATGTTGTCGTCATAAACTTTGAAGATTTGTCGGAATAACGTCATATCTGGCCGGCCGTGGAAGTAGAACTTCACGTCGCTTTCATACATTCCCTTGTGTTTTTCCCAGAACAGAGGAGGAATAAATGGTTCATCTCTCTTAACTTGCAGAGAATAAATCTTATCAAATAATGCTTGGATCGTTTTATTAAGAAAATCATCCTGCGCTCCCGACGATTGAGCGACGACCATTACTAATATAATAGATAACGTGAACAATGGTATTTCAGCCATTTTGGACTAAGTGAATAATCCTCAGTGAATTTCATTTATCTCTTGATGGAACAGTTGTGTGAAGTGATATGATCACGTGATTTTGCAAGTCAATGGTGTTTAGAAATGCTTCCATTTTAGGTCTGTTTATCAGTGTCTTTATCAGTCCCATGAGCGTGTTACAGATGTACGTGATATTACCATGTGCACACATTGAAGCATTCCTCCGACTACATGATCAAGATTTAGACTACCATATGGTATTTCGACAGATAAAACTTTGGTTTCGATCGATCGATCGATCGATCGAGAGAGAGAGAGAGAGAGAGAGAGAGAGAGAGAGAGAGAGAGAGAGAGAGAGAGAGAGAGAGAGAGAGAGAGAGAGAGAGAGAGAGAGAGAGAGAGAGAGAGAGAGAGAGAGAGAGAGAGAGTGTGTTTGTGTTAACCACGTTAACCATTAGAATCTCGGAATATATGAAAATTACATTATAATATAAATTTTCTTAAATTTATGTATTATTTCTGAACGTCTTATAGCGTTGAAAGACACATGGTTATGGTTGCAAAAGAAATGATTGATTTTATGGATAATGTTGGTCTTAAAACCAGTATCTCTTCTCTCCTTACACACACACGCGCGTACACTCACACACACACAATAATAATAATAATCATAACGTATGTTACCGGTTGAAATTCAGATATGTAACATTTAACATAAAATATATTTTTTGAAGTAAAATAATGAAAACATGTCTCATTTATAGTACCTATATTACACTATGTTCACGGCATATTAGGCTCACCCTCATGTGACGTGCACACACACACACACACACACACACACACTATCGTTAGTTTCCTTGAGACTATATACAATAGTTTTGCTTGCAAAATTTGTTTTGCTTTGTTTGTTAGTTTTGCTTGTTTCATTATTCTAATTTGTTTGCTTGGATTTGTTTGTTTTGCCTTGCTTAAGTGCGATGCAAGGACTTAAAAAAGGTGTTCCAGTTGAACTCAATACACACCACTCTAAGTATGGGAAAATCTATGGTAAATGGGTCTGTACATTTGGATTGGGAATGACAGCATGGGGGAAGAAAGATTTGTGGGCTGAAAGGAGCAACAGGGGGGGGAGGCTGAACCAACCAAATTAAATCTTTTCGCCACCCCCCCATCCCAAATAGTCAGCAACAAAGCTGCATTTAAACAATCTAAAGGTTAAAAAAAATATCTGAAATACATATGACACCCAAAAAATTACAAAAAATGGTGGACCTACCCCTTGATGCCTAAAATTTGGGGGTATCCGGGGTACCCTTAGGACAAGATTTTTAGGCGAAAATTTTATCCAATCCGATACGATATCTTGTCCTAGGATCATGTAAATTTATTGTAATAAACCCATGAGGGGTACGAGCATGACTAAAGAAATTTTTAAATTTATTAAAATCCATGTCGGAACACCATGTCTGCCAAATATTTCGCAATGTATGATTATCAACACCGTTAAACACACATAAAAAATTACAATTATCACGGATTACTTTAGGTATTTGGGTATATCTTTGAGTTAAATAAAACATATCGGCGTGTTTATGACGTCCTCGGGAAAATAGCAAAGCTGACCCTTTCTGATTGTCCAACATTACGTCATCAAATATTATCATATTATTTAAAGATACATCTAGATCATCTACGTGAGGACATTCTGTAACATCATATATAAATTCTACTGGATCGGATCCTAAGTTTTCCCCAGCTGTCTCATGAAAATCTTTCAATACTGTATAACAATCTTGATCATCTGCGCTAGGTGCTATTAAATATAATTTATCCCAGTTGGTATATTTCATTATCAATGTGAGTAAAAGCTGCGTTTTACCTGACCCTGATGGTCCTATAATAATACCTCGAATTGAATTTGGCAGCATTTCATGATGTTTAATTGGCGGTTTTCCTTTTTTTGCTGAAAAGTCAAGAACTTCCATTTGATTATATCATAATAATATTATGGATCTACATTGTGCTAAATGTAAGACACGTACAGGGACAAATGATCTGACGACGATTGTAACTAAATATAATAGACATGCTGCTACTGGTACATGCGTGACATGCAATACAAAAAAATTTAGATTTATAAAAAAAGAGGTGGTGATATTGCCAGAAAGCTCGCAAAACTCACACGACTCCCTTGGGCTAAATACCCTGGTGAAAAACATCTCCCAGGATATAGCTACTGCGGACCAGGTACCCGGCTAGATATACGATTAAATGAAAATAATCAACCTAATCCGGGTGAATTTCCCATTAATGCCATAGATGAAGCCTGCAGAATACATGATATTGCGTATAAAAGTGATAATCTGCAACAAAGACACCTCGCTGATGTTAATCTAATTCATGCATTAAATTCAATACCTGATAAAAATTTTAGAGAAAAAGTTGCAACATGGATTATTAAATCCGCGATGAAAGGTAAATTGTTAATTGGTGCAAGTGTTTAAATAATGGTAGTAGTAGAATCGCGAGTATTTTAAAGGATGAAAAAAATTTATTATTCTCCGCGGGGATATTGGAGAGGAATATCCGCTATAGATAAATTAGCTGCTGCGGCAAAAATTCCATATGATACCGCAAAAACGTGGCTATCAAAACAGGCTATATGGCAAATTTACTTACCTAAACCAAAATCTATCAAATATGGATCATTTGACGTTTATACTCCAAATGAAGTGCATCAGGCTGTTATTTTATATTTACCGCATGACAAAAATTATAAATATGCGTTAACAGTAGTTGATATAGCTACCCGATACAAGGATGCTGAACCGTTATTAACAAAAAAATCTGCAGAAGTCATACAAGCATTTAAAAAAAAATCTACAAACGCGGTCCACTTACATGGCCAACTTTACTTCAGGTTGATCCTGGTAATGAATTTCGCGGTGAAGTTACATCTACGATGACTAAAAAAAATGTTACTATCAGGCGCGGACACACTGCAATTCATCGTGATCAAGCTATTGTTGAGCGATTTAATAGAACCCTTGCAGATAAATTATTTGGTTATCAATACGCAAAAGAATTTATTCAGCAAAATAGATCAACAGAATGGGTTAAAAGACTTCCAGCTGTGATAAAAACAATTAATGATGAATATCAGGTAAAAAAAATAAAACCGGCTATTTTTTTTTACCAAATTCTCCGGAAAAAAGAATACCATGGGATTCCACAGTAAGATATTTATACGAGCCTGGCGAATTGGAAGGCGGTGTTAGACGATCTACTGACCCTATATGGAGTACTTCAGTACATAAAATATACGGAATACATTCTTCGATATATAGAACGACATATTATTCATTAGATTTTGATGCGCCGCAAAGAAATTTCACTTACGAACAATTATTGGTTATTCCAGACGATACTCAACTTCCACCAAAGAATTTAAAATGATTCAGGTATATCCAATTCTACTCGTTTAATCTGATTAATTCGACGAACTCTGCTGATAGCTAAATATACCAAATTATCCCACTCGATAAAATTATCAACTATCCACAAAATTGTATCCGTGATAGTTAATCCTTGAGTTGAATGTATCGTTGGCGCATATCCTAACCGCCATGGTGAATTATTCATATTTAATGCACCTGAAACATCTGATAGTTTTACCCAAATAATATCATTTAAAACTAATTCTTTTTTTCTCCCCGGTGCCAGGTACATCAACTAAAATATTTTGTAATCTAGTGTCTTTTGGACGATACTGCAGTGGTACAAGTTCATTAGAAAATTTATTTTTATGAATCTCAAATAATTGTTTTATAATATCATCCCTGACATTTTTTCTACTAACTACGACATAATCTGATGGTTTCCATTTATCTAATTCATCAAATGTGTCACCGATTATTGTTCTACGAAATATAGCAGCCTGATTTCCATTACTCGTATCGATGATTTTAATTTAGTTAATTCTTCATCGAGAGATCTACGATCTATGTCCATTTCTTCGTAATAATCAACCTGCAATTTTAGCCAACAATGTGGGGAAATACTCCCAAATGGTGGAGGTTGACCATGATCACCGCAGAATATAACTACCGCGTTTTTTTGTTTTTAGCCAATTTAAAAACATTTTTATTACCGATATTGGCATAATACAAGATTCATCAAACATTATCACAGAATGAAGTTTTTTAATTCCCATTCGTTCGGATGACCAATCTCCACCGCTATATCTAAAATAATTATGATAAGTATCTGCGTTAAATCCTTGTTCTTTAAAATATCTGACTAATCGATGAGTTGGAGCTAAAATAATAAAATCATCTTTAATGCATCGAAAAAGTTCCATAACCCTAGTAGTTTTACCGCAGCCGCCAGGTCCATTTAAGTAAATAAATCTATATCTGCCGATAGGGTCATGAATACTTGATGCAGTTGAATATTCGTCAATAGAATCGTTAACGATTCCAATGCTAGCATTGGAAGTGTTTACACTTCTGCCATGATACTCTGGTTTATCCAAGTAATCATTTGATGGATTATAATTATGTAATTCTTCATCTTTGATTCGCCAGGTACACCATGTGTCACCATCTCCAAGATACTTATCAACTAAATGCTGATATTTTTTATCGTAATAAAATGAATCAACTGCAACTCTAACTGCAATATCCGGAAATCTATTGACCATGCTAAATAAATTGTCTGTTGAGTAAGCTAACATATATGATCGTAAATGAACATATTGCGGCATTTCTTCATTAATAAACTCTACAATAGTTCCAAAATCTTCTCCATATGAAAATTGAGTAGTGGGTTCTTCAAAATGTATATTACATAATTCTTCTTCAAAATATGATAATTTAACATTATTTTTTTTAAATGCATACCTTTTGATACTGCTTCATGGATGACAAATTTTACTTCACCCGGATCTGTTATTAATTTAGAAGTTATGCGTCGCCGAATACCTTCATTATCGTATTCCCCTTGTGAAAGTTTTCCGATTACAATTCTGTTAGTATTTTTGCTTTTTTTATTGATTAAATCTCGAAGATGTTTTATATTCCAGTGTTTATCTTTATCAGGAGTTGGTAGCCAAATATCCATTTGTTTTTCGCTAAATATTATCTCAGATACTATTAGATCAGTTAATATTCCTTTATCTAATGCCCTGCGTAATGTTACAGTTGCTGTCCATTTCTTCTCGGCCAAGTGTTTTCCTAACCATAAATAATACGTTGGATGTAATCCATCAGCAAGTTTAAATTGCACTACTTTAGCAAATCCGGTTAAATCATATTCATGAAGTGGTCCATTAACTGATCTTTTTATCATATTATGGCCGGGAACACCAAAACGTAAAAAATATTCATGACATTCTCCACCACCAAGAAAACTTCCTGGATAACAAGCGATCATATCAGCGCATCTAATATTATCGTTTAACTCATATTTTGTATTCCATAATCCGCCATGTGAAAGTTCAATACAGCTATCGCGGACGTCATTGATAAATTTTTTCTTAGTTGGTTTCCAAGAATTTTTTCTTTAGTTATTTGATACGCTATTGACGCTACTGAAAAGCTTATTTGAGTTAACTTTTCAAAGGCAAGATTATCTGAGATATACCAACTAGCAAATTCTTCCATTTTTTCCTGAAATTCTTTCTTTCGATAAATTATTCCATCAGATGTAACAAATTGATCATATTGAGAATCGCTAGCGATTCCACCATCACCATTTCTAAACAACCACACGTTGATCGGAATATTTGCCACATTTGTTTTAATCCAGTTAAACATATTTCCGGTATAATATCTAACAGTTTTTATATCGGGAAAATCACCTTCATTAATCCCCCACGCATGAAAATTATGGTCAAGAATTTCAATAGGAGCTCCTTTAGATTGATAGCATCCGGAACTATAGAATACTCTATCGGGAAACATTTTAACTATAATCGGTGTTTTTAACTTTTTTTCCAGTTCAATTATATCTTTTTTGGTAGCTCCTGCATTTCCTTTTTTAATGCGATCATTCCATGTATTAATAATCCGTTTTCTCCGTTCGGTTAATCCATGTCCACGTTTAGAATTTTCAAAATGTTTTATAACCTGTTCAGCGACACAATTTAACGTTGACGATAATCTCATTCCACCAACTTCATTTTCATCGGGAGTTGGCACTAAATATATTCCATATATCGTAGTGTTATACGGATTATGCTATATTGTAATATTGTCCATCAACACCGACTAAAGCTCCCGGCGCTGTATTTCTATCTAGCACAAACAATCCTCTACGACCATCGGATACTCTGTTTCGATGACGAATTATTCTCCAGGATTTATCAGGTTTAGCGCTAGATTCCACTTGTTCCATTTCCAATAATAGCGATAATATCTCATCTTGTTGACGATTTACTCGTTGACGTTGTTTTGGAACTTTATAAAATGTTAAATATGAAGAATCTATTGTATATCTTTTTGGTTTTTGCAGTGTTCCAAAATCTATCCTAGATAATATATTTTCCGCTCGCTCCATTATCATTATGTAATCGTTGCGATTCGTCAAATACGATGAAAATACATAAGCTGCTCCATCTTCCTTGTATCTTCTTTTTGCTTCCCTGATTCCGTTAATTATTTGCGATCTATGCTTTAACGGATTTATCGGATCGTCCAGATCAAATGTCCGCCTAATCCTTGCAGGTTCTATAACATCTATTTTTGATAATCTCTTAGACATATATTTAGTAGAAGGTTCTACTGTCAAATTCTGAAGATTTTTAAATCCACTCGACTGAGTTGCATTATTATTATGTTTCATAATATATATATATATATATATATATATATATATATATATATATATATATATATATATATATATATATATATATATTCAATTAAAAAAATAAAATTAAATATATATAGAGAGATGTCAAATCGATGTTCATGGGTATGGAAGCGACGAGAAGAATTATGTAATCGCCCTTGTGTAGGAAAATATTGTGCAACACACAATCAGCAGAATAAAAAAGATCCTCCCGATTGGGTTAAATGTATCAGATGCAACGTTAGCGTCAGAGGAAAAACCCGTCTATGTGCTGAATGTGGAGGAAAGCATTTTAGAACATTTGTTAAATATTATAAAGACAGACATGGAATAATATTCGACGAAAATGATTTTATCACCGGAGATTATAAAAAACAATTAAATATGTAGTTGTATCTGTATTTATATAATAAATCAGAACATGTTTGTAACACATCCGATTTATACCAATTATGAATCTTGCGATAACGTAGTACAAAATAAAAGATTAAAAAAAATATTGGTCAGATCGACAAACATGGATATATGACAGTTAGTATTCGTCATAATGGAAAAATAATAAGATATTTAGTTAGTAGATTTATTTGGGAATGTCATAACGGTACAATTTTACCTGGTTTATTTATTGATCATATAAATCGAGATAGGCTGGATAACCAACTAGAAAATCTCAGATTGGTTACCCCAAGAGAAAATTCTCTTAATAGTGCGCCTAAAATTAGATTATCATATCGCCGACCGGTAATAGGCATAATTGATGAAAAAACTTTAGAAGAATCGGAAAAATACTTTTCTTCGTTACATTCTGCAGGAAAATATTACGGTATTAATAGCCGGGCCGTAAAATATGCCGCTGATGGTGTTTATCATTCAGCATACTCAAAAAAATCTAAAATGTAAGGTTTCTTTTGTATATCAATGATACATAGCAGTATTTTTAAATCTTTTCTGTTTTGTCTCAAATAAATAATTAATTAAACATAAAATATTTTTTTGCATATTATATAATGAACGACGAAAACATTGCTCTGCTTTGTAACGAAATTGACAAAATTGCTCAATATGTACCAAAAGATAATAAGCTTAATTCAGACTGGATCGCCAATGAATACAAAGGCGTTGTCAACATGAGAGATCGTGGTAGACCATCTCATAGAAAAGAATATAGAATAATTAAATTGATCTTTGATGCTCGTACTACAGTGCTGACAAAAAATAAAGAGCAATTAAGGATATTTGTACCAGTATGTAAAATTATTAAATCTATTGAAGATGCCATCAAGGAAATATTTAATAATGAAAAATCTGCTAAAGTTGTCTGTGATGACATGGATAAATTTATGGCGGAAACGTCCGATGAAGTTAGTAACACTAATGATACTGTAAGCACTGAAAGTACTAGTACGGGAAGTGCTAACACTGAAAGTGCTAGCACTTTTACATAGAGAATTTTCAATGCTTAACCTACCTCAATAACTGCTCCACTTGTTTCATATTTTGAATTATTCTTTGCTCATCAGATTTTTCTGGTTTTGTTGTACCTCGGACTTATTTAAATCGGTAACTATAGACCGTCGTTTTTCCATGTTATTTTTTTTCTATTTGTTTATCTAACTCATCTAATTAAATCAACTGTTGATGTAATTTTTGTTTCATTTCTATGATATTTTCTTCATTTTCTCTTAGATCAGCAATTATTTTAATTTTTATCTCATCCTGTCGTTGTATTCTTTTTTCATGATTTTCAATTGTCTTATTATTTTCCTCAATTACCTTCTTATTTTCCTCAAATATTTTTTTTATTCTCGTCGGCTTGTATTCGAAGTTGATCAATCTCTTTTTTTAATTTTTTTGTGACTTTAGTTAGTTTTTTACCAGCTTGAGTACCAGCAACTCCACCGGGAAATTGCTTGTCCGGAGTAGCATCGGCCCATATTTTATAAAGTCTTGTCAATCCTATACCATATTGAACAGATAATTTAGCTGGGCTAACCTTTCCACGCAGCGAAATAATTGTATTGGTTTCTTCACGTGTCAAATATCGTGCTTTGTTAGGCATGTATATAAACCGGGACAAAAGAAAAATATTTTTATTGTTTTTCCATGATACCCACATTTTTGTGTCATAAAAAATCCGGATGGGGTAATTATACCGGTAATTATGCCGGGAATTATATGGGAATTAAGGGAATCATGCCGGGAATTAAGGGAATTATACGGTAATTATGCGGGAATTAAGGGAATTATGCAGGAATAGGAAATTATACGGTAATTATACGGTAATTATGCGGGAATTAAGGGAATTATGCGGGAATAAGAAAATTATACGGTAATTATACGGTAATTATACGGGAATAAGAAAATTATACGGGAATCGCGGAGTAATGATACACGTCGAATATGACTATATCGCGAAAATATTGGTTACTGTACGACTGTTACAACTGTGGCCAGTTAAATTTGAAAGTGCTAGCATTTCTAACATTATATAATTCCCACATAGTTCCCTTTATTCCCGCTATTCCCGCGTATAATACCCACATGATTACCGGTATTATTACTGGTATATTTATTGGTATAAATACCGGTATAATTACCCATCCCGTATTAAATATAAATAATATTAACAACATCGTTTTTAACGACATTGTGAGGTTCCAATAACAACATTTAAATTAAATCAAAATGGCTTTAACGACATTAACATTGTTTTACCAACATTGTGAGGTTCCAATAACAACATTTAAATTGTATCAAAATGGCTTTAACAACATTAACATTGTTTTAACAACATTGTTTTAACAACATGAAATTGGCGGAAAATCCAGCAATATTGCTAAATAACAATATAGAAACAATATAGAAACATGGAATTATGATCTCACAAACAGGCTGATCGTTAAAGTTTCACCACGTAGATCGATCAAATTGCCATCCTGGTCGGTAAGTCTAAATTTAAGTTCGTTGATTAAGTCGTTATAACAGCGCATATATACTGAACTTGGCGGATCATCAATGATTAAATATCCAGGACTAACAGACGGTGCAGTTGAATAAAGTAAATCAGCGGGATGAGCTCGATCTGATTGTGTCATATTTATTTGATAACTTCCTTGGATAGCACTACATGTTAGGTTGAGTGATATAACGTTAGATATATTTACATTACCGGGAGCTCGATGTATACCATCACCGTCTGGAGAATTATTATGAGTGAGGATAATCTGTTTTGACTGTTTATCTTTCCATGATTGATGAATTTTATTAAATCCTTCTTCGATAGCTACATCTAGTTTTCTCTTAACATCATGATCAAAAATATTATCTTCTTTCTTATCTTTTTTTCTTCTATACCTTTCTGCATCTCTTGATCTATATGCTGGTGATTTTTCATCATGCATAAGATTATCATATTTTGATTTAAATATTTCCATATCGTTGACGATTTTATTACCAGCTTCTACAACACTGATAAACTCATCCTTGGTAAGAACACCTGATTTTAACGACGGTAATAACAATGAAAGGTCTTCATCCATTTCATCTGAATTTAAATCTATAGATGTCTCATTAACATCAAATTTGTCAACCTTTACCGATTCATAGTTTGGATCATTTTTATATTTATTGTCGGCATAAATCGGAGTAATAATTAAGTTACTACCTTTTCTCTTATAACCCTCTGAAAAATTAAAATCTTCGAATTTTTATAACTTTTTGATGGATTTTCTGGTCCTATTTTATCGGTGAGGTAATCAGATTTTTTAGGTTCAGGTATGTCTTTAATAAGACTATCACTAGGTGGATTTTCAGGCCAGCCTAATACTGTTCTTATTGAGCTACTATATATATATCAACGGAATATCCCTCGGCGATTTCAATTATCGACGATAACGCAGGTTGATTAACTTTAATATCTATTTTTGGTTTTTCTTCAGTTTTTTTATCATCGGATTTAGGGCCATCAGTTCCCATTTCTACAATCGACTTTATATTACGGTTAAATGCATCATTTATTGCATAAATTTCATATGACCCAACAGGTATATTAACTACATTCCAATCTGTTGTACCATCGGGGCGATTTTTATATGCAAATACTAGAGAATTATTAGGTCGCTGATTACCAAACTGTTTATCTCGGATATTAGGCCAACTATTATATACTCGTAATTTAGCCAGCGCAATTTCATAGACAGGAATCGGAGATGGAAATCTAACAACAAATTCTGGTAATTTTGATGATATTGAAATCATACTCGTTTGTCTCGGATATGTATTATCTGATATTTTTTGGAGTATCTGAATCTCTGACATTATTGTAAAATGTTTTACATTTTCAATTCTTTAGATTTTCAATTGTGATTGCAGAATTACTTGTGATTTTCGCCATAGTAGAAATGTATAATTCAGTTATCGTATAAAATTCATCAGCGGTGATAACTGAGTCGTCGAGGGAATTTGAGATCATCGATGAAATACGTGTGTATGATTCTTCGGTGATATTATATTTAGTTGTATAATCGCTGAGTTTAGCTTGTGCGCATGACGATAATTTTTTAGTAATTGCGGTAGAAATTCCAGCTACGGTTGTTATTGCAGATATCGCTATAGGAACTGCGACAGGAGCTATCATAGTTACCGACGACAGTATAATACCAGCTCCGGCTAATAATCCAGAAACTGAATAAACTGTAACGTCAATGGCTGTAATTCTACGGCGGTATTTTTTTATTTTTATTTTGGTATTCATCGGCGAGTGATTTAAGTTTAGCCGAATATTCCTTGACGGTATCGTATCTAAAATTGTTAGCGTTAAGACTTTCAGTAGATTTATTCATTATTGTAAATATTTTACATTTTCTAAATTAACCAGGTGAATTTATAATTAATTTATTCTAGGCAGGTCCTAAATATTCTAATACATATTGAAATTCAACTCTAATTACTGTATTATCAAGTGGAGCAAATTCAAAAAACATATTGAGACCCGATGATAAAAATGTTACTATATTAAGTCCTTCACTCAATAAATTACCTTTTATACCACCTATGTGATCATAACATTTAATATTAAATTGTTTGACGGATATTATTGTAAAACGATATATTCCTCTCATACCACTTTTTCTATCCCAATAAATATTATTAATAAAATCAGGAGGATTAGCAATATAATTAAATTTTTCACTTTCAATAACATAAGAAATTTGTTTAATTTGCTCCGCTGGATGTTCTTTTTTATTTTATTTATTTTTTCAACAATATTCGGTAAAATTGTGGTAACATGTTCCTGTCTTAAGTTTTCTTTATCAAAGAATTTTTCAATAATTTTATCGGTCCTGTTAAAGTTTCTTCTTAACGCCCTAAATTGTTCTGTATGTGAATCAAAATCCTCTCTAAATTTTGATAAACTTTCAAATGTCGTATTATATCGACTTACATGCGAATCATAATTAGATTGTAAAATTGCAAGATTATCAATTGCGTTTTTAATATGTGCTATTTGTGTATTACCAGTTTGCTGTCGAGGTGAACCTAAAAAATCACTAAAAAATTGATCAAGTTCGGTGAGTTTTTCATTGATCTTTGTTATAAGAACACTCGGCGATAGTTTTCCCTGTTTAAATACCACGATGGAATCATCGGCAGCTGCTGGATTTTTTACTAATACATCATCTATGAGAATATTACTGGTCTTTAGTTTACCATGCTGACCTTGAAATAAAACTTACTCATTTTTGTCCACATTTACCAGATTTACTGTTTTACCAATTTCATCTTTGACAATTTTATTATTTCTTTATTGTCAATATCGGTTTTTTTTTCTTTAGCTGTTTTATATGATCGTCCCCAAATATCAACCATTATTGTGAAACATCAGCGTATTTTTAAATAATAAAGTATATTTTTCAAAAACAAGAACAAGAACAAGAACAATATATTATTTTGATTAATTTTTCATCCTGGTATATTCATGAACGATTAAATGCGGAGATTTATCAGGATTTTTAGATATTTTTGAAAGAACGTTTAATACTTCTCTGCCACATATTGGCGGATCTGTAAGTTTTTGTGTCGGTAGCATAGAATAATATAATGGAGTTGAAAATCCATTAGTATATTTTATAAATTCTTTCGGCGGGGCTAGTCTATATGAGTCAAAATAAATAATACTTCGCGGATCAATTGCGTATGCAACCCAATGTGTACCTGGACCTTCATTATCATCAAGATTAATTATTCCAGTTTCTTTAGAAATGCTAGCATTTCCAACGCCAGCGTTTTTCAATGGTGATGCCGGTAATTTATCTCTCATGAAAACTCCTCTGAAATTTTTTATTTTTAATTTTTTTACAGCTTCGATGAGATCAAAATTAGACATCGGTGCTAGCATTTTTGGCTTTAATACATCGGTGGTCTTCCTAGTCTTAAAGCTCTTCCCTTTTTTATATCCTTGTCCAAAAGCTTTCTTTAAACCTATTCCTGCGGCTGTACCAATAGCTCCTAACGCTGCGGCTTTACCAGCGGCCGCAAGAGCAGGTCCAACAGCTGCTGCAAGTATCGGAATAAGCGGAAATATTCCTCCATTTTTTATCATATCTTTAACGGCAGCTTTGAAAGATCGAGTCTAATTCCTTTACCAGCCATTACTGCATTATTGTAATGTTTTACTTGAGTATCCGTCAAAGATAATTTATTTTGTCCGCCTGACATTTGAGCAGATTTTAATGTTATCGATGTTCCTCATTCTTTAGCAGATTTTGATTGTAATTTTTTAATTTGACCAGTAGTCAACTGAACATTAACAGTACTATATGTCATCGTTATTGTAGATAATGTATTCTTTCAATTGAGTTCATTGCGAAAATTAAAGTTTTTCTACTGGTGCATCAATTAATCTCATTTGTCCGCCAATTCCTTCAATCAACATAGATTTATCATTGAGTATAACTGCAAATGCTCTGCATCCGTCACCTGGAGGAGCTCCTACTAGCGCGTTAAAGGTTATGTCGACAACCGATTCTTTTGTCAAATCTAGATGTTCCAGTGAAAAGTAATAGATAGGATATAAAGTCTGAAAATCAAATTGAGATATTTGTAAACCAGTATCAACATTTTGATCACGGCCCATAAATGACCATAATCGATGATACACCCTGGCAAGATTATTGTCAATGTTGGTAGATTTTAACGTTATAGGTTCAGATGGTTCCTGTTGTCCATTTATTCTCAAGGAAACTTGTGTTACATCAAACGGATCAAATATCATATGTCAGCGAGATTGTTGACCAGGATTTCGCTTTCGATTTTTATTCTGAAGTGTTATAAATATATATCTCGGAGCTGAAGTACCTCTTTTTCCAGCTAAATTCCATGTAAATTCGGTCCGATTACTTTCAAGAGAATCCGTCGAAGTATTTAACCAGCTTATCAAACTACTTGCTCCAGTCTCCATCCAAGATAGCGGGCGCTGATTAACGGCTAACGACGGCGTTAATATTGGCATCCAGAGAGTCAACTTAGATAAAACAACTTTTGCATTATCATCATCTGGTGCTGCTGCATTAGTAGGAATTCTCCAGATTGCATTATCATCATCACTTCTTCGTTCAAGTACAACAGTATGTTTAACTCCATAAATAACTTTTCTAACATGTCTACAAAATCCAAATATATGAGGTAGTGGAATAACGCATGAAAATTTTTTTCTTTCTCCTTTCAACATTCCATTTCGAATTGCACAACCTAAATTATAATTGAGGTTAGATCCAACAACTATGTCAAATGCTTCAGCTGGTCTTACAATTTCCGCAGGTTGAGGATCAACTGCCGTTGACTGAGCTGTTCTTATAACACTATACTGATTTGTATCAAATTGGTCAGAATTATCTTTAGCAAACATCATACTTGGTCCAGCCGATCTTGTATAATCATCGGAATATCTAGCTAGTCCATTAATTGTTGTCGCGATATCTACATCATTATTTATTGATTCAATATCATTTCCATCGATCGTGTATTATACACCTTCAAATAATGCCATAATTCCATTATTTACAAATCCAACTTTAACCCCTGCATTATAAGGATTTCCGTTATCTTTTCTTAAAATTTCTCCTTCAACTTCAATATATGCCTCGCATGGTAGAAAATATTTACTTTTATCTTGAACTTGTAAATCAATTCTCCCTCTGGCATCTGGTTCAGTTGCTTTATAAGCGAAATATTGATAATTTCCAACCGAATCATCCTTAGGTACAGGTGCGTCCATATCAAATGCAGTATCAATTATCTTCTTAAATGACATTTTTATACTAAACTATTTTTATTTTCAATTACTGCGACTATCGTCTTTTTCTTCTAAGTCCACTTCCCGATATAGCACTTGAAAGATTAATATTTTCCATTGGAGCTGCTAGCAATTCTGGTGAGTTCATTATTAACGAATTTATTTTTTCTTGTGCTGCATTATTTATAGCTTTACTTAACTTTGCAGGCATATTTTCCGTTGAAGGAAGAGGTTGAATTTTTTGTTTTTTTTTTCTTAATACTGACCTCATCAGCGATGAAGCTTTATCCTTCACGAAAGAAAAAGCCTGCTACATCTCCAATAGCTCCAAGAGATTTATCGCCAATTACACCAATAGCTTTCATTCCAGCTTGCTTAGAAAATGGAGCAACTTTTGGAGCCATTCTAGTAAAAAAAACCCTAATATAGTATCTCCAAGTCCTTCGCCGTAAAATGTTTTATAAACGGGTAATCTTGATTTTACTACAAATACCTGGACTGGTTTATCGTGATTATAATGAATTATCATTCTTATTGCAAAATCCTTAGATTTCTAATTATTAAAACTCAAAGAGTTTCAATCACTATAATATCCTCGATGATCCATTAAGTCGTCGATAAATTCTCTGTATGTATGGAGATCAATTATTTTATTTTGAAATAGTCGCTGAGCTATATCAGCAGCTTCATTAATAACTTCAACAGAATTATTTCCCGCTAATCTTCCTCCCATGAGAACTTCTAATCGGGAAACATCTTTAACGATGCTATCCGGGCATATTTGTGAGTCATGGTAAGTAGTTGATCTAGCGATTGGGTTTAATCCACTTCCTTCATATTCTTTATCTTCTCTTAAAAATTCTTGAAGCGTTTTTGTCGTTCCTTTTGTTTTTTTCCTTTTCCTTTTTGTTCAATTGATTCTTTTTGTCTTTCTTGAGACACACTAGTTATATTATCTATTGTATTGGAATATTCTATATATTTTTTATTATCTTTCCTAGCAGTTGGAACTTTATATTTAATTTTATATACTACATTATACCAATCATTCGATTTACTAGCGTATCCTTGATTATCTTCATTTAAATATTCTTTTCTATCTCTAAATGAGGCTAAAGCAAAAAGAGGAAGTTTATTATCTTCTACATTTTCAATTTCTGCTAATCCATCTTCGGTAAATCTTGCACGTAATTTTTTAATTTCTTTTTCTTCCCACGTACCAGACGAAGATGCCACCGGTGCTTCTTCCTTTTTTATTGGTTCAGCCAATTTAACACTTTTTGATATTTCTTCAAGTAAACCCGCTATAGGTTTTTCGTCGGCAGGTCGAAATGTATCATCTTTGTCTCCGTATAATGTAGTTTTTATACCTGTAGTAATTGGCTCAAATAATTCCTGCCGTCCTTCAATCAAATCAGCCTTCATCTGTTGGCGTGCTTGTAGTTTTTCCTTTATGTGTTCATGTGCTGGTAAAACTTTATTAATAACTTCTAGCTTTTCTCGAGCATATTTTTTCGATGGTGTTTCTCCAACTTCCATATTATAAAATTATGGTATCTATTAATTGCAAAATTTTCGCCTAAAAATCTTGTCCTAAGGGTACCCCGGATACCCCCAAATTTTAGGCATCAAGGTCCACCATTTTTTGTAATTTTTTGGGTGTCATATATATTTCAGATATTTTTTTAACCTTTAGATTGTTAAAATGCAGCTTTGTTGCTGACTATTTGGGATGGGGGGTGGGTGGGGTGGCGGGTAGATTTAATTTGGTCGGTTCAGCCCCCCTGCTGCTAAAGGTTTATGGGGAAAAAGTTTATGATGCAAAAAGATTTATGGAGACAAACAATGATAGACAAAAATAAACAAATATATACAACATAAAAACAGTTTTTGGGGTAGAGTGAAAGAGTATATTTTCAAGGCAAATCATGGCCCTGAAAACGGCCGATGAAGTTTATTTTCTATTTCCTCCAGTTCTTCCAGAATCTGCTCAACTTGTCTAGAAACTTCACCTTTCTTTTCTTATGTTCCCCAGTTGGGATGTCCCATCATCCTAAACCTTTCCTTGACTTGGGGGCCAATTTTCATTCATCCAAATTGTTTCATTTCCTCTCGTTTTTCTTTTACTCTTCTCCTTTTCCTCTTGCATCACTTCTTTAATTTGATTTTTGAAGGTCACTCGCTTCACTTCTTACTCTACTTAGCGTATAGGGTTGTTCAGCCAACTATAAATATATGCATGATGTCATTTACCCGCTAGGCATTGCGCCGTCCGCCATACTGTTTTCGGACAAATATAGATACAGCCCTCTGTAAACCCTCTTGCTGTTTTCATCGTATGCTAAGCTATAACACTTGTTTTTCTTCTCAATAATGGTTGTAAAACACTGTTGTTATGGTATTTGCCGTAGTTACTGTAGATATATAAATAAAGATTACACGAAGAGAGCTACTTTCATTCCATTACCTAACCCAAACAAAGATTGACAAGTGCTGTAGATGGGTTAGAACTTTCGAAAGGGAAAACATTGACGTTGAAAATGTCACAAAATACACACACACACACACACACACACACACACACACACACACACACACACACACACACACATATATATATATATATATATATATATATATATATATATATATAGAGAGAGAGAGAGAGAGAGAGAGAGAGAGAGAGAGAGAGAGAGAGAGAGAGAGAGAGAGAGAGAGATATGGACTGACTTTTTCCTGCTACTATGCATTGCCTGACCTTGCAAAGATAATAATAATAACAATAATAATAATAATAATAATACCATAAATAATAATAATAATGATAATAATAATGATAATACCATTAATAATAATAATAATAATAATAATAATAATAATAATAATAATAATAATAATAATAATAATAATAGAATACAACAAACTAACCATTTAAAATTTTATTTCATGCCACACTTTGGAAAATCACTGTGATCCTAACTGAGAAAAAAATTCCACATATTACAGAACAAACTAATTCATCATTAAAATGCCCTTTAACACAGAAATGCTACAAACACGTGAGTGCTTGGAGTGATAAAGAGATCTTTAAAGAGATCAGGGTCACATATTTTTGTTCTCACGGCTGATTAAAATATAATATTTTGCGTCTGCGAGCTAATGAATTTGAGGTAGGGGGCGACTACCTGCATTGTTGCTCTTATTTTCAATACAAGGAACATTTTTGTTTACAAATTAATTCACCTCTTTCACTTAGAGCGAAATTGTAGTGATGCTTTGGTGGTCTATTTACTTATTATTTTTTGTTTTGTTTTGTTTTGGGGAATTCATTATACATTCACGATGCGCTTTGTACTTAACCGGTTTACTAGAAGAATCAAATGCATGCAGTATATACACACTAAATTTTACATATCTTTTGATCAAATCGCTTAGATTTCCACTGATGCAGATATCTGTGCACATTAACCATGGTTTCATGTGCATTACTGAGTGACTTTCTATCAAAGCAAAAGGTAATTTTCCACCAGGAATATCATCTTCTCTCAATGAAATGTAATTGTAGTGAGCCGTCATATGGTAATATTTGTCCGAAGATGGGGCTTCGTTATAAATTTAGGTATGAGGTATGATTCGTGACGTCACACGAGGTCCACGGCTGAACAACCCTACACTATTGAACCTCTACTTCCTTTTTGCACGGTGTCTACCTGGAATGTCTAACGCTTCTTGTAACTTTTCTGCTATCCTATTCTGTTGTGGGATTGGACAACTTTATATGCTTGAAGCACGAATGCGAAGGAAAACATCACGTACACCAAATACATATCACAAGACCAGAAACATCCGAAGAAACAGTAACTATCTAAACATCTTACAAACAAACACACTATTGCAAACAAATAGATCCATACCAACACATATTGAAAAAGGGAAAAATTATTTTAAAAGACAAAGGCGTAAAGAAACAAGCACATACATACACCAAACATACCAGACACACACGATCATACAAGCAAGGATAGCGTGTCTTAAACACAGCATTAAATCGTTACACACACCCCACCCACCCCCACACACAAGCACACAATCAAAGTTATTGTGCATAGGAACACCACCAAAACATTACATAGCAAAAGAAAGACATACACAAACAATCACATGCAAACTATTGGGGGTGGGGTCAAATTTATAAGTATCTCTTGTCTAGAGATCTGTTGACTCTGAAAGGGGTCTTTTGTTTTACCTCCAGTGACCTGGTAAATGTCAAACAACCCCTGGCCGTGGTGTAATCGCCTCATGGTGTTCTGGTAGATTCTTCTTCTTCTCTTTTCAACGATGGGGATCCGACTCGATTTTCTTTTTTTTTTTAGAGTCGCAATTCGCATATTGGGCGCTGCGACTAGTTTATTCTCACAATTGGTGAGATATGGAATTGATCGTGAGGGTAGGAAAAAGAACCTTATCCCTCACGCGTTTATGCACACAGAGTGTACTTCGTAATTATATCTGACTTTCACACAGAGTGTATGTCTGACTTTCGGACAGTTATTAATTTAAGTGGGAATCGAAACCACGTTCGCGCTAATTTGATACAATCTGTCTCGCAATAGGACGCTCGGCGGGGATAAAAACCCCGAACAAGACATCACGCTCATCGGGGCACCTCATTACTAGACAAGTGGGAATCGTCCCACACACTCGTCTTTGTTTGTCCGGTGAGTGGGAAGGCAAGAGATTGTTCGGATGGGGCTCCAAATATCATATTTTTCAAATCTAGCCAATTTATCCAAGTGGGGAGGGGTCCCTACTACAAAAAAATGTGTAAGCCCCCTTTGCAATTAAGTCTATCAATTAAAGTTAAGAAAATTTCATTACTAATTTATTCAAATTGGAATTTAGAATGCAAATTGCATATTCGCTTCCAAACTTTAACCCAATTGGAGTCTAAGTGACTCAAAATATTGTAGTGTCACACAATATATAAAATATAAGGTTTCAAAAATTAATAGAGATTTATTAAAAGGTGTTTTCAATATTAGGTTTGCGATGACGAAGTACATCTTTAGTAAATACTGCAGGATTCCAAAAAGCCGTGTACGAACTCAAAAGGTAAAGAAGTTATTTTATTTTCACAGGTAATAATAAATCATCAGTTCAATTCTGACCTTTTCCTTGTGAAAGTCTGTCAAGTAAAGGGTTTTACGGTTCGTCTCTATACTCAGTGTCAAGAGAGCTTTGATGCGTTGAATCTCCAGAGAAGTCAATGGCGGCGAGGAATGATCACTCGTGTCTTTATAACAATGATCAAACACTAATTCCTCTCTTGAGACCCCAAGCTTCAACCGGATATTCTTCCAATTTTTATTCTTGGCTCATCATCATACATTTATCGTGATGAAACTGACTGAGATGATCGTTTTGACATCCATAACAATGTTTGTAGATCAAAATTATTTTGTTTCAGTGTTTCAGCTATTTGCTTAGCAAAACTGTAGACTAAATGTTCCTCTTGTTTTGGTCTCCTGAACATCCTGGTTGTCTGCTTGTCGTATATATTATTTTCGTGTTGTTCTGGCTCATAGACATCCTGGTACCCCATCTCCAAAGAGACTCAGTATTCCAAAGAGGGCTTGTATTCTTCCATAGCTTCTAATAGCCTAGAATCACTTCTGTCGATTTATAGGGTATTGTCAAATTCTGCATACAAGATCAAGATTACCGTGCTGACTATAACCTCTGAAAACAAGTTCTACACCAAGCTGTCCGGATTTTAGAGAGAGAGGGGGGTGCCCATCGTCGCTGCTTTGGTCAGGAATAAAAAGGCCCCAAAAGCATAACCTCCTGCATAATCATCGTGCGAAATGCAATAGCTGCTATTGGCATCTAAATGCCCTGTGGTTTCATTCCAAAACAAATAAGATCTTAAGTAATCCTTCAGCTCAAAGTTAGATTCTAAAGGTCTGGTACACAATTTCTGGTCAATTCCACTGACTTCAATCGTGGATATTTTGTAGTGATCAAACTCGAAAACATTTTGGGTGATGACTCTGTTTAGAGATTCATTGCTGGCGATGCCAGTGATTAAAAGATTGGGTAGCTCTCATTGGCAAAGATGATCTTCGATAACGGATCGGAGTCAAGCTACAATAATGAAGGTTTTTCATTTCCATTTGTTGGTGATCTTTGTAGAGGTGTCGGCGTCTCGTTCTGCCTTGTCTTTGCTGTGGCGTGAATGAGGAAGGAATGACTTAACCATAAATTTGTAGCGTATTTATTGGGGTCTCTCGGCGAGCCAAAAGTCTCCAGTTTGAAGTAGTACATTTTTGTCTGCTTTTTCGAAAGTTAATCCGGGGTTCGGTTAGTCGATGATGACATTTTGGAGAAATTCTTTTCATTTCGTCCAAGCCCGGTCTTTCAAAGCGTACAATTATCATGTCATCGTTGGCTTCAAGATGAGGACTACCGTACGAAACGCGGATTTGAGCATATCTCCTAAACAATATCCTCATTGTCGAGTGACTCCTCGGTACACAGGATACATGGCTTACAATTCTCTAGCAACTCTTTATCACATTAGAAAGTTTGAGGTAATTTGGTTGTGAAACAACACAAGTTGTCGTTGGAAACATATCGATAGAAGCGGCACTGTTTAAAGTGAAGTAAAATTGGTTATTTATAATTGGAAGCTTCTGTTCCGATGAGCCACTCGATGTCATGGTTGTTTCCAAATGTCTCAAACGAGGGTGTTATTTCAGCTGTGGTTTTGGGAGTGACTGGCATTGGCCGCAAGGCGTCTTTGGTGACTGGATTATTTCAGGATTTCAGGCACGGACAGGGTAGAAATCAACCGATTAAATTGCCGAGTAAAATGGTCCACAATTATTTACCTCCTTGTTGAAAACTCAAATTGGCGATATAGGTTCCGATGACACAATGGCGTACATATCGTATTCTCTTTTGGTCACTCGTTGTAACTCGGGCAAGTAGAAAATTCGTTTAATTACTTTGCAGTCCATGTCTTACAATTTACAGAGAGGAGGATGGCAGCCAGGTTCTCGTCCAGTGACACGAAACAAGTCAGTGGTTCATTTCGGTAAATAACCTTTGTCGAAGGTGCATTTATATTTTTTTTTCAATACAAATCTCCCGTCGTTAACAGCTTGTGTTTCATGGAGGCAGGAAAGGGTGTTACAAACAAGTGTTCAAACACAGTCACTTTGTTATCTATCGGGAATCACTTCTCCGGAAGCGAATTAGACGTTCGGATTGTATGATTGGTTTTGGGATCTCGTGGTGAAAAAATGGATGTTTCTTTATTTCTTTTTCAACAGCTTGGTTCTGAAATCTGCGCCTTAGAATGCTTACCATCCGAGTGAGTGACGCCCGCTTTGTTTCAACACCAGTTTTAAGGATCGCACTAACCTGTAGCTGGTTTCGGAAGTCAAAAGCACTACCCTGGCGAATTTGGAAAATACTTCAAAGGCATAAAATGATAATATGTATCTGTGATTGTATGTGGCCAAATGAGAGACATCGGCTATAACGTCTTGCCATCGATGATCGATGTCCTCCACTTTGTTTTGGACTTCTGAAAAATATTTTTTGAATGGTTTTGTGTAATGTGTACGGATCTTGTTATTGTAACCATTGTCATAATTGTATAAGCACACAATTTCAGTTGGGTTTTGTTAGCACGATCTATTTTTGAGGTCCTCTGTAGCCTGCAAGATGGGCAGGATTGTTGTAAATGCTTGCAAAAAGGTTCCACATCAAGTAGGTCTTTCACAGTTCACAGATGATAATCATGGTTTCGTGGAATGTGGAAACTGCTTAGCGTTTCCGGCATGCCACAGGAGTAAGATCAGAGGGTGGTGGTAATGGTAGTAATGAGGTCACTTTTTCTTGCTCTTTTTCCTCTTCTTTTTTCCATTCTTTCTTTTTTTACCTCTACAAAAGAACGGGTGGACATCATCGTTTTAACCCAAGCTTCGAATTCCCGTTTGAGAGTGGGAAATGGGTCAACAAGGACTGTAATTCTTACTAAGAATATGAGCCGATGGTGTTTGAAAGACTTCTCGTGCGTCTCCTTCTTCTGGTATCCATATAGTCTCCTTCTTCTGGTATCCATATAACCGAGTCTATCTGGGTCACTAGGGAAAAAATTGTCTTGAAATGGCCTTGAAATCATCATAACCTCTAAAAGCATTTTGGTGAAAGAGTTGAAGATGTTGCAAGACTTGACTGTATCGTAAGATTTTTGCGTTTCTTACAAATCAACGCGATCCATGAACGATTGTAATACTTGCAGTAACTTTAACATCACGGTGAAATTACGGTTGGGAGGTAAATTAGGGGCCCATTGTTCTTGACAACGATGGTATTCCAACCATCAATTGTAGGGTAAGAAAGTCAGATTGTGAGTTTCTAAAGTACAAGTACGACGTCGTTCTAGAAAAGGTGTTCTTTTCGTATTCGTCTTCCTCTTTATCGCTTGATGCTTGCTAAAACTCTTCCAATAAACCCTCCAAACAAAGGAGCAGCCACTGTTTTGAGCAAACGTCCTATCAGCATGGGAAACATCATCCGCTTTACACCAGCAACGTTTTCTTTCGACTAATTATTTATTTTCTTTCATGCTATTTGGCAAAGAGCATTTTGATGTATTTCTGTGTATTCTGATGCTTGGGAAAAAGTGCCTTTCTTTTGAAGAAATTCAAACAACACACACACGGTATATATAATTTCTTTGGAGAAGGCTGTTTAAATGAGTTGTTTTCGCGAGGGTGGATGAGTGTTCGTCAGTACCGACAATACCTCCCAATATCTGGCCAATCGAGGCAGATATCAGAAGTAAAAGCACTGACGTGAATTCCCTGGTACATGTCATTTTCATATCGGAGTTCTTCTCAACGAACTATCGGTACGTCGTATCATCTTCAAGACAGGCATCACTCAACGTTAAGGGGTTTGCAACGGATTAAAATGTAATATGACAGTATCTTGGTTGGATAAATCCAGTAAACGTTGTAACATTCACTATCTTTCTTGGACTTTGATATTGGGGAAGAGCAATTGTTAGCCGCTGAAAAAGAAGAGGCTGTCGCTAGTGGAGAAGCTTCTTTAGAAATGGGTTTACACTTTCTCATCAAATTAGGAAAGACGTGCGTTTAATCGGGTTTGGCATGTATCATGAGCACGGCGAAGTCGAAGAGAATGGATATACGGTCATTGAAGGACTTTGTTTGGTGGAATACAGTTGCCTTCATAAAACTTCTGTGAGACTGGCTCATGGGCACGCACTTGCGGATTCTTTCCTCAATAGATATCTTAGAGCGCAAATACATTTTGATGTAATCGGGTGTAGCGGGTTTTAATTTGATGAGTAAATAGGCGTGAGGTGTCTGAATGACATCGTTATACGCATAAGTCAGCCTAGGATTTTGTAACTGTTTGGCTAAAATTTTCACCCGAGATTTATATCTAGGACTTTCAAACAATGCCACATTATGAGCATTGATGATGATGGTACGATGGGATTTATGATGGTACGATGGGATTTACCTTGCTGAAAAACTTTTGGGTAATGTGAATTATATTGGCATTACGATAATGCTCTTTTGCATGTAAACCAAATTTTGATTTCTTCTTCGTCTTATCCTAATATGTCATGACCAGATGTGTTTCACTAGTGCCTGACACAAAACCGTCTTCTTCGCGAGGACTGCCTTCCACAAAGACGATGGATTCTCCTCGATGTTCTTGAATGAAAAAGTAAACCAATTGCCACTCTTTGTAACACCACACTATGCGTTGGGATGGTCGATCGATAAAATCGGTTTTCTGCTCGATGACGTGTTTGAAAAAATAGGTTTGTGCTGGAACCACTTGGTGCAGCAATCAACATGTTAAAAGGATTGCAAAGATAAAGTACCTCCAAACTTGGACGATCTAACTTTTACAATGACTTTCAGAGAAGATGAGGAAGATGAAGACGTAGCCATAGCGCAACGAATTGAAAGGAATGAGTCTATCGGGCCCATTAAAGGTGCATTTGTCATGATATCTTTGCAGGAATTGTTCGTAAAAATAGTCCACAAGGAGTCTGCTGGTAAACGAAACCCTGAAACTCACCCACTATCATGCACATTAAATATCTTCCCAAATTCAATGGAAACATTTCTTGCAAAAAGGTTTCGGTAATTCTCCAAAGTCTGAATACTGTCACTGACGTTTTTCCACGGAGTCTAATAAAGCAATCATGATAAAGGTCGTGACATAGTCGTAAATGTTTCTTCTTTTACTCTGGAAAATAGTTTTTAATAAAAAATGGAGATAAGATTTTAAGTTTGTGTTTCATATGAATCTTGACAAAATCTTTGCAAATGCCTTCTATCATATCCAGAGGTATATTTTAAATGTGTCTGTCTAAACTAGTCAGTGACAAGAATGTCTCTGATTTGGAGGCAATAGGTGTACATATTGCCACTCAATCTTGGTCGGTAATTTTTAGTAAACCATATCTGTCACTAACAAGCATGCTACACTTCGTAAACAAGTCTATTCCTGAAGTGATACAACTACTTTTAAACGTTTTGTTTTAATCTTCCTAGTTGGGTGTGTCCATTGGAATTCTGCGTACCACTTTCACCTTGAAAGAAGAAGACCTGAAATCCAAAGTCTTTGATACTCGAGAGCTCGTTCAATGTCTGATCATCTGAATATTTTCAAAAGAATCAAAGATTTTATAGTGTTCAGGTACCAGTGGTTAAAACATTAGTGCAATAAAGGATGCATTTGATTTTTGTGTTTTGATTGTATCTTGACAAACTCTTTGTTGATGCTTCCTCTCAGTTACAAAGGCAAATCACAAATGCACTCTGGTAGAGTGTTCATGAAGATGAGACCACTTATTGGATCCCATCAAAGGAAGGAAGTGACAGTGTGGAGCCCCTGACCATGCTTCAGGTAAGCTGAGTCTTTCTGCTCCCATTAGTGAAGTGACACACCGCAAATGAATTACCTGACTTTATCTCTTTCTTCCAAGTAGACAAATCCAGCTCTGGTTAATTGTTCGAATGTATTCATATATTTAGGCCATTTCCTCTTGAACGTGTGTAATCGTCTTCAAAGTGGCAGTAGCCAGGTACGTCACATGCAACGTTTATTCGTCTTTGGTGTATTTTGTTGAGATGGTCGTGACATTCCGAGTTGTTTGCAAGGCATGGATGAAATCCTTAAGGTGATAGTTGCACGGCATCACATTGGCTATGAAAATCTGTAAAAGAGTCAAGATGTATCGTAATGGGTGGAATCGCTTCGCACGCATCGGGCGGTACACGCACGGCATCACTTTTAATAGTAGTAAAAGTGAGAGCAGTAGTTGTAAAGAAGTGGCCATGACGTACTTCATCTATGATGTGGCAGGGCAAGGCATGAATGTGATAACAAGGTTTATCACTGAACTTGAACCCCTCTTTTGTTGTGTCTATGTAAAATGAATTATCTTTCGAGCTCGACATTTGGAGTTGTATTGAAATGTCGGTCATGGAAGTCTTCCCTATCTTTTTACGGGGCGATATTGGGTTGTCAGTTACGGGAACGTACTGTCGCCCCGAAGTCACATTCGTTTCTTGTATACTATTTAATACATTTTTTCCAAAGGGCGACTGACGATTTGGTGGTTTTGTAACCGTAAAATGTTTTTGTTTGGTTCCAAGGCGGTCACGCGAAAGTGTTGATCCTCTTCAAACTTAAAGTTTTGTTCAATATGCAAAGTTGGCCACCCGACTGGCTCAGAAGTCCATTAAATTTGTACGTAATTTGTTTGTGTCTGGTAAATTTCAGCCATTCACTTATAAATTTCCAATGGTCTTTTCGCATCCTTCCTCTCTGGCATGTTGAATCCATTTGTCTTCCTTATCGCACGTGTAATGTAACCAACTCATAGCTTTGACCGAGTATTGGTAACTGTGAAATCGTATCACGGCTAATATGCTTTTAGACATTGAGAAGCACACTTTGGCGATGGTAGAGGTTTCCTTCAAATTAATGATAACTGTGCTCCATGAACAGTTGTCGAAATTTTCCACAACATTGGTGTCAAATGTCCACATCTGATCGACAAGACTTTAATATCTCTTAGTGGACGTCAAAAGGGTCAAAAGCGTGATTGTGGTGCCAATCATATAAAGCTTGTCTTTGTTCAGAACTTATATTGTCGGAATCATAATTTTTAACGTCAGGCAAATGCTGCAAGACCGTGTGTTGATTGGCTTGGGTACTGAAAAAGTGAGGAAAATACTCTTTGGTCATTTCTGTTATTCCAAATATTTTTGGCATTTTATTCAAGGATAGGACCAAACAACTCATGAAATCTTTAAATTGTATTTGTCCCACTTGCATGTGAATGATTTTGACTCTGTTCGTGCTGAAATGAGGGCATTAGGTATCTTGTTCGGAATTATGTTTCAGCAAAAATTATTCATCGTATCCCGATAAAATTGTGAACCATCAATTTGGCATAGCAATGGAGTCTCCGTAACATTGAATGTCCTCTTGACTTCAAGTGTCGTCGAGAGGGTCTAAACGGGAAGAGTATTTGATTCTCCAAATATATTTTCACGTCGTCCTGAAATCTTGATACAAGGGAATGTTATAAGACGTACGCAATTCTCGCAAGTTTAATGAGCGACGCAGATATTAGAACGTGAATGACAATTTCTTGCCTGCATTCAAAATAACAAGATGAAATCTATTCGCGTCTTTTTCTTATTTTCTTTTTCCTGTTCGTCTTTGCATTTTTGGATGCAATATTTAGGTTAAAGTCGACGATTTGACGACAAAAGTTGCATTGTTTTTTTTTCTTCTTCCTTTTCAAACATAATCCTTGCGGTCGTTGGTGCGTACAAGTTGCCCACAGATAGAGAACAATCTGAATAAACGAAAAACACTTTTCTGTTGTCGACCTTTTATCATGTTATGGTATTCGTAGGGCTGACAAAGGCTTGCTGACAAGAGGAGCAGTAAATTTGTTTGTTTTCTTTATGAGTACAACGTTCAACGGCTACACTATTCCAGCATCTCTCTCCGCAGTGAATGTATTCGATCTGACTGGTAAACCTATGATTACATTTTGTTCGCAGTAGTACCCAAGAAATTCGGTGATACGGGTAATGTCATGGAAATGTTTTTCGTAATGATGAACTTGAATGCATTTTCCCTTTCGGAAATAAGGTGGCTCGAAAAACAAGAGGTCCACGAACCACTTAAAAGTACATGTTTGACGTGTAGCAAGAAGCCAAGACGTCATGAAGTTGGTTTATTTCTAGAATGCCAAAGGCGGTGTTTTCGATAGGCCTGTCTGCTTTAACAGTTCAGATTCTCTTCGTTGTTTGGGTCATTCCAAATGTTTATCCCTACTCTTTTCCATTCTGCGGTGTCATCCTTGTCTGCGTAAGTTCGACTGGCACATCTGGTCTTGTAATTTGTCCAACAACAACACTTTCTGCGCTCGCTCCCTTTCAGAGGTGACACGTGTGTATCGGTGATGTGACAATGGTAGCTGGATTGCATAACATTTGAATGTTGTCAATGTCTTTGATGGTTGTCAATTCTGCTGGAGTGGTAAACTCGATCCAGACGGGTGACTTCAAATTGTCGTGATGATTGGAAATTGTCGTTTCTGTGTCACTAACAAGCAACTCAACAAATTGGTGTTCAAACTTTATACTTTGTAGGTTTAAGTAGATCTTCTAAATTATTTTTTTTTGTCTCTCGAATGTAGTAATATTTATCGGGAGATACTGAATGGCTTCGTTTGGGGTTGGCTCTCTTGGTATCGGATAGACGTGGAAGGCGTTGACTCAGGCTCACGCGTATCGTCTTCGAAATCGCTGCCATGAATTTGAGCCAACACTTCGTCTCGAGTGTGAGGTAATGTGTCACGTTGTTGCATGTTACTTTCTTCTTTCTCATTGAAGTCTTGTGATCGTTTCATATAGAATGTTAAATTCATTTGACAAGATTTTACACACAGAGCGTTCCCTACATATAGGAAAAGTAGTCTTAGGGTCAGGATATTCATTCAGCTGCAGCAATTAAGATGAAAGAGACAATACAGATAGAGCTTCTGATCAGAGCGTTTGAGCAGTGTTATACGAAAGTATACTTCAGAGAAACGACGGACCATTCCTCCTCAAGAGATAAAGTCAAGATAATTGTTATATCTACCAGAAGAAATGACAATTGGGCTCCAGCATGGCCGAGAAAAAAAAGAGAACTAAAGAAAAAAGAGAAGATGATTGGTCTTCCAACAAAAGAACCCATACCCGTCAAGAAAAGCAGGAAATTTAGACCACAAGAAAAAAATGAGGACAAAGTAGAACCTGTTTCATTACAACAAAAGGTCAATGTAACGTATATATTTCAGATTGTACTGTCTTTGGTTAATTGTTTGCTTTAATTCATAACCGCATGTTTCCTAAAGTCAGTATACATATACATGCATGGATTCATTTGACATCGCTTTTTAACAAAAGACAGTGAGTTTCTCTAACAAACTGGGTAGTTGTCTATCTCGTTGTCGTAAACTTGTCGTAGACAAAGCACCCAACAAAACAAATGAACTGTAAAAGAAAAAGAAGAAGAGGAGATGTGGACTACATGCCTTTCCTCCCTACACTATAATGTACCTGAAGCTCTTGTCAAACAACAGGCACAATTCTTCTAAAAATAGTGCCAGTACAATGATTGGTCAACAGTCAGATTTTCTGAGGATAATTATAATAAGTACTATGTTTCATTTCAAATACACTAAAAGCTGCAAGAGTAACTGCATCCATAAAATTCAGTCATACACTGCATCTACATGCAAATCCATCCGTAAGATAAACAGTCAAAAAGGGCAAATATTATTACAGATATCCAATGATCACACAACTCTATATTGAGACTATAGCAATGATATTACGACGTTTTAGTGATCCATAGAAAACATAATACAGTTTGGATTTACAAGACTATATTAATGTATTCAGCTTTAAGGTAAACAAGAACACCGTTTTACAGTCCCAAAATCGATATCATTTACACCATCCTCAATACCACATTCCAGTTTACCTTTGAAAATAATATGCTTTTTGTGTAGTCGACCTTACGACTTTATGTCAGTACAGTCCATAATATACTGTCAGAAATTGGACACAATAGTTACCGCTTGATTCTCCCTGTGATTGTAGTGCCGGAGTGATAATATTTTTTCTCATATATATAAGGATGTTAGAATTGGGATTAGTATCACATGTCTGAGGATCTGAGGACATAAATGTTAGTTTTACAACGGAAATATGTTTTGCCAGATCTGCCGATAACAGTACTAAATATGTCTTCTTACTAATAATGGTCAACTGTTAATTTACGTAAGTCGGTGAGCAAAATGAGACCCACTTGAGCCTTTTCTTCTTGGTCTAAAAGAAAAAAGAGCATATTACTAATACTCAAAATTAAAAAAGTCTGAACTGTTACTTTACTCATAACAAATATAAAATTACAAAACTTTCAAAATTGGATCGAGAATTTCTGATTCTGTCTATCGCCGACAACCTTAAATTGCTCAATATATTGCGAAAATAAACTAATGTTCCATATAACATGTTCAACCAAAGTTGTTTTTGTCATATTCGTACCAGACATTCGTGGTGTTTCTATAGTGAAAATGTGCTTTATAAGGCTCTTTCAACCGATTCTAGTTAGCATCGTGTAAGGTTGCTTCCACTTCTGTAAAGGAATTATTTCACTACAGCTGGTGTTTTTGAGATGTCAAATTTAATGAAAACGTGCAATATATTAATTAATATTTAGTTGATAATAAGGACAGTTATGTTGGATTTTAGAATGATATGAAACAGATGGCTATCCTGAGGTCAAATTTTGCTTCATTTATTAATGACTGACAAGTGTGAGCATGTATGTAAGATGTGGTCAGTATCCACCCATTTCAATCATTCACATTTCTTGCTACTGATGATAGTGTAAAAGGTCTTTTTTCAGGATGGTTGTCTTTAATAAATCGTTATTCAATTAAAACTCCATCCTTTTGGTAGTACAACTAATTGTTTTTCTGCAATTTGTCAAGCTATAATCTACAAGTGAAACAAGTGACGTTATGAATGAATTAGCTTTGTTTTTCAAGAAATATGTGCAGATAATGTACCAGTCACATTTGTCCTAATTTAAGCATATTATGCAGACAGTTTACCAGCCACAGTTGTCCTAATTGAAGCACAGTATGCAGTGTACAAGCCACAATTCTCCTAAAGCAAAGTATGCAGACACTGTACAAGGCACAATATTCTAAATTAAAGCACAATATGCAGCCACAATTGTCCTAATTATAGCAAAAATATTCATATAATGTACCAGCCATAATTGTCCTTATTGAAGCACAGTATATACTTTTCCAGCCACAACTGTACTAATAGAAGCAAAGTATTCATATAATGTACCAATCAATTTTACTCGACCAGAAAGGATTTTGCAGGTGTCATTGCAAAATATGTCAGTTTTAAATTGATGTTTGTGATTTTGCACTAGATTATATGAATATGAGGTTTTGTTTTATAACCATGCTAGGCAAAACTGGACAGATTGGGTTTTGTTTGTCTGAATGTCAAAGAGCTGAGATATTTCAGAAGCAGCATTTTCACTTGTTGAAATATCTGTTATAAGCTTAAACTTTAAAGAGATCAGTTTATTAATGGAAGCGGGACATGTAGAGTTTTACAAACCCAAGAGAGGCGTATGTTAATAATGTTGGTTAGATAAACGGGATATCTGATTGGGAAGTTATTGGTTTGGGGAATGTTTCCCAGGCGATGTCTTCTGTTTTAAACACAGCAAATTCAGGCAATCCAGGAACGTCGTGACTCCGCGTAAAGATTGTCCAAGGGACATCTTGCTTAGAATCGATGAAAGGTTCGTACCCAGGCGTTTAAGGAGGCGGTTTTCCTAAAGGGAAGAAGAGCGAACCTCAAGACAAAAACTTTTTTGTGGCTTAATTTCATAAAATAAACCCCCACCCAAAATTCTTTTTTTAATGTGAGTCTTAAGATATGTGTTTAAATTCATTTGTCTTGAATGATATATGAATTGTATATGCGAAGTATGGATCATTATAAGGTTTGTAGGATGTTTTCTGCAGATGAATTGTTTGTTACCAGAAGTGTTGTATGAGCTATGAAGTAAATTTTGTTTGATCTACTTGTTTAACCAAGACGTCAATTCTTTCGACCTATTACTTGGCTTCTTTAACATTGGTACATCGAGTTTGGGCTAAAGGGTTATGTCTTGATCAGCTTTATGTGTGCATGTGTCCGACATTTAATTCGAAATAGTAATAGTTCATCCTGCAGGGGTCTCATTGTCACAAAGCGAGAGTAGACTGTGCTATCATTCAATTAGTAATTGTAAATAGTTTTGTTGGAGAAAAACAATATTTTTTTTACATAATATTAATTGTCTGTGAAAAGACAGAAACTCGAGTGTATGTAGCAAAATAGTGTATATAGTAAAATACGGCATTGCTGCACTGCAACGTTATGACCTAAAGTCTCTTAGCAATGATTTCGGCTGTGAAATGTTAAACAGGTTATTCTGAGCGTACCGGATACAACAAAAAAATATACAGGACCAATTGCAGGAATGGAAAGAAAATAATCAATTAACCCAAAGTTCTTATATGTAATTAGCAGTTCCGTTTCTATATTGATACGGCATATTTTATCACGATATCGAGTCAGTGTTTCGATCTTAGCTGTCCTACATGTCTTTCATGACCTGAAATCTAGTTGTTGTACACTGTCCAGAATCAACATAGCTTGTCGGTTGGGGTCGACTTGAATCGGAACACACTCGGATTAACTTTGGCCTACTTATGTGCAAGAACGCCTTTAGTAGTCTCTCTCGAGCGTCGAGTATCCTACATTTAGTCGTGGAGTCTCCATATTAGCCGCGGAAGCTAATTTCCTGATAAAATAATTGTGGCCTAACTCATAGTACTAATATTAGTACCTTAGTCCTTTTGTGGACTCGACCACAACAAAAAAAGCTAAGGCTACGACATCGTAGCTAGTCTAACTCGTTGTTCTTTCCTTCCTTCCGGGGTAGGGTTGGGTAGGGCTGGGTGTCTGATTTATCTGACTACCATACCAGCCTCTGTACATATCTTGCATGATATGTTGGATATCTCAAAATGTTTGGAGCAGGTTTCGTATTCTAGAAATTTCCACTATTACACGGAAGGTTGGACTTGCAGAAACTGTTATTCACCAATTTAAATTACACGTTGAAGTATATTTTTGAAAGTATACCATCTTAACAAATTCTATCTTGCATGTCTTTTTTTCCAATAGGAAACCATTGCAGTTTGTTTTTTTTCCCCACCTGAAGCAACACTTGCCTTTTTCATGGCATGCTATAGTCCGAAAATACATCCCCATTGGTTTTTACCCCCTTACTGATTTCAATAACGGAAACATTTAATTTGATACAAAGTGCAAGGAACATAGTCAATTAGCAGCAGGGAGGGTGAACCCTACAAATTTTTGCGACGAAATCGATTAAAGCCTCAGAATGCCCAATAGAGCCTTCCTACGAAATCTCATATTTTACCCCCCCAAAATAAAGACCGCATTTTACAAATGGAGCCTTAGCGATTTTGTCGTAAATATGTTGTCGTAAATATGTTGTCATAACCACCCTCAAATTGCTGCCAATAATTGCTATCATCTACGTCGCAAATATGTTGTCATTACCCTCCCTGCTGCTAAAAGAATTTCAGGGTTAATACAAATGATTTAACCGAATATTTGTTAGCTTTTCACAAACAGACTAATCGATAATACTTCACCACGTAGATCAAATAAATTATTTGACTGATCGGTGAGTGTAAAATTAATTCTAGTTAGCGAATCATTTTGACATTGCATATATACTGGATTAGTCGGGTTCTCAACAATTAAAATTCCTGGAGGAACTGTTGGTGCAAATGAATAAAGAATGTAACCTTGTCGGGCTTGATTTGATTGTTCCATATTAATTTGATAACTTCCTTCGATTACATCACACGTTAAATTAAGCGCGATCACCGATGAAATATCCACATTGTTCGGTGCGATATGTCTACCGTCGCCGTCGGGAGAATTATTATGAGTGAGGATAATAGGCTTCGGCTGGCTATCTTTCCATGATTGATAAATTTTATTAAATCCGTCGTCGATGGCAGATCTGAGTTGATTTTTTAGTTCAGGTGCGTTATATCCTGGAAGTTTATAATTTGGATTTTCATTTATATTTTTTTTATAATCTATAGCGGAAGTAGTTCTTGAAATCGGGGAATTTTCATCAGTGAAGAGATTAGTAATCCTTGAATTAAATATTTCCATGTCAACGATGATTTTATTACCCGCGGAGTGGTATTTTCTGCTATCCGCTGAAGTAGTTGAATCTCTTGCGACATTATTATTATTATTTACAATGTCTAATTTCGCAATAGATGAAAAAACGCTAGCGTTTTTAATCGCAGTATCATAAATACGTATCATCGCGGAGAATTCGTCTTCGGTAATTATCGTATCATCAATCGATGATGACATCAACGAGGATAATTGTGAGTAACCGTTAGATACTGTTTGATGTTTTACTATATAGTCGTTAAGTTTTTCTTGAGAACACGATGATATTTTTTGAGTAATAGCATTTGCAATCCCAGCAAATGTTGTCACCGCGGAAATAGCAATTGGGACAGCAATCGGAGCTACCATTGTTACTGAAGATAGTATAATACCAGCACCGGCCATTATACCAGATACCGAGTATACTGTAACATCAATCGCGGTAATTCTCCTGCGATATTTTTTAATTTTTATTTCATACTCATCAATGAGTGTTTTGAGTTTCGTTAAAAACTCTTTGACGGTATCATAGCGATATTGCGATGACGGAATCATATTATTTTAAAACCTCAAGTGGTTTCTAATTGTTAAAAATTCTAATTTAGATCAGCTACAAACTCCATGTACCATACAAATGATGTCTTATTTAGATTGGGATCAGTGCTTGTTATTGTAAACCGTTTGTATTCACCCACGTCAATAGTCGTTGAAATCACGTTGTTGTATCCATATGAAGTCGATGATGATATATTAAACTGATTCAGTGACACTATTGTTAATCGATAAATACCCTTGTTTGACACAGTGAGAGTTATTGTATTCTTTTTAGGTTCCCAATCTAATGATCCAGAGAGAACTGTGTATACTATATTTATGATATTCCTCTCATGAGGAATCTTTATTTTTTTCAAGTAGCGGAAAATTGTCTGTTTTAAACTTTGTAATATCCTCGATAGATTTTTTAATATTATTAATGCTATCTCTAATAATATTAAATCCAGCATCATTAATATTTGTAATATTAGCTTTAATTTCATCAAAATTGGATTTAATTTCAGCGAGAGATGGAGAGGTTACCGCTGGTGTTCCAAAAAAATCTATTAATCCTGTTAATTTCATCCAAATTGGATTTAATTTCAGCGAGAGATGGAGAGGTTACCGCTGGTGTTCCAAAAAAAATTATTGATAATATTTCTACGAAGGGAAGTATACGTTGTTATATGTTTTTCAAGTTCTTCATCTAAATTTTTTAATGCATCTGTGATTGTAGAAACAAGTACACCTGGTTTGAGTTTTCCATCATTTGAATATAACACTATTGTATCTTCAACGACGTCACGTCTTCGTATTAAGACATCATCCAATGAAACATTACTAGATTTCAATTTGCCCTGCCGATCTTGAAATACAACTATTTCCCCAGGATCTACACTTGACAAATTTAATGTCTCGGCGATTTCATCTTCGATTATTTTTTTTACATCTTCGACAGCGAATTTACTATCGGTTTCTGTTTTTTTTTTACTCTGATAGAGGTCGTCCCAAATATCAAACATTATACAAAAACGCTAACGTTTTTCTAAATCATTTCTAATTGGTGAAAACGCTAGCGTTTTTGCCATTGCCTGCTGGTATATTCATTAACAACAACTTGTGGTGGTTTCCTTGGAAATCTATATATCTCTGCAAGGACGTTTAATACTTCACGACCGCATATCGGTGGATCATTTAACCGTTGTGTTGGTAGCGTGGAATAAAAAATTGGAGCCAACGATGATTTTGTTATTGTGGATACGTATCGCATAAATTCTTTTGGTGGAGCTAAACCATATGAATCAAAATAGACAATTCCACGTGGATCAATTGCATATGCGACCCAATGAGTTCCTTCTCCGCTGCTGTTATCAAGATTGATAATACCCGTTTCAATTTTCATTGGTTTTGACGGTAATTGATCTCTCATGAAAACTCCTCTAAAGTTTTCTTGATATCGATTTTACAGCATCAATTAAATCAAAATTGGACATTGGTGAAAATCCAAGGGATTTTTCAACTTATAAGCCGTTCCTGGTATTCTTAGGCCCGTGCCCTTGTACCAATTATGTGGAGTTCCTGGTAGTCTTAGACCCTTTCCTTTTTTATAGCCTTTCCCAGTAGCTTTTTTCAGGGCCATTCCTGCAGCAGTACCAACGGCTCCTAACGCTGCCGCCTTCGCAACCGCTGGGGAAGCCGCTGCAATCAATGCTGGAATAGCAGCTAACAGCGGAAATATACCACCTGATTTTATCATACTGGCGATTGCTGCTTTTGAAAAATCAATTTGAACTCCTCGTTTGTTCTTTAGTGCATCATTAAAATGTTTTATTTGACGATCTGTCAATGATAATTTATGCGCACCACCGGACATTTGAGTGGGTTTCAGCGTTATTGTGGTTCCACATTCTTTAGCCGACTTTGATTTCAATTTCTTGACCTGACCATCAGTCAACTGGACATTACCAATACTATACGTCATTCTATTCTAAAATGTAATTTACACTTTTAATTCATCTTATTGTGAAAATCCTAGCTACATGTTTGGAAAATCAAAGATTTTCTACTGGTGCATCAATAAGTCTCATTCGTCCGCCAATTCCTTCTAACAACATTGATTTATCACTGAGAATGACAGCAACTGCTCTATAATCAGCTATACCAGCAGGGCGTTGTACCCGAGCTTGGAAGTATATATCAACAACAGATTGTCTCATCATGTCAAGATGTTCCAATGAAAAGTAATAAATCGGATAGTGTTTTTCAAAATCAATTTGCGATATTTGCAAACCAGTATCAACATTTTGATCACGACCCATATACGACAATATTCTATGATATACACGTGCTACGTCGTTGTTTTCATAATTAAACTGTACAATTTCTGCTGGCTCTTGTTGTCCGTTTATTCTCAACGAAACTTCACTTACTCCTAATTTATCAAATATCATATGACTAGATAATTGACGACTCACTCGATTTGCATCCTGTAACGCTATAAAGATATGACGTGGAGCTGAAACACCTTGTTTTGATGCTAAGTGCCATGTAAATGTGCCATTTACATTATCCTGCTTCGTATCAGTCATTGTTGTTAGCCAACTTAGCAATGATTTTCCACCTGTGTCCATAAACGATAGTAATTGTTGCTCTATTGTGACTGCTGGAGTCCAGACGGGCATCCATAGAACCAATTTATTTAAAATGACTTTACCATCATCAACACCATTAGCACGCCAAATTGCATCATTGTCATTCTCCTTTCGCACTAACACGACTGTATGCTTTGCTCCATAGATGACTTTTCTGACATTTCTACAAAATCCGAATATGTGATGTAACGGAATTGCACATGAAAACCGTCGATGCTGTCCTTTCAATGCTCCATTTCGTGTTGCAAATCCTAGATTGAAATTACCATTGACCCTTTTTAAAATGTCGAATTCAGCTGCTGGTCTATCTTCCCGGTCTAGACTAGCTGCGAGTTGTTGATTATCTTCTGCAGTAGCTCTTGCAGTTCGTACTTTAATAAACTGAATATGGTCAGCATGATCAGAAGTATCCTTAGCAAACATCATAGACGGACCAGCCGACCTTGTATAATCATCAGAATATCTCGCAAGTCCGATTATTGTTGTTGCAATATCAACATCTTGTTCTATTGATTCAATTTCTTTTCCATCAATGATATATCTTGCACTGTTAAATAGCGCCATAATGCCATTATTTACAAAACCAACTCGGATATTTTGGTCATTCCCATATGGCGTATCAGCTGCAACATTTGTTACAAGCTGTCCTTCTACTTCAATAAACGCCTCACACGGCAAAAAGTATCTACTTGTATCTTGAACTTGAAGTTCAACTCTCCCCCGTTGATTAGGCTCTCTTGCAGGATAGGCATAATACTGATAGTTAATTTTAGAATCATCTTTATTTACCGGTGCTGCCATATCAAACGCTGGATCAGCGATTTTTTTAAATGCCATTTATACTAAAACACTATCGTTTTTCTAAATGTAATAATTCTATCATTTTCTTTTTTGTCTGAAATTTTTACGATTTCCTCCAAGACCGTTTCCCGCTATCATACTTCCAATATTACTACTATCTGGTGAAGTCATTGCTAATGATGCTAGTTTTTGTTCCACTGCGTTATTTATCACTTTACTGACATTTGCAGGCATTATTGTTGTTGAAGGTAGCGGTGTTGAAACCATTTGTGGTGGTTTTCGTCCGAATCTAGATTTCACCAATGACGTTATTCTATTTTTGCGGTAGAAAAGGCCGTTCCTGCAAGATCTCCAACAGCGTTAATTCCCTTATTACGAATAACATCAATGGCTTTCATCGCTAATTGTTTAGCAACTGGTGCTACTTTTGGGGCTATTCCTGTGAATAAACCCGCTATGGTATTTCCAAGGCCGTCTCCATAGTATGCCCTATAAACGGACAATCTTGAGTTTACCACATGCACGTTTGTTGGTTTATCGTGATTATAGTGTACTATCATCTTATTTGAAATGACTTTGTAATTTCTAAATGCAGGCATTTCAGAAATTTCAATCGCTATAATAACCCGAACTTCCGTCCATTAACTCATCCAAGAGTTCTCGATACGTATGAACATCAATTATCCCACCTTGAAATAATCGTCTGCAAATATCAAATGCTTCATTAGTTATTTCGACTGAGTTATTCCCAGCTCGCTTACCTCCCATAAGAACCTCAAGTCGTGATATATCATTAATGATATTACTAGGACACATATGAGAATCATGATGAGAACTTCCATAACCCTCTCCTGAAGAACTTTCTGATTCGGAAACGTTTTGTTGACCTCGACCTCGACCTCGACCTCGACCTCGACCTTGTTGTTGTTGTTCTTTTCGTTGTTGTTGTTGTTGTTCTTTTAGTTGTTGTTGTTGTTCTTTTTGTTGTTCTTTTAGTTGTTGTTCTATACCATACGCATCAACTCCCATTTTAAAAGTTCTGTAATTCAATATATCCTTTTTTAAATTGCCGGAGATTTCTTTATTAATTTTATATATCCAATTCACCCAGTCATCTCTTTTTATTGTGTTTTTTTATACTCGTCTTTTAAAAATTCCCCCCTGTTATAATAACTTTTGATAGCGAAGTCACCAAATGACATATAGTCTTCAGGTTTCAGCAATTGAATTCGTCTGATTTCTGCTATAGCTTCATCGGTGAATTTCTCGTTAAAAGGAACAATTGTTTTAGCGGAATCACTAGTGATTTCACTAGCACCTTTAACGGGGTTATCATCAATATTAATATCACCTATTTGTTGTATTTCTCGCTGAGTTTATAACTCACCTGAAAGCTGTTTTATTTCCTCCTTGGTTTTTCAGTTTCTGTAGCAATCTTTCCCAATACATCAATGATAGGTATTTCTTTTCTAGGGATGTCGCCGTATATAGCACGTTCTGTTGCAAGTTTTACATCTTTAGTGGCTTTAGTTACAGGGGCAAAAAGCTGTTCGCTCCCAATAGAAAAGTCAGTCTGCGCTTGCTGTCTAAGTTGTAGTTTATCTCGCACGTCATCTCGAATTGGTATAAACTTTTTCAGTAATGCTAACCTCTCACGGGCTAGTCTGGTAGTTAATGCTTCTGAAGTCATTATTGGAAATGCTAAACTTTTTTCAATTGTGGGTTTCAATGCTTGCATTTTCAGACTCATCAATCAAACGTCTTATAGATTTCACTTTCAAAGCAATCTCTGACCGAATTTGGTACTGTTCCCCTAGTTTCTTTCTAATTGCTTCAACTATACTAAATAGCCGAATGAATAAATTAATATCCTTGTTATACAAAAAAAACCATTAACCGCTTTTTGGATTCTTTTTATCAGTGAATACATTTTAGGTAGGACATATCTTCCATGTTTCAATTGTATATCAATTTGTTCAAATTCATTCAAAAGTTTGTCTTCATTCAAAAATTCAGAAAGTACGATTCCTTGATTTCTTAAATTTGATATTTCTGTGATGATAGATGTAATATCTTGAAATTCCATTTATTGAATATTATTACTAATGTATTTTCTTATCTTTAAAATATTTTTATCGAAGATATTCATATTATATTTAAGCCCTTAATACCCAATCCAACATACAAAAAAAACACAAACATATACAATGCCTGTCCCTTCCTCATTCGAGTTCCGAGGCAAGGGAGGCATACATTAAAGACTTATACAATACCCTAACCTCCCAATCGAGTTTAAAGGGTGGGCTATATGGGCATTAGACGTGAAATCCAAGCGATTTATTTACAAACATTGAACATATAACATGAAGCCTTATTTGAAAAACCTCTTTCGCGCCAAATGACGTCAAAGAGACCCAGAGGCGGGACAGCCCATTCTTGGAACTCATTGAGTGCCTTCGCATTAAATAAGCCCAAGGGCCACAAACATAGATCTCCCAATTGGAAGCTCTAACGTAACAAATGCTATATTAGGTCTTCCGGAAGATATGTTGTGGGGGGGAACAGTACATTACATATAGGATGATTATATATACAATGAGATGATAGGATGATTATATATACAATGCGATTATATAGGATGATTATATATACAATGCGATTATATAGGATGGTATATATACAATGAGATGATAGGATGGTATATATACAATGCGATTATATAGGATGATATTATATATACTAGGGGACAGGATGGTTACATATACAATGAGATGATAGGATGGTATGATAGGGACAGTACAGGACAATACAAACATGAAACGACGGGGCAGACTTACTACACCCAATCTACCAATCAAAAGCAACCCAAGAAATTAACCATGGTTGCAGTTGAAAAAATTCAACCACACCATGACAATGGCGTGGGTAGTTTTGATTGGCATATTGGGCTTCGCTTAAAGCCCCAATCGCGTATACAGCTCATATTATATATAACGTGACTAATAATGCAGTGTCAATGTGTGGGTGTGTTATTTTTACCACTAAATACTTAATAAATAACATTCCATGGTGTTAAATGAAACTAAATACTTGAATAAAACATTTTTTTAAAGAATACAGCTGTTATATAATAATAAATATTTTTATGTTTTTTCATTAATTTTTATAATAACCGTAATAATAATTTGGATTCACGGCCATATATAACTCTGTCAAATTGTCTACCCTGTACAGGTAGCAAGGATTTTCCAACAAAACCCTAACTGCTGTTCTCAATACAGTCTTTAAAAACAAGGAACAATAACACAAAACCATGGTCACACCATTATACCGTACATGCCTGATACGTATATATACCGAGTTAACCATTAAATACGTACGTGAGATCACACATCATTAATTCAATCTAATTTCACATGTGTTTTCTACGTTTATCTCGCACGAATTTACATATCCGGGAACACTGTTCTATCAATATAGAAAGTAGGATAGTCACGTGACGATCAGTAATAATGAGGGGAAATACGGAAAAAAATAAAAAAATAAAAAAATATTCTGCTAAAAAAATTATTCTGCTTTAGCAGAATAAAAAATATATTTCATTAATAGTAATTATTGAGAGTCATTTCATGCGTATAAAAACTTTATTCTATGTCCATTTTTCTTTGAGATAGCTGTTTGATAAATCCCTTCAGCAACTTTTTGTACTGAAGGAATACATATTCCAAAATAATTCCCTGCAGCATTCATTGAATGAAAAACTCTTTCTTCATTCGTCGTTGTATCAAATGATTTAACTCCCCTGCGTCGTTTTGAGTATTTCCCTGTCTTTCCTCTTTTTGTATTCTCTCTTTGAGAAATGCATTGCAAATTGGAAATCGCGTTGTTAAAAGGATTAGAGTCAATATGATCAATAACATTACCATCTTTAATGAATCCGTTAAATGCTTCATAGACAATTCTGTAAACGTAATAGTTCTTTCTTCCAGCAGCAAATTGCAAGTATCCTTGATTATTAACAAAACCAATTGGCTTTTTCAGTCTGCGGTTTCTAACATCACCATCAGCAGATATTTCATAATTAACGAGTATTGGATGAGGTCTGAATTCTTGCTCCATTTATTTATAATAATACTATTTGTCTAATTCATCATTTGCTTTATTTATAAATCTATTAATGTAGTCTTGAGGGGTTTTTATGATTTTGTCTTTGACAGAGTCATGGTTAGGGTCAATGATAGCGTTTTTTATTCGTTTATCATAATAACGTTTCAATTATCTAAACCGCTTACCTCCACAATTGATACATAATTGTGATTTTCCTCTCACACCCACTCCACAATTTATGCATGGGGAAGGGCCTGTCGAATTATTTCTGACGCTCTGTAAGTGATGTCTACAGAAATCACCTCTACACGATTTATTGCATGGGGTTACTGATCCAATCATAAGCCATTTGCAGTGATTCATTATATATAAACAAAATTTTCTATTTAAATGTTTGCTTTATTTATATGAATGAAGAATTCAAAAGATTATCGACAATCAAGCCTTATAAAAATATTAAATTCAATCTTGATAGAACCCTCGAAGACGTACCAAAAGAGAGAATAAATAATAGAAGTCTGATTAGAAAAATACGAGATTGTGTTAATAAGTTTAAACTGGACGGTGCATCACACACCTGGTCAACATTAAAAATTGATGGTGTTGTTGATGCTAGAATGAATGATGAAACAGGAGCTATGATACTATCACAACTTGGCAATAAACGGTATTTTCTCAGAGTGAAATTCATTATCAATTTAGAATCGGGCGATTGGGTCATAAGAGAAAAATTTGAACCAATTCTCAAAGATAGGACAACAGTCATTGTTAGCCGTGATTCCAGACCAGGGCTGTTAACTGGAATTGATACACCATACTATGAAAAAGCGTATTCTGAAACAGCAATTGTTTATGGGATGTATCCGTTAAATAAGAAACCTGACATTGGAAAACTAGCACCAATGAAACAGTCAACGTCAGTGGAAAAACCACTCAATTGTGTTGCAAAACGTGTAATAGAACACTTTACAAATGCACTCCGTGGGAATAAATTAACCGATCTCAGACGTAAAAAAATAGATCAATGGGAGCTAACAGTGAAGGAGAACGGAGCAACTATTTCCGATATAGCTAGATTGGAAAAGTCGTTGAGATTTCCGATAACCGTTTCAAAGATAACCGGCGAAGTATTATACGAATCGAAATACAATAAAAACGGAGCTCCAATCAAAATTATTGACCATAACAAACACGCATGGACATCCGCGGTTACAATATTCCCGCGAGACAGAACAGTGAAGTATATCCCAGAAGAATTCACCAAGGATGGCATTCTCACTGAAGAAAGATTATTCGATGCTATTGCTAGTTTGTGTAAAAACGACCCTGTATCAGTATGGTTACTTCATTGTTTTGAAGATGAAGAATGTCAATTCAATCAACTTGTGAGACCTAACGGTGAATTATATCGTACTGAAAGTCTACATAATAGGATAAAAAATCTAGCAATAAGTCTCAGTGAAAACGCTAGCGTTTTTAATGGAAAACCCGACGATTACGAACAGTTACTTACAAATTGTTTTACAATTCCATCGGTTGCAGCTCATTTTGCAAGAAAGAAAAATAATTGGAAACCAACACGAAAAGAGTTTTTACAGGATGTTCAATCCAGCTGTTTGGAATATTATCATGGCGGTCTATGGAACGTTAAGTACAATCGTGAAAGTATGATATCAGTTGATATCGTTGCCTGTTATCCAGGAAGTTTTCTAGGATATGGATTCGCTGGTGAGTATTTTAAACGGTTTGGACATCCCACACATGAAATGACTCGCGTTGCTATTAATGGACCACTGCCTGATTTTGATTTGACCGGTTTTGCTCGCGTAGTATCATTTGAATTCGCTGAAGGACTTCATCCGTGTTGTTATGTTTGGATTGGTAGACACATGACTGAAAGGATGTGGTTACCAATAGTGTTATTGCGATATATGATTGATTGTAAAATGTTAGTTTCGTCGATTGTCAGCGAAGCGATTATCTCATATCGAAAACAAACCAATGTCTGGTTACCAGAACCAGAATGTCTTGATAGTATAATCGATAAGTCTAGAAAACATATAGATGCTGACGAGGAGTACATCATTGAATGGTCAAAAAAAATATTTAATCAACGAAATAGTGAAGCAAAGGATCTCGGCCGAAGAATAATCAGTAAATTTACACAAGGTGGAAAAAAATTCAACTTTAAAAGACAATCCTCACGATTGATTATAGATGATGCCGAATACGACTTCGTTATTAAAGATGCAGTAGAGAAAAGTAGATACGCAAATTGTAAAACAGCCTTCTTGTCCAATAAAACAAAGTTAGGTAGAATTGTTACTTACAGTGATGGAGAAAGCTCTGCATATCTACATTTGAGAGCTTCTATGCTGGGTTACGCATCTATCAATTTATTTGCAATGATAAATAAATTTCCTAGTATAGCAGTTAGAGTTGCAATTGATTCAATGTATGTCGATAAAAAATATATCAAAGAGGTAACTAAATTTACTAATAGCGAAGAGACTTGGGGAACATGGCGAATTAAACGTGAAATACAATGCGATTATTCTGAATCAGCAGACGTTGAGATTAAAAGCAGTTACCTGAATACGATAATTCTATCAGTGAAAAATCCGAAGGATTTTCTATGTCTAAAGCACCACCGATATCAGATCCAATTTGTAGATATAAAACAGTTTATTTAAACGGCTGTGGTGGATCTGGAAAGACAACACGTGTGATAGAATTATATCGAGAGAGAACGTCCATGATTGTACTCACACCAACCCATAGACTAGCGAGAGAGATAAAACAACGCCAAAAATCCAAAGGATTTTCCGTTGAAGCTTGCACGTATCATAGTTTTTTCGATACAAGGGCGATACTTGGACCCCTGAGCGAATGGGTGAGAAATTTATTCCAGCGGTTATTATTTGGGATGAAGCATGTACTGTTTCAGAAGATGTATTAAAAATGTTTCTTGATTGGTTATTGCAAAATAATACAAAAGTTATATTGTGCGGCGATCATGGTCAACCACCACCATTTGTTGGTAGAAGTCCACATAATTGGTTAAAAGGATTTGTTGATTATTACGAAGAAATTGATACTGACTATAGAGCACTCGACGAGCAGTTACGTGAGTTTAAAAAACTAATAAGATTACAACCCGATAGAATTCAATGTGAAGTAGCGCATGAAATAATTTCTGAAATGCCTATGAATGATTTTTGGGAAACATGGAGACCAAATGATTTTGTAGTAGCAAGTAGAAAGATAGTCAGAGACGCACTTCAGAAAAAGTTGTTTGAGCTACACAAGAAAAAATTCCCAACGTTTCCAGTACCGTTGTGTTATAGACCATTGGATACACAAAAGCAGAATATTGAAGTTGAAATTCCAGGCCAGACGGAGAAACAGATTCTAGTGTTAAATGATATTGTGCTAGTTGATATCAATGATGTAGAAGATGCATTATGCGCTGATAAATCACCATGGACGCTTGGTTATGTAACAACAATACACTCGTCACAAGGATTGACCATCACGGATACAATTGTTTGGATAGTTGATAATCGCATTGAATGGTCAAATTTAGTTTATCTCGCAGTGTCCAGAGTACGACGAATAAATCAACTACGAAGGGTTGTTTTCGATGATGGTTTTAATACAAACGATGATAGCACTGATATTAGCATCATTAATAAAAGACTCTCTGGTTACAAACAGCAGGACAAAAAAAAACAACGAGAATTTGATATTGATGCTGAAGTAATAATCGCATTAAAAGAATAACAGAATAATCACTGCGCCAGTTGCAATTGTATAATGCACTGGCAGTATTCGGATAAAGACCCTCGACAATTCACCGTAGACAGAAAAAATAACAGTCTTGGTCATGTCAGAAACAATGTGATGTTGACCTGTCTTGAGTGTAATAGACCTAACGGAGCTAGTTAAGACCAAATGGCGGTAATTGAGTATCGTCCGGAATGACTTGTAGTTGTTCGCGTGTAAAACCACGCTGAGGTGCAGTTGAATCCAATCTGTAGATTGGAGGTCTACCAGTTGATCGCGTTATAGTTGAAATTTTATGCGTAGTAACACTCCATATAGGATCAGTAGCTCTTCTTTTACCACCTTCAAGTTCTCCTGGTTCGTATAAATATCTCACAGTAACATCACCGAGAAGTGGCTGAGTGCTAACCCGCTGTGGTTGTTCGGGTATATATTTTTTATTGCAATATTTGGTTTCATATTAATAGTTCGAGTAATCTCGTTATTTAACGCTGCAACTACACTCGGTAACCTTTGGACCCATTCACGAGATCGTTTTTCTTGGATGAATTCTTTTGCATATTGATATCCAAATAACCGTTCTGCAAGAGTTCGATTAAATCGTTCTACAATTGCCTGATCACGATGTAACGCAGTATGTCCCCGTCGTATTGTAACATTATGAGTTTTCATTGTTGATAGAACAGCACCTTGAAACTCTTTGCCAGGATCAACTTGTAATAGATTTGGCCATCTTAGAGGACCTCGTCTATAAATCCTTTCAAATGCAGAAGCGATTTCAGAATCTGACTTTGTTTTCAATGGTTCTGCCTGTTTAAATCGACTCGCAATATCAACTACAGTTAGCGCGTATTTGTAACCATGGTCATGTGGTAAAAACAATAAATCAGCCTGATGAACGTCATTGGGTACGGTAACATCAAAATGAGAATAATTAATTTGTTTAGGCGGTGGTAGATAAATTTGCCATATAGCTTATTTGGATAACCAATTTTCCTCAGTGGATTTTTTCACTTTTGCAACGTTAGCGAGTTTACTGATTGCTGCTTTACCCCTCCAGTATCCTTTCGGAGAATAATAAATAGATTCCATACTATAAAAACACTAGTATTTTCAATTATCAGCGCCTAGCACTAATTTGCCTTTCATAGCTGATTTGACCAACCATGAAGCCAATTTGTCTTTGAAGGATTTATCGGGAATAGCATTTAACGCATGAATTAATTTTACATCCGTGAGATGTCTTTGTTGCAAATTATTGCTTTTATATGCAACATCATGAGCATGACATGCCTTATCAATAGCATTTATCGGATACTCACCAGGCCTGGGCTGATTTTGATCATCAAGTCTGATATCTAATCTTGTTCCGGGACCACAGTAACTATATCCTGGAAGATGTTTTCCTCCGGGGTATTTTGCCCATGGGATTCCGGGGAGTTTTCCAAGCTTTGCGGCAATATCACCTCCGAGTTGCTTTTTTTTAAAAATTTAAATTTTTTTTGTACCACATGTTACACACTTACCAATAAGCGCTAGTCTATTGTTTTTAGTTGTAATCGTCGTCGCATCATTTGTACTAGTACGTTGTTTACATTTAACACAATATAGATCCATAATTTATATATAGCGTTATGAATATAATTGATTTTTCAGTGACTAAAAGAGGAGAACCGGTGAAACACCACGCAGCGCTTCCGAATTCTGTCCGTGCCATTATAATTGGACTATCTGGATCGGGTAAAACACAATTGCTGCTTAATTTGATAATGCGATTTATGAAGTGGGATAAATTATATTTAGTTGCCCCATCCGTAGATGATCAACGGTGCTATGAAGTGCTAAAAGATTATAATGAAAATGCATCAGAAATTAAAGGTGAAAGTGTAATTAACTTTGTTACTGATATTAATGATGCACCATCAGTAGAAGATCTCGATGGAGACATAAACAATCTTGTAGTGTACGATGATGTGATGTTAGATAATCAAAAAAAACCCTGCTAGAATATTTTCCCGAGGTAGGCATAAAAACACTGACGTGATATATGTCACTCAACGCTACACTCAGATTCAAAAAGTGATTCGCGATAACTGCAATATTCTTGCTGTATTCAACGGCGTTGATACACATACGCTACGAAATATTTGGCAGACATGGTGTTCCGATATGGACTTCAATGGATTCAAAAATTACTTTAGTCATGCTCAGTCAGTCCCACATTGATTTATAACAATAAATTTACACGACCCTCGGTCACGATATCGTATTGGACTTGATCAAATATTCGGTTATTAACCCTGAAATCCTTTTAGCAGCAGGGAGGGTTATGACAACATATTTGCGACGTAGATGATAGCAATTATTGGCAGCAATTTGAGGGTGGTTATGACAATATATTTACGACAAAATCACTAAGGCTCCATTTGTAAAATGGGGTCTTTATTTTTTTTTTGGGTTAAAATATGAGATTTCGTAGGAAGGCTCCATTTGGCATTCTGAGGCTTTAATCGATTTCGTCGCAAAAATTTGTAGGATTCACCCTCCCTGCTGCTCAATTCATTCATTGATTTATATTTTCAACCTGAACTTGAGAAGAATTGCCATAACACCGTCATCGCCTGCGCGTTTCATGCTTAAGGGAAGTTTTCAATGTAATAGATTGACCTGCTTGAAAACCATTTCCAGTTTCTGGACCAGTCCATTTCCAGCAAAGGGACGCATGCGCGACTAAAGACATGCATATGTCGCCTGCTTCCAATATTTACTGTGTCGAATCAAGCAAAGGAAAAGAATGGCAATAAAATTTGCCTTTCACGTGGATTTAACAAGCGGTTTTATTACATTCAATTTTTCGTGGTTTTAGCGGGTTTTACCCGGTTTGGAACCGGTTTGAAACGGTTTAGAGCAGGCTGGAACCGGTTGGAACCGGTTTAGACCGGTTTATGTAGCATGGGAAATGGCTGAAAATGTTCCATTTTTCGTGGTTTTGGCGGGTGTTAACCGGTTTGGAAGCGGTGTGAAACGATTTGAAATGGTTTGGAACTGGCTGGAACCGGTAAGAACCGGTTTAGAACAGGTTAGAATCGGTTTAGACTGGTTTTGGTAGCGTGGGAAAATGGCTAAAAATGTTCAATTTTTCGTGGTTTTGGTGGGTTTAAGCCGGTTTGGAACTGGTTTGAACCGGTTTAAAGCGGTTTGGAAATGGCTGGAACCTGATGAAGCGGTTGGATCCGGTTTAGACCGGTTTATGTAGCGTGGAAAACATGGCAAAAAATGTTCAATTTTTCATGGTTTTGGCGGGTTTCAACAGGTTTGGAACCGGATTGAACCGGTTTTGAAGCGGTTTGGAACCGGCTAGAACCGGTTGGAACCGGATGGAAACGTCTTAGATCGGTTTTTGTAGCGTGGGAAAATGGCTAAAATGTTCAATTGTTTGTGGCTTTGGCGGGTTTAAGCCGGTTTGGAACTGGTTTGAACAGGTTTTAAGCGGTTTGGAACTGGATGATACAGGTTGGAACCGTATGGAACCGTTTTAGACCGGTCTTTGTAGCGTGGGAAAATGGCTAAAAATGCTCGATTTTTCGTGGTTTTGGCTGGTTTTAACCGTTTGGAATAGGTTCAAACCGGTTTGAAGTGGTTTGAAATTGACTGGAATCGGTTGGAATCGGATGGAACCGGTTATAACCGGTTTAGAACCGCTTAGAACCGTTTTACACCGGTTTTTGTAGCGTGTGAAAATGGCTAAAAATGTGCAATTGTTCGTGGTTGTGGCAGGTTTCAACCGGTTTGCAACCGGTTTGAACCGCTTTGATGCAGTTTGGAACTGGCTAAAACCGGTTTGAACCGGTTTAGACCGGTTTTTGTAGCGTGGGAAAATGCCTAAAAATGTTCAAATTTTTGTGGTTTGGGCAGGTTGTAACAGGTTTGGAACCGGTTTGAAGCGGTTTGGAACTGGCTAGAACCGGTTGGAACCTGATGGAACCGGTTCAGAACCAGTTAGAACCGGTTCAGACCGGTTTTGTAGCGTGGGAAATGGCTACAAATATTCAATTTTTCATGGTTTTGGTAGGTTTTAACCGGTTTGGAACTGGTTTGAACCGGGTTGAAGCGGTTTGGAACTGGCTGGAAACGGTTAGACCCGGTTTGGACTTGTGTTTGTAGCGTGGAAAAATGGCTAAAAATGTTCAATTTTTCGTTGTTTTGGCAGATTTCAACCGGTTGGGAACCGGCTTTAACCGGTTTGAATCGGTTAGGAACTGGCTGGAACCGGTTGGAACCGGTCTAGACCGGTTTTTGTAGCGTGGGAAAATGGCTAAAAATGTTCAATTTTTCGTGGTTTGGGCAGGTTATAACCGGTTTGGAACCGGTTTCAACCGGTGTCAAGTGGTATGAAATTGTCTGAAACCGTTTGGAACCGGTTGGAACCGATTAGAACTGGTTTAGAACCGGTTAGAATCGGTTTAGACCGGTTTTTGTAGCGTGGGAAAATGGCTAAAAATGTTCCATTTTTCGTGGTTTTGGCAGGTTTTAACCGGTTCTGAACCGGCTTTAACCGGTCTGAAGCGGTTAGGAAGTGGCTGGAACCGTTTGGAACCGGTTAGAACCGGTTTAGACCGGTTTTTGTAGCGTGGGAAAATGGCTAAAAATGTTAAATTTTTCGTGGTTTGGGCAGGTTTTAACCGGTTTGGGACCGGTTTGAACCGGTGTCAAGTGGTTTGAGACTGTCTGAAACCGTTTGGAACCGGCTGGAACCGATTAGAACTGGTTTAGAACCGGTTAGAATCGGTTTAGACCGGTATTTGTAGCGTGGGAAAATGGCTAAAAATTTTCAATTTTTCGTGGTTTTGGCAGGTATTAACCGGTTCGGACCCGGTTTGAACCGGTTTGAAGCGGTGTGAAACTGGCTGGAACCGATTAGGAACGGTTAATATCGGTTTAGACCGTTCTTGTGTAGTGTGGGGAAATGGTAAAAATGTTAAATAGTTCGTGGTTTGGGCTGGTTTTAACCGGTTTGGAACCGGTTTGAAGCGGTTTGGAACTGGCAGGGACCGGTTGGAACCGGTTAGAAACGGTTAGGATCGGTTTAGATCGGTTTTTGTGGCGTGGGAAAATGGCTAAAAATGTTCAATATTTCGTGGTTATGGCAGGTTTTAACCAGTTTGGAACCGGTTTGAAGTGGGTTGGAACTGGCTGGAACCGGTTGGAACCGGTTAGATTCGGTTTAGACCGATGTTTTGTAGCGTGGGAAAATGGCTAAAAATGTTTACTTTTTTGTGGTTTTGGCAGGTATTAACCGGTTCGGACCCGGTTTCAACCGGTTTGAAGAGGTTTGGAACTGGCTGGAAACGGTTGGAACCGGTTAGATCCGGTATAGACCGGTTTTTGTAGCGTGGGAAAATGGCTAAAATTGTTCAATTTTTCGTGGTTTTGGCAGGTTTTAACCGGTTTGGAACTGGATTGAAGCGGTTTTGAACTGGCAGGTACCGTTTGCAACCGGTTAGATCATGTTAGAGCCGGTTTAGAACCGGTTAGAACCCGTTTAGACCGGTTTTTGTAGCGTGGTCAAATGGCTACAAATGTTCAATATTTCGTGATTTTGGCAGGTTTTAACCGGTTTGTAACCGGTTTGAAGCGGTTTGGAACTGGCTTGAACCGGTTGGAACCGGTTAGAAACGGTTAGAATCAGTTTAGGCAGGTTTTTGTAGCATGTGAAAATGGCTAAAAATTTTCAATTGTTCGTGGTTTTGGCAGGTTTGAACCGGTTTGGAACAGGTTTGAAGCGGCTAGGAAATGGATGCAACCGCATGGAACCGGTTTTAAAGAGGTTAGAAACTGGCTGGAACCGAAAGGAACCGGTTAGACCTGGTTTAGACCGGTTTTTGTAGCGTGGGAAAATGGCTAAAATGTTCAATTTGTCGTGGTTTTGGCAGGTTTTAACCGGTTTGGAACCTGTTTGAACCGGTTTGAAGCGTTTTGAAACTGGCTGCAACCGGTGGAAGCCGACTGAAACCGGTTCGAACCGGTTGAGACAGGTTTTTGTAGCGTGGGAAAATGGCTAGAAATGTTCAATATTTCGTGATTTTATCGGGTTTTAACCGCTTTGGAACCGGTTTGAAACGCTTTGAAGCGGTTTCGAACCGCATGGAACCGGTTAGAACCGGTTAGAACAGGTTTAGACTTTTTTGTAGCGTGGGAAAATGGCTAAAAATATTAAATTTTTCGTGGATTTGGGAGGTCTTAACCGGATTGAAGCGGTTTGGAACTGGCTGAAACCGATTGGAAACGGTTTAGACCGGTTTTTGTAGCGTGGGAAAATGGCTAAAAATGTTCAATTTTTGTGGTTTTGGCAGGTTTTAACCGGTTCGGAACCGGTTTAAATCGGTTTGAGGCGGTTTGGAACTGCCTGGAACCGGTTGGAACCGGTTTAGGCCGTTTTTGTTTAGCGTGGAAAAATGGCTAAAATGTTCAATTTTTCGTGGTTTTGGCGGGTTTTAACCCGTTTGGAACCGGTTTGAATCGGTTTGGAACTGACTGAAACAGTTGGAACCGGTTAGAGCCGGTTTAGACCGGGTTTTGTAGCGTGGGAAAATGGCAAAACATGTTCAATTTTTCATTGTTTTGGCAGGTTTTGACCGGTTTGGAACCGGTGTGAATCGGTTTGGAACTGGCTGGAACCGGTTGGAACCGCTTAGAACCAGTTTACAACGGTTTTTGTAGCGTGGGAAAATGGCTAACAATGTTAAATTTGTCGTGGTTTTGGCAGGTATTAACCGGTTCGGACCCGGTTTGTAACCGGTTTGAAGCGGTTTGGAACTGGCTGGAACCGGTTAGAACCGGTAAAAACGGTTAGAATCAGTTTAGGCAGGTTTTTGTAGCGTGTGAAAATGGCTAAAAATTTTCAATTGTTCGTGGTTTTGGCAGGTTTTAACCAGTTTGGAATCGGTTTGAAGCGGTTTGGAACTGGCTGGAACAGGCTTCAACCGGTTAGATCCGGTGAGAACCGGTTTAGAACCGGTTAGAACCCGTTTAGACCGGATTTTGTAGCGTGGGAAATGGCTAAAAATGTTCAATCTTTCGTGGTTTTGGCAGGTTGTAACCAGTTTGGAACCGGTTTGAAGCGGTTTGGAACTGGCAGAAACACGCTGCAACCGGTTAGATCCGGTTAGAACCGGTTTAGAACCGGTTAGAAGCTGTTTAGACCGGTTTTTGTAGCGTGGGAAAATAGCAAAAAATGTTCAATTTTTCGTGGTTTTCGCAGGTTTTAACCGGTTTGGAACCGGTTTGAAGCGGTTTGGAACTGGCTGGAACCGGTTGGAACCAGTTAGAAACGGTTAGAATCGGTTTAGACCGGTGTTTATAGCGTGGGAAAATGGCTAAAAATGTTGAATTTTTCGTTGTTTTGGTAGGTTTCAACCAGTGTGGAACCGGTTTGAAGCGGTTTGGAACTGGCTGGAACCGGTTGGAACCGGTTAGAACCGGTTACGACCGGTTTTTGTAGCGATGGAAAATGGCTAGAAATGTTCAATTATTCGTGGTTTTGGCAGGTTTTAACCGGTTTTAACCTGTTTGAAGCGGTTTGCAACTGGCTGGAACCGGTTGGAACCAGTTAGAACCGCTTTAGACCGGTTTTTGTAGCTTGTTAAAATTGCTAAAAATGTTCAATTTTTCGTGGTTTTGGCAGGATTTAACAGGTTTGTAACCGGCTTGGAGCGCTTTGAAGCGGTTTGTAACTGGCTGGAACCAGTTGGAACCGATTGAAACCGGTTTAAAACCGGTTAGAACCGGTGTAGACTGGTTTTTGTAGCGAGGGAAAATTGCTAAAAATGTTAAATATTTCGTGGTTTGGCAGGTTTTAACCCGTTTTGAACCGGTTTTAAGCGGTTTGGAACTGGCTGGAACCGGTTGGAAACGGTTAGAACCAGTTTAGATCCGGTTAGATCCGGTTCAGACCGGTTTTGTAGCGTGGGAAAATGGCTAAAAATGTTCATTTTTCCGTGGTTTTGGCAGGTTTTAACTGGTTTGGAATCGGTTTGAGGCGGTTTGGAACCATCTGTAATCGGTTAGAACCGGTTTAGATCCGGTTAGAACTGGTTTAGACAGGTTTTTGTAGCGTTGGAGAATGGCTAAAAATGTTCAATTTTTCGTGGCTTTGGCAGGTTTTAACCGGTTTAGAACCGTGGGTCAATTGTTTGAACCGGCGACTTTGTTTCTTAAATTTCTCAACATACTTGGAACTACTTTATTTACGCCTCCTTAGGCGTTTTATTCTCTGTTTCTTACATTCATCAGTCAAGTATATATGCGCTACTTATGTCACCATTGCGACATAAGTGGTATATTCAGAGATTATTATAATTTATTATATTTTGTAATTTACCCGCTCCCTATCGTAAGTACCGCCACTGCAGTCATAACGCCGATGTAAATGTGTAGGTTTTATTAGGACTATGCTATCTTTTTATATTCATTTTTGACAGAAAAGAGCAATTTTCAACCTGTTCCTGTGAGAAGTAGGCTAAGAGACTCAGTACATACCTTATTGATCTTGAAAGTTCACTAGTACTAGTACAAATTATCATACATTTCATCACCCCTCAACCATGTAGATTTTTAGATATTTACCTCTGAAGCAGACACATGTAAATACGTAAGCCAAGTCGGATGCAAATTTGCAGCCCAACTTAGGCATTTGATCTCCAGTGCTAGTCTAACTGCGACAGGCAGTCACCAACAATGCAACCCATTTACAAGCCTAACTCAAAGTAAATGTAAACCACATTACAGATTTAGGTTATGTGTGAATTTATAAATGCTAGGGTTGTGATAATCAGGCTCATGCCTTCTACCTTAAAAATTAGGGGAGGGGTCGAAATATGAAACTATCCAGTGAGACCTTACTTATTTAAATAGCAGTCTGATAAAGGATAAATCTTCTTGTTTTCAAAACATTGGGCAATTTTAAATAAAAATGCAACCTTTACATGTGTAAAATTCAAGCTTGCTTGTTTCCTTTTGATTATTGCTTTAATCGATGAGCAAAAGCCATCAAACAGAGCAACCGCTATGACAAACTTCATCTATTACTTTCCCCACTGAAACATACCATTTCCTTATAACATGTCATTTTCATCCTTTTTCATAACCAATACACAAGGCATCATTAGTGCTGAGGAGTGATATCAAAGACATTTGACAGCACAAATAATACAACTCTTCATGAAATCTGAAATTGTAGTGAATAAAAGCTGCAAAGGAAGCCAAGCTGAATCTCTTGTAAAATAGCTGCAGAATGTACATGCTATGTACTTGAAAGAATAATAATGATACACAGCATATAGGAACTGACCAGTATTCACTCATTGATTTAATAAAGAAGGTCATATCTGTGTTAAAAAAGAGAAATCAGTGGTGAATGTATAAGGGAGTTAACTCCTCGGCTAACCCAAAAGTGACTGACCAAAGTTTGTAAACAGAACCAACTCATTTAGGAAACTTCAACAGTGAAATTCTATACCCAGACTCAGCACATCTGCTGAGTAGACATTATGTATGGAAAATGTAGCTTCACACCTCTAAGGTCACCTTTGGGTCATTTTCATACTGGCCAACTTATATTGCTGCTGAAGATGCTGAGGACAAGTTTATTTTTCAAGTGATTGTAACATGCCTACACTCAACTATAAAGTAAAAAGAAAATCATGCAAAATAAATCATGAGAGTTGATAAACACAGTTTAAAAAGGGACATGCAGTTCTTGCAAGTTACCAAAATTCCAGTGAAGTTGATTCTGATGGATCTGTTCCTGTGAAAGCCCCACAACATCTGATGTGGCTGACTCCTGATGAAACCTTTGATATCAGCCTTGCTTTCAATGTCTCTTCACCAAGTATGCTAGCAAACACCATGAGGCCTAGAAGAAATGAAAGCAAACTGTAAAATGGAAAAACTGCAAATAATTTGTAATTACTACCTTACAAAAAAAACTTTGGACAGGCATAATGTTCTGTACACTCACCAATGTTGCAACAAATTTGTCACTTATTACTAATTGATGCAGTTTCCAAAGATGAATGCCAAATTTATCTGCATGATTTATTGTGACATATATGCAAGATGTGTAGATTTTTTGACATGGTCACATTAGGATGGTGGAAGAAAAACAGTGAACAATGTGCTAGAAGTTTTATTCTCTTCCCTCTGAAATGTGTACAGATCATTGCATATCCAGCTGATGTTTTTGCTCCCAGCCAAATTGTACATGTGTCCACTTTTGCAGTTTTCTTACTTAAAATGTCATGAAATTGCTGCTTTTCAGCAGGTGTTAAATCGGTAGTGTATATATAGGCCATTATAACTGAATATGTCTGTAAATAAATGAAATGTATGTGTTAAAACAATACATCATGAGCATATAGGAATGTAAATTTATAATATTAAGGAAATTATCATTAAATTATAAGAAATATAGAAAACATGTTTTAAAAATATTGAAAAATGAATAAGTAAGTGAAATACTTCATTAAACCACATTGTATCAAACTTGTTAGGTCTTTGTTGTTCATTAGAAGATTGGATCAGTTGTTAACTCTGACAGTGCTAAGTTAGCTCCCTTCTCTACTAGCATGTTTTTATAGGCAAACCTATAGGAAGTGTGTGTTTTGAAATACCTTACTCTGTCAGATTCAAGACATGGAGGTAATAAGGAAATTATTTATGGCATAGTTAATCAAATTTGACAAGACTGAAAAAAAGACATGGGTCATTAAGGTCTCACTGGACAGTTAATTTGGCAAATTTTCATCTGACGATCACCTATTGCAGAAAAATGATCATAATTTTACAATAAAGATACAAATAAAAACTAACTTATGATTTTTGTTAAAAGGATGCTTGTAAGATTCTGACTAAGGTATTAAGTTTAATTCCTTACGCAACTGGTGGTTTTGAGACTGAACCAATAATACTACCACCAACCCCTCTTTTTCACATTCATTTTTGACAGAAAAAAGCTATATTCAACCTGTTCCTGTGAGAAGCAGGCTAAGAGACTCAGTACAAACCTTATTGATCTTGAAAGTTCACTAGTACTAGTACAAATTAACATACTTTTCATCACCCCTCAACCATGTAGATATTTAGATATTTACCTCTGAAGCAGACACATGTAAATACGTAAGCCAAGTTGGATGCACATTTGCAGCCCAAGTTATGCATTTGATCTCCAGTGCTAGTCTAACTGCGACAGGCAGTCACCAACAATGCAACCCATTTACAAGCCTAACTCAAAGTAAATGTAAACCACATTACAGATTTAGGTTATGTGTGAATTTATAAATGCTAGGGTTGTGATAATCAGGCTCATGCCTTCTACCTTAAAAATTAAGGGAGGGGTCGAAATATGAAACTATCCAGTGAGACCTTACTTATTTAAATAGCAGTCTGATTAAGGATAAATCTTCTTATTTTCAAAACATTGGGCAATTTTAAATAAAAATGCAACCTTTACATGTGTAAAATTCAAGCTTGCTTGTTTCCTTTTGATTATTGCTTTAATCGATGAGCAAAAGCCATCAAACAGAGCAACCGCTATGACAAACTTCATCTATTACTTTCCCCACTGAAACATACCATTTCCTTATAACATGTCATTTTCATCCTTTTTCATAACCAATACACAAGGCATCATTAGTGCTGAGGAGTGATATCAAAGACATTTGACAGCACAAATAATACAACTCTTCATGAAATCTGAAATTGTAGTGAATAAAAGCTGCAAAGGAAGCCAAGCTGAATCTCTTGTAAAATAGCTGCAGAATGTACATGCTATGTACTTGAAAGAATAATAATGATACACAGCATATAGGAACTGACCAGTATTCACTCATTGATTTAATAAAGAAGGTCATATCTGTGTTAAAAAAGAGAAATCAGTGGTGAATGTATAAGGGAGTTAACTCCTCGGCTAACCCAAAAGTGACTGACCAAAGTTTGTAAACAGAACCAATTCATTTAGGAAACTTCAACAGTGAAATTCTATACCCAGACTCAGCACATCTGCTGAGTAGACATTATGTATGGAAAATGTAGCTTCACACCTCTAAGGTCACCTTTGGGTCATTTTCATACTGGCCAACTTATATTGCTGCTGAAGATGCTGAGGACAAGTTTATTTTTCAAGTGATTGTAACATGCCTACACTCAACTATAAAGTAAAAAGAAAATCATGCAAAATAAATCATGAGAGTTGATAAACACAGTTTAAAAAGGGACATGCAGTTCTTGCAAGTTACCAAAATTCCAGTGAAGTTGATTCTGATGGATCTGTTCCTGTGAAAGCCCCACAACATCTGATGTGGCTGACTCCTGATGAAACCTTTGATATCAGCCTTGCTTTCAATGTCTCTTCACCAAGTATGCTAGCAAACACCATGAGGCCTAGAAGAAATGAAAGCAAACTGTAAAATGGAAAAACTGCAAATAATTTGTAATTACTACCTTACAAAAAAAACTTTGGACAGGCATAATGTTCTGTACACTCACCAATGTTGCGACAAATTTGTCACTTATTACTAATTGATGCAGTTTCCAAAGATGAATGCCAAATTTATCTGCATGATTTATTGTGACATATATGCAAGATGTGTAGATTTTTTGACATGGTCACATTAGGATGGTGGAAGAAAAACAGTGAACAATGTGCTAGAAGTTTTATTCTCTTCCCTCTGAAATGTGTACAGATCATTGCATATCCAGCTGATGTTTTTGCTCCCAGCCAAATTGTACATGTGTCCACTTTTGCAGTTTTCTTACTTAAAATGTCATGAAATTGCTGCTTTTCAGCAGGTGTTAAATCGGTAGTGTATATATAGGCCATTATAACTGAATATGTCTGTAAATAAATGAAATGTATGTGTTGAAACATTACATCATGGGCATATAGGAATGTAAATTTATAATATTAAGGAAATTATCATTAAATTATAAGAAATGTAGAAAACATCTATTAAAAATATTGAAAAATGAATAAGTAAGTGAAATACTTCATTAAACCACATTGTATCAAACTTGTTAGGTCTTTGTTGTTCATTAGAAGATTGGATCAGTTGTTAACTCTGACAGTGCTAAGTTAGCTCCCTTCTCTACTAGCATGTTTTTATAGGCAAACCTATAGGAAGTGTGTGTTTTGAAATACCTTACTCTGTCAGATTCAAGACATGGAGGTAATAAGGAAATTATTTATGGCATAGTTAATCAAATTTGACAAGACTGAAAAAAAGACATGGGTCATTAAGGTCTCACTGGACAGTTAATTTGGCAAATTTTCATCTGACGATCACCTATTGCAGAAAAATGATCATAATTTTACAATAAAGATACAAATAAAAACTAACTTATGATTTTTGTTAAAAGGATGCTTGTAAGATTCTGACTAAGGTATTAAGTTTAATTCCTTATGCAACTGGTGGTTTTGAGACTGAACCAATAATACTACCACCAACCCCTCTTTTTCACATTCATTTTTGACAGAAAAAAGCTATATTCAACCTGTTCCTGTGAGAAGCAGGCTAAGAGACTCAGTACAAACCTTATTGATCTTGAAAGTTCACTAGTACTAGTACAAATTAACATACTTTTCATCACCCCTCAACCATGTAGATATTTAGATATTTACCTCTGAAGCAGACATATGTAAATACGTAAGCCAAGTTGGATGCACATTTGCAGCCCAAGTTATGCATTTGATCTCCAGTGCTAGTCTAACTGCGACAGGCAGTCACCAACAATGCAACCCATTTACAAGCCTAACTCAAAGTAAATGTAAACCACATTACAGATTTAGGTTATGTGTGAATTTATAAATGCTAGGGTTGTGATAATCAGGCTCATGCCTTCTACCTTAAAAATTAGGGGAGGGGTCGAAATATGAAACTATCCAGTGAGACCTTACTTATTTAAATAGCAGTCTGATTAAGGATAAATCTTCTTATTTTCAAAACATTGGGCAATTTTAAATAAAAATGCAACCTTTACATGTGTAAAATTCAAGCTTGCTTGTTTCCTTTTGATTATTGCTTTAATCGATGAGCAAAAGCCATCAAACAGAGCAACCGCTATGACAAACTTCATCTATTACTTTCCCCACTGAAACATACCATTTCCTTATAACATGTCATTTTCATCCTTTTTCATAACCAATACACAAGGCATCATTAGTGCTGAGGAGTGATATCAAAGACATTTGACAGCACAAATAATACAACTCTTCATGAAATCTGAAATTGTAGTGAATAAAAGCTGCAAAGGAAGCCAAGCTGAATCTCTTGTAAAATAGCTGCAGAATGTACATGCTATGTACTTGAAAGAATAATAATGATACACAGCATATAGGAACTGACCAGTATTCACTCATTGATTTAATAAAGAAGGTCATATCTGTGTTAAAAAAGAGAAATCAGTGGTGAATGTATAAGGGAGTTAACTCCTCGGCTAACCCAAAAGTGACTGACCAAAGTTTGTAAACAGAACCAATTCATTTAGGAAACTTCAACAGTGAAATTCTATACCCAGACTCAGCACATCTGCTGAGTAGACATTATGTATGGAAAATGTAGCTTCACACCTCTAAGGTCACCTTTGGGTCATTTTCATACTGGCCAACTTATATTGCTGCTGAAGATGCTGAGGACAAGTTTATTTTTCAAGTGATTGTAACATGCCTACACTCAACTATAAAGTAAAAAGAAAATCATGCAAAATAAATCATGAGAGTTGATAAACACAGTTTAAAAAGGGACATGCAGTTCTTGCAAGTTACCAAAATTCCAGTGAAGTTGATTCTGATGGATCTGTTCCTGTGAAAGCCCCACAACATCTGATGTGGCTGACTCCTGATGAAACCTTTGATATCAGCCTTGCTTTCAATGTCTCTTCACCAAGTATGCTAGCAAACACCATGAGGCCTAGAAGAAATGAAAGCAAACTGTAAAATGGAAAAACTGCAAATAATTTGTAATTACTACCTTACAAAAAAAACTTTGGACAGGCATAATGTTCTGTACACTCACCAATGTTGCGACAAATTTGTCACTTATTACTAATTGATGCAGTTTCCAAAGATGAATGCCAAATTTATCTGCATGATTTATTGTGACATATATGCAAGATGTGTAGATTTTTTGACATGGTCACATTAGGATGGTGGAAGAAAAACAGTGAACAATGTGCTAGAAGTTTTATTCTCTTCCCTCTGAAATGTGTACAGATCATTGCATATCCAGCTGATGTTTTTGCTCCCAGCCAAATTGTACATGTGTCCACTTTTGCAGTTTTTTTTACTTAAAATGTCATGAAATTGCTGCTTTTCAGCAGGTGTTAAATCGGTAGTGTATATATAGGCCATTATAACTGAATATGTCTGTAAATAAATGAAATGTATGTGTTGAAACATTACATCATGGGCATATAGGAATGTAAATTTATAATATTAAGGAAATTATCATTAAATTATAAGAAATGTAGAAAACATCTATTAAAAATATTGAAAAATGAATAAGTAAGTGAAATACTTCATTAAACCACATTGTATCAAACTTATTAGGTCTTTGTTGTTCATTAGAAGATTGGATCAGTTGTTAACTCTGACAGTGCTAAGTTAGCTCCCTTCTCTACTAGCATGTTTTTATAGGCAAACCTATAGGAAGTGTGTGTTTTGAAATACCTTACTCTGTCAGATTCAAGACATGGAGGTAATAAGGAAATTATTTATGGCATAGTTAATCAAATTTGACAAGACTGAAAAAAAGACATGGGTCATTAAGGTCTCACTGGACAGTTAATTTGGCAAATTTTCATCTGACGATCACCTATTGCAGAAAAATGATCATAATTTTACAATAAAGATACAAATAAAAACTAACTTATGATTTTTGTTAAAAGGATGCTTGTAAGATTCTGACTAAGGTATTAAGTTTAATTCCTTATGCAACTGGTGGTTTTGAGACTGAACCAATAATACTACCACCAACCCCTCTTTTTCACATTCATTTTTGACAGAAAAAAGCTATATTCAACCTGTTCCTGTGAGAAGCAGGCTAAGAGACTCAGTACAAACCTTATTGATCTTGAAAGTTCACTAGTACTAGTACAAATTAACATACTTTTCATCACCCCTCAACCATGTAGATATTTAGATATTTACCTCTGAAGCAGACACATGTAAATATGTAAGCCAAGTTGGATGCACATTTGCAGCCCAACTTAGGCATTTGATCTCCAGTGCTAGTCTAAGTGCGACAGGCAGTCACCAACAAGGCAACCCATTTACAAGCCTAACTCAAAGTAAATGTAAACCACATTACAGATTTAGGTTATGTGTGAATTTATAAATGCTAGGGTTGTGATAATCAGGCTCATGCCTTCTACCTTAAAAATTAGGGGAGGGGTCGAAATATGAAACTATCCAGTGAGACCTTACTTATTTAAATAGCAGTCTGATTAAGGATAAATCTTCTTATTTTCAAAACATTGGGCAATTCTAAATAAAAATGCAACCTTTACATGTGTAAAATTCAAGCTTGCTTGTTTCCTTTTGATTATTGCTTTAATCGATGAGCAAAAGCCATCAAACAGAGCAACCGCTATGACAAACTTCATCTATTACTTTCCCCACTGAAACATACCATTTCCTTATAACATGTCATTTTCATCCTTTTTCATAACCAATACACAAGGCATCATTAGTGCTGAGGAGTGATATCAAAGACATTTGACAGCACAAATAATACAACTCTTCATGAAATCTGAAATTGTAGTGAATAAAAGCTGCAAAGGAAGCCAAGCTGAATCTCTTGTAAAATAGCTGCAGAATGTACATGCTATGTACTTGAAAGAATAATAATGATACACAGCATATAGGAACTGACCAGTATTCACTCATTGATTTAATAAAGAAGGTCATATCTGTGTTAAAAAAGAGAAATCAGTGGTGAATGTATAAGGGAGTTAACTCCTCGGCTAACCCAAAAGTGACTGACCAAAGTTTGTAAACAGAACCAATTCATTTAGGAAACTTCAACAGTGAAATTCTATACCCAGACTCAGCACATCTGCTGAGTAGACATTATGTATGGAAAATGTAGTTTCACACCTCTAAGGTCACCTTTGGGTCATTTTCATACTGGCCAACTTATATTGCTGCTGAAGATGCTGAGGACAAGTTTATTTTTCAAGTGATTGTAACATGCCTACACTCAACTATAAAGTAAAAAGAAAATCATGCAAAATAAATCATGAGAGTTGATAAACACAGTTTAAAAAGGGACATGCAGTTCTTGCAAGTTACCAAAATTCCAGTGAAGTTGATTCTGATGGATCTGTTCCTGTGAAAGCCCCACAACATCTGATGTGGCTGACTCCTGATGAAACCTTTGATATCAGCCTTGCTTTCAATGTCTCTTCACCAAGTATGCTAGCAAACACCATGAGGCCTAGAAGAAATGAAAGCAAACTGTAAAATGGAAAAACTGCAAATAATTTGTAATTACTACCTTACAAAAAAAACTTTGGACAGGCATAATGTTCTGTACACTCACCAATGTTGCGACAAATTTGTCACTTATTACTAATTGATGCAGTTTCCAAAGATGAATGCCAAATTTATCTGCATGATTTATTGTGACATATATGCAAGATGTGTAGATTTTTTGACATGGTCACATTAGGATGGTGGAAGAAAAACAGTGAACAATGTGCTAGAAGTTTTATTCTCTTCCCTCTGAAATGTGTACAGATCATTGCATATCCAGCTGATGTTTTTGCTCCCAGCCAAATTGTACATGTGTCCACTTTTGCAGTTTTCTTACTTAAAATGTCATGAAATTGCTGCTTTTCAGCAGGTGTTAAATCGGTAGTGTATATATAGGCCATTATAACTGAATATGTCTGTAAATAAATGAAATGTATGTGTTGAAACATTACATCATGGGCATATAGGAATGTAAATTTATAATATTAAGGAAATTATCATTAAATTATAAGAAATATAGAAAACATGTTTTAAAAATATTGAAAAATGAATAAGTAAGTGAAATACTTCATTAAACCACATTGTATCAAACTTGTTAGGTCTTTGTTGTTCATTAGAAGATTGGATCAGTTGTTAACTCTGACAGTGCTAAGTTAGCTCCCTTCTCTACTAGCATGTTTTTATAGGCAAACCTATAGGAAGTGTTTGTTTTGATATACCTTACTCTGTCAGATTCAAGACATGGAGGTAATAAGGAAATTATTTATGGCATAGTTAATCAAATTTGACAAGACTGAAAAAATGACATGGGTCATTAGGGTCTCACTGGACAGTTTTGGCAAATTTTCATCTGACGATCACCTATTGCAGAAACATGATCATAATTTTACAATAAAGAGACAAATAAAAACTAACTTATGATTTTTGTTGAAAGGATGCTTGTAAGATTCTGACTAAGGTATTAAGTTTAATTCCTTATGCAACTTTTGGTTTTGAGACTGAACCAATAATACTACCACCAACCCCTCTTTTTTACATTCATTTTTGACAGAAAAGAGCTATTTTCAACCTGTTCCTGTGAGAAGCAGGCTAAGAGACTCAGTACATACCTTATTGATCTTGAAAGTTTACTAGTACTAGTACAAATTAGCATACTTTTATGCATTTGATCTCCAGTGCTAGTCTAACTGTGACAGGCAGGTCAAAATACGAAACTATCCAGTGAGACCTAAGGTTAAAACTCCTATAAATGCTTGTTCCAGGGCCAATAAACCAATCACAATTAGTTTAACAGCCATTCATGATGAACCAAAGTATCCAGCTATTTTAACATTTACCTCCTTCCTGAATTTTGTTGCATCAAGCACTGCTACACTTGCTACTGGCAGCGCAAATTACATCGCAAAATGCACTTTTAAAGTCAAAAGTTGAATAAAATTTGCATATTGCACAAAGCATGTTTTATATCTGCAACATTGACGTAATTTGCGAAACACATATTACTGATTTTATAAGTATGTGAATTTGTACAACTCGTGTGTACTGGCATCATTTTCTGTACCACCTTTTTATTCACATTAGACTGTAATGAAGGATATGTGATTTTAAATATATATTTGTTTTTCTGACAACCCCACTAGTGATTTCTCATTTTGTTAACACATCGCACAACAGAAGTGATTTTCTTAATCAACATTCCACTGTCTGAATTAAAATAGTTTGAAACACAACCTCCTATAGAAGTTTGTTTGAAGTGCCATTCCCGTTTTACTGGAGGAGCCCTCAGCATACAAGTCATTTGAATTACCTATTTAAGAAAATAATGACTTGAAAATAGGTATCCATCTCACTAGATTAATATGTTTCAAAATTCAAAATTGGAGGTATAATATATTGATTATTTCATTCAAAACACACTTAAGATATACAAATAAAATTTGGTAGTCATGTCTGTGTGTAGCGAGATGACCATACAAAAGTTTGATTGAATGGACATGGCTGTGAGATTTGGGTAGTCATGTGCCTAGCAATGCAAATGGTGGATACCAGGTCAAATTTCAATAATGCTATAGATTCATCTCATCTGTCAGGTATTTATGTATGCATTGTTTATGGTTTAAGGCAAGTCAGCACAATACTGACAACAATGTGTATATTTAAAAGTTATATAAAAATGATAAAGAACAGCAAATAAATAAATAAAATAAAGTAACTTAGACCATCTTGTCCATAAACATGTAAACAATATAAAGATAAAAAGGTAATGTATAAACTTTGTAAAAGTTATATAAGAGGAGGTAAAAATCATAAAATCATCCTTACAATATAGGATCAAAATTTGTAATAAAAAATCATTTCTCACAAAAGACTATGATTTTCTCTGGTGTTACATACATTTTAAACTAATATGACCATCGAGTTCTTTGTTGCTCATTACTATTTAAAGTGACTGCCTAACCACCAAAATCCAACTTGAATGACCACATTAGCCTAAAAATAGTGTTGATTACACTCAGTTACAAGGAGATTTTAAAAAACAAGACTACCTTTTCTCTGATTGTAAACCTGCACTGCACTCTCACTTTAGATTGGGACTATTAAATTTTCCAAGGTAGAACTGGATTTAGGTTGGACACATCTGACACCATGCTGCAGTGCCTGTTTTGCCAGTGTGATTATGTGTGTAAGACAGTACATTACATGCTGGAAATCACCAATCTGTCTGCCTAACAATAAAAAACACTTAGAATTTTCTCTTTTCTTTTTGAATATATCTGACATTTTGGCAAGAATTTTTTTCATTGACCACCATTATGTTCATGTCATCTAATAATCTTAATTTTATAGTTTTTGCAAGGGAAGGCAGCCTTACAAGTGGTTGCTTAAAAGAAATAGAAATAAATTTTTACAACCAAATGCAGGAAATACAATGGAATGATACTTGCATATCATGGTCTACCCTTTTTTGACATTTGCTAAGGAATAAAATTAACTGCATGAACAATAAGACAAAACCACTGAATGCTGTATGGCCAGACTGTGTAATGTTTACATAATTAAATGTTCTCAAGTAATCAAAATGAACAATCTTAAATGACTTTACAATAAAAAAGTGGAAAGAAAAGCTGAAAATGCAAAAAGAAACCAGGATAAAAAAGTCTGAATATATGTTACATTAACCAATTCTATATGTTATAAAAATACATCCCCAAACCATTTTAATGCCACTGATAATTATGAAATATAATCAAGACATGAAATTTAGGACAAAGGTTAATCATGATGAGTGTAGCCTGAAATATAGGTCATTGTGACATACTTTTAGGGTGATGTTGCATAACTCAGAAATATTGTATCAGCAAAATAGAACTTGAACTTGAAGTGCAAAATGTTCCCATGAGTTGGACTAACAGATACCATCAATCTACAAGATGGAACCTGCTTTGCAATCCGGCCAACAACAACAAATATAAAGAAACTGCTTTGTGGTAAATCAAATAATTATCTTTGATAAAGTTTTTTTTTATTTACAAGTGCAGAAGCAAATATTAAAAAATAAATAGTAAAAAGAAAACAACAAAAACAAAACCAATAAATCTGTTTTGTCGAGCTTACCTTTTTTTTTAACAAAGTAAAGAACAATAACAGTGAAGTTATCCTATACTTTAACATTCAGGTTAATCAAAGGTGAGCATAGACATATGGTCACCAAAGTGAATGATTATTCAAGCTTCAGTTAAGGTAGCTCAACAACCCCCCCAGCAGTTACCTATATGCTTTCAACAGTTTTAAGCAATGCCTTATTTTCAATGAGACAGCATCTCATTATTCTGTCCTCGGTTTTTCTACATTTAAAGAAACAATAAAAAACTACAAATATGTTCAATGAACATGAATGCAAAACCACCCCTTTGATGGATCCTTATACCTTCGAAAATGACATAGGTGCAAAACTTAATAACTGTTTGACAAATGGATGGATGAACCGACACAGGTTACACCATATGCTTCTTCCGCATTTATTGTGGGGGCATAAAAAATTAAAATACTAGAAACTGGCCAAAAAAAACCAAACAAAATATTTATGTGACTTTGATTTAAAACATATACCTGATACTGGACTTTCATTCTGCAACTATAACTACTCTCAGAAATTTCTTAAAACTTTAGAAATTCAATGAGAAATTTCATGTGGCATGAAAGACTTTGTTAACAAAACATGTATCATAATTTGATATCACTAAATGTGAACAAACAATTACTTTAAAAATGCTGATAAAATGGTGATGCCATCATCATCACTGCTGTAGAAGTGATACCTTAAGGGTCAAAGCTTTTCCAAACTCATTGGACTCAAGCAAGTACATCAACATGTGGCTCAATGTGAAGCTCTCAAAAAATAGCTTTCACAACTTAAAAAATTCAATGATGATTATATTCTCTGTCAGTGTCTTAAACATGACCTGAAAAATATGTTAAAGGGCATTGATGTTAATAAGCTGTAACTCTTGTATAATAAATATCAATGATAACCTCAAAATATACCTTCTTCCTCTACCAAATATTTCTTGTTTCATCCCCATAGTCATAAACCAGTTCCTCCCCTTTCTTTATATCTCTTTGAGCAAAACAACATAATAGTGGTTTCTTCTGATTCTGAAACTTTTTCAACTTCATGACACTGTTTGGTGGCTCCCGATAAGCGTCATTTAAATAATGACAGAGTCTGTCCTTGTGTGCATGTAGCATTTATGTTATGAAATAGAAAGCAGAGGATAAATTCCCAAAATACAACTTTTATTTCATCAAATAATAAAGGAACTATGGAACATCCTATCTTGTCATTTTTTTTAAAAGTAAGTCAGTAATAAACAAGGATTCTTTATGCAATTTTTCTCATAATCAAAATTTTAATGTGAATTCAATTTTAAGATGGCATTTAAAAAGTTGTGGATCACCATATTATGGCTGACGATGTGTAAAATCAACATACAATTACAAATGTGTTTAGTCAACTCTTATTATATTGTTAATATTTTTGTTTAATGAATACTGTTTCTGACAAATTCTAGATGAATGAACATACACTGGACCTCGTGATAAATTTGATTCTATAGATTCTAATCAAATGCACCAAACATGTCAATCAGGTCAGAGTGACCTGGTTTGATATTGTAGTGTAGCACTCATCAGTTATAAAACAAACATTCTTTGCTTTATAATCAAAAGTGTCAAGTACATATCAAATACCAAAATAAACTTAAACAAACTCAGCGATGCATGAAAATATGTTCACAGTATGAAAGCTACTTTTCATATAATTTCAAACTGATGAAGCTGCATCTAGATTTTGGATATAAACTCTGACAAAGAAACTAAACACTACTTATTATTAAATTATATTATTTATCACTTCATCAGCAATGTAAATCTATCAGCTTCTCTCACCCCCGTGTGATTTTTACCCATGTCTATTCTAGATGCAAGATTAGCAGACAAATTTTGCCCAATACCAGATAACACATTAGTCCAATGTCATGTCTTTGACAAGTTTCTAGTCCTAAAACAAATATCTAAACTTTCAAATAAATATATTTTTTAGCAAGAATTCTAGTAGGAAATTGGTATTATAATATTTGTTATCTTAGATATTTGTTATTTTATCATGCTTGGCAGAATTCTGTAAAAGAAACAAAATCAAAATGTAAATTGTGAACTATGCAATACTGAATTCATTTACAAGGGATAAACATATTTGTCAAACCTGAGGAGTCCATGTCAGTAAGGCAGTTCATTTCTCTCCATAAGATGGACCAGGTTTCAGTAAGGTGTAACAAAATATCAATAGCTGCTTTTATAAAGCTGGAAAATGTAAGTTTTGGTGCAGCAATGATATGTTCAAATGAAAATTTTGTAAAAGTACATGTAGACTTTATTTACCACTAGTACAGTCACACAAACTTTAGTTTCAAACACAATGCAACTCAATGCTTGTTGCTATCTCTCAATTTGCATAATTCTTTGAAAATGTTTTTTTTATTTTACATGACAACAGCAATCATATCTCCTATCACAAGACATACTCAAATTGGCACGTGATCTCCAATAAACTTAACTGTCCTTTCCAGCTTTTACTCACAAAAATCTGAATACTCTTTTTTATTCTTCTGTGTTCATTATTAACACATTTTTTTATCAGCTTCTTTTCCCTTTTGTCTTAAACATGCATGTTTCCTGAACACCATTTTCAAAAAATCCAATAATCAACAGTTTGATCATGCGGACACTTTTGCATGAACAAACAGGTGCAGTTTAAAGCATATGAGGTGCTACTGTAAAGTTAATCTGGTTCCCGGAATAATATCTCTAATTCTGATATGAAACCCACATCCATATCAAATGCCGATGTACCAATTATCCATATTTCTTGGCATTTTAATTTTTCCATAGCTTTTGTTTGTATGTTGTAAGTCCATATTTTGAGGATAATTATTTAAGACATATGGCAAAATCATAAGAGTTGGCAGGTCTGGATTAACTTCAAATCCTCCAAATCACATCAAATGCAAACTTGCAAGATAATCATGTCAAAATTCTGAATAGTCATTTTACAACATCACCATTTATATTCATTATAATCTTTGAAAGATAGCAATAATGCAAGGTTTTGAAAAACATGGTATATAATAGAGTTTACAAAGCTTTTATGCCTCACTCAAACCAAACTACACCCAGTATTATTTGTTACCTTTTTCAGTGATTTATTCTGTCGGACCAGTTGTAATCAATCCTACAAACCATTACCACCAACCACAACCACCTGATCATATTGCCTTAGAACATTAACTCCAATATATTTTTGCTTTGATTTTTTTTTTGTAAATTCTGAAGTCATGGAATTAATATGTTTAATATCTGACACCATCATTTTAATTATTTACTTAAAGGTCAGTAATGCACATGTCAACTTTGTATCATAAAAAAATACATGGGTCAATCTATATGACTTTGGAACAGAAAAATTTATGCTGTAAGGTTTGCAAGCTTGCTGTTGTCTATCTCTCTCTCTCTCTCTCTCTCTCTCTCTCTCTCTCTCTCTCTCTCTCTATATATATATATATATATATATATATATATATATATATATATATATATATATATATATATATATATGATTATTTATTGATTATATCAAATCATATCATTAAGAAACTTTTGAGATAGTCCCAACATTTAACTGAATACGTTATCAAGTCTAGCAGCAGAGAGGCTGAACAGACAAATTTGCCTGAAACCTTTTTTTTTTTTGAAAATTAAGGGTTCCTACGAAGGCTGAGAAAAAACATTTTTGCCCTAATAGTAAAACTTTCTTTAATTGACCAGATTTTTTTGCTCGATTTATTCACGATGTGGTCACTACAAGCATGTCCTTCAGCCTCTCTGCTGCTATGAATTAAACAGCCAGTATAAATATTATCAATAATGAGTATTGGAGAACCACACTCAGCTGAATAATAATCTTGAGAGCGACTAGATGTAATTAAAGATATCTACCTGTTTGTGATTCTGTTAAAGAACAACTACAATCGCGTCAAGAATCTCAATTTGAATTGGAGGAGAATACAACACTGTTATTTAATCCTATCACTGAGACCACTAAAGGTATTCAACCTGTGTTAGAAAAAACAGCTGAAACAACTGAAAAAATAGCAAAAAGAACTAAGAAAACAAAAATGATTTTTGAAGAACTTCCAGAAAAATAGCTGCTGTGATGCTAATCCCGGAAATACCTGAGGATGCAGACCAGGCAGAAAGTGATACTCAACAAATACCAGGACAAACGCGAGGTAGGGTAATATAAATGATAAATTTACCGAAGATGCCATTAATGGCATCAGACAGATCGAAAGCGTAAAAGAATTATCTGATAGTGCTGTGAGAAGTTATAATAATCTAGAACAATATTTAAAACCTGGATATGCTGATTATGCTGTAGATCGCGAAGATTGGTATAAATGGATATTTCGCATACACTATAACGTTAATCAAGCTCGAAACGACGATCCAAAATATATTGAGTATATTTTGCTTATACAGTTACCCCCAAAACAACAACAACAATTACTACAACAATCTGAACCTTCATCACCAGAACTTAAGATACCAGAGGGACCAGTACCACGACTACAATCACCACTACAACAAGAGCTACAACAACGATGAGAACAACGACAAAAAAACACCAAAACCATTTGAGCAATCACTTCGTGATTATCCAGTATCACCAAAACCACCATCAAAGCCAAGTAAAAAGGCACCACTGAAACCAAGTGAAGAGGAAGAAGTATTTCAAGACCCTCCTGGTGCAACTGGAAGTGGTCTAGGATGTGGTCTTATAACTGGTCCCAATAATGTCCTTGCTGATGTGGATTGACTAGAAATTCTCATCGGAGGAAAACGAGCTGGTAATAGTTCATCAGAAATCATTAATTAAGCAGCTGATATTTGCAAACGATTATTTAGTGGCGGCATTATGGATATTGATGTATATCGATCCCTCATTAATGAAATCGCCGATGATTATTATAGTGACTAAGTCACAGTGATTCGATACAATTAGTGATAAAGTCAATTAATAATAAAAATGATCGTGCATGGTACTCAACGTGGACCTACCATGGTCAGGGTAATAAACTCTTGAATACCGGTATACAGAGCAACCTACGGAGATGGACTAGGCAATGTTGTTCAGGGTCTGTTTAGAAGAATGGCCCCAAAAGCAATACCTATTGCAAAGCAGCTAGGAATGAAAGCTATTGATGTTGTTCCTGAAAAAGGTATAGACGCTGCTGGTAACCTTGCCAGCAAAGCATTCTCAGCGATCAAAGATAGACTAACGCGATTAATACGCAGACCACAACCCGTCCGATTCTCAACCAGTGAAATTACATAGCACTGATGTGATGCCCGCAAGTGTAAGCAAAATAATAAATCAAGCCGCTAATCAAAAACTAGCGTAGTTGGCTTATGTCCCAATGTCGGAAAAAGAAATAAGTATAACCGCTAGTCTGATAGCAGGAAGTGGTCTCACTTCCCGAAGTGGTCTTCGTTTTAGACGAAGATGATAATAATAATAATGTTCAAGCGTATAATTGACCCAGCGTTTGACATGGACGGACCAGTTCTCAAAGAAGAGTATATGCGTGATTATCAGTATTATTCTTATGACGCCTGAATGCCAGATCTGCGATGACGAATCGAATTACAGGTTCAGGATACAAGTAGATATTTCTTACCCGCTGAAGCATTCATTGAAGTCGAAGGTGAAATTTTAAATAACGTTAATCCTCTAGCACTAGCAGCATATGCAGCTGATGTTAGAGTTGGTTTTGTTAATAATGGTATTATGGCGTTATTTGATAGCGCTACGTACATGATTGACGGAAAAAATATTGAATCAATACAGAAAGACGTCGACGTTGCTACAACAATACTTGGTCTTGCAAGATACAGCGACGCTTATTCGAGGATATAACTGACCATCCAGAAAATAGAAACGTAAATATTGGTGATGTGAGAGCTGCAGGAGGAGCTGCTGATGCCACTGCAGTATTATCGATGAATCCAGATTTCAAATTATGAATTTTAACACGTCCAGCGATGTTAAAAGGTGATAGGAGAACATTTTCATGTGCAATTCCACTGTCACATATCTTTGGGTTCTGTAGGAGTGTTAGGAAAGTGATTTTCGGAGCTAAACATACAGTTGTACTAGTACGAAAAAGCACAGACGATGATGCAATACGGAAACCTATTGGTGATCCTGGCAGAGTAATTCCTACAAAACTTTCTTTATGGATGCTAGTGATGACCCCTCGATATCTAAAGAACAACTGTTACTTTCCTTTATGGATCAAGGTGGCAAATCAGCGTTGTCATAGTTAACAATGATTACGGATGTTTTCCAGAGTAATATCAACGGTTTATTCACATGGCAAATAGCTTCACAGCAGGGTGTTTCTGCACCAAGACACATATTTATTGCATTACAAGATGCTGCACGAGTAAACGATCAAAATGAAAATAATATGGTATTTGACAAACTCGGTAATACTGAGGTTTCACTAAGAATAAATGGACATCAAGAACCATCCGAGGATATTTTGTTGAATTTCGATCCAAATCATGTAGTACGTGCGTATCATAGTCTTATGACATTCATGGGGCGTGATCTAAACGTTGATACTAGTTTACAAATATCGCAGCTAGATTTTATAACGCTGTATCCGATTTATTACTTTTCACTAGAACATTTAGATCTAACTAGAAAATCAGCAGTTGATGTACATTTTCGAGGTAGTGTTGATAGAGATGTTGGAGTCATTGTAAATTACAGAAAAATTGCTATTATTCTTAGCGATAAATCAATGTTTCTCAAAGATGCAGGTCGACGGATGTGAGTCGTTGATGCTCCAGTAGTGAACACGTAATTAGATCGCTCATAATATTAATAATGTCATATCATCACGTTAGTGTAAGTCTGACTCCTGGTCAGATTAAAAAACTACAATCATCATCAAAAAATAATTGTGCGGCAAAAATATCACTAAAGCGAGAACAACTCGCAGTTGGTCCGAATAAGCTATCGTTGACCGAACGTCAGTATAATCACTTTAATAAAGCCAAGCGATCAAAGACCTGGTTACGACTTAATCTTTCTGCAGCGGTTATTAAAGACATCGCTAAATCGGGTGGTATACTTCCACTTCTCGAAGCTATACCAGCATTAATAGCTGCTGAAGCCCCAGCTGTTGCAATAGCTGCTGCGTTAGGCGCTGTTGGAACTGCTGCTGGAATGGCGTTAAAGAAAGCAACAGGATAAGGAATCAAGAAAAGGGGAAAGGTCTAAGACTTCCGGGAACCCCGCCCTCGTGGTACGGAAAAGGTTTAAGACTAGGAAATGTTCGATGATAATTCCACTATCAAATTTTGATTTACTCGATGCAGCCAAGCGACTAAATATAAACAAAATTCAGAGGAGTTTTATGCGCGATCAATTACCAAAACAACCTAACAATACTGAAACTGTATTATTAATCTTGATAGAAATTCTGGACCTGGCACGCATTGGGTAGCGTATGCAATTGATCCACGTGGAATTGTTTATTTTAATTCGTATGGTTTGGCGTAAAAACACCTCTAAAGTATTTTATTTTTAGCTTTCTAGAAGCATCCAGTAAATCTATATTTTATATAGGCGAGATCAGTAAACTGTCCCTGGAAGTCTTAGACCTTTTTCTGTACCATGAGGGCGGGGTCCCTGGTAATCTGAGACCTTTTCCTTTTTTTTTGATTCCACGTCCGGTGGCTTTCTTTAATGCCATTCCAGCAGCGGTTCTAACAGCACCTAACGCAGCTGCTTTCGCAACAGCTGGGGCTGCTGAGGCTATTAATGCTGGTATAGCTGCGAGAAGGGGAAATTTACCACCCGTTTTAAAAGCATCTTTGATAGCGCCTGCAGAAAGACTAAGTTTGACGCCTTTATTTGATTATTGTTGCTTCATTAAAGTTTTTGAATTGATGATCGGTCAACGATAATTTATTTGAACCGCTGATCTATTCCTTTTTCAATGATATTTTTATTCCACAGTTATTGTTTGATGCTGATTGCAGTCATTTTATCTGACCAGGAGTCAGAGTAACATTAACGTGATTATATGACATTTATATTACTCATGAATGATCTAATTACGTTTTACATATTTCTACTGGAGCATCAATGACTCTCATTCGTCCACGAGAACCTTCAAGGAGCATTGATGTATCACTGAATATAACAGCAATTGCTCTATAGTTATGAATTAATGGAGCTGGTGCTACTGGCAGTGTTACACGAGCTAGAAAATATATATCAACTAATGACTGTCTGGTTAAATCTAAATATTCTAGTGAAAAGTAATAAATCGGATACAGCGTTGTAAAATCTGGTTGTGATATTTGTAATCCAGTATCAACATTTTGATCTCGCTCCATGAATGTCATAAGACGATGATATACATGTGCTACACGATTTTGATCGAAATCCTACAAAATATCCTCGGATGGATCCTAATGTCCATTTATCCTTAATGAAACCTCAGAAACACTGAGATTATCAAATATCATAATACTGTGCGTTTGCGAATTTACTAGTGCAGTATCTTGAAACACTATAAATATATATATTGGTGCAGAAACCCCCTGCTGAGAGGCTATTTGCCATGTAAATAAACCGTTAATTTTACTCTGGATAGCATCTGTGATCATTGTCAGCCATGATAGTATTGATTTACCCCCTTGACTCATGAAAGATAGTAATCGTTGCTCTTCAGATATTGAGGGAGCTAAAATTGACATCCACAGGGAAAGTTTTGTTAGTTCTACTTTACCAGCATCAATACCAGGGAGTCGCCATATTGCATCATCGTCTGTGCTTTTTCGTACTAGTACAACTGTATGTTTAGCTCCGAAAATGACTTTTCTGACATTTCTACAGAATCCAAAGATATGTGATAGTGGAATTGCACATGAAAATAATATTCTATTTCCTTTTAACATCGCTCAACGTGATCTAAATCCTAAGTTGAAATCTGGATCTACATTAATAATCATACTTTATATGTCTGCTGGGGCGTTTCTAGCAAAAACCCGTGGTCGTCCTATTTCATATTGTTGATATTCTGGAGAATTAGACTATCTTTTACAAACATCATTGATGGACCAGCTGATCTTGAATAATCGTCACTATATCTTGCAAGACCAAATATTTCTGTAGTAACGTCAACATCTTTCTGAATTGATTCAATTTTTTCCGTCCATCATATACGTAGCGCTATCAACCAACGCTATGATACCATTATTAACAAAACCGACACTCACATTAGCGTCGTATTCAGTGTTATCTGCTTTTAATATCTCACCTTCGACTTCAATAAATGCTTCTGAGGATAGAAAATATCTACTTGTATCCTGAAGCTGCAATTCGATTCGTCCACGCTGATCTGGAATTTGGACGTCATAAGAATAATACTGATAATCACGTATAGACTCATCTTTGAGGACTGGTACGTCCATGTCAAATGCAGGATCACTTATACGTTTGAACATATTTATTATAATTATTATCGTTTAAAACGAAGACCGCTTCCTGCTATGAGAATTGCGGCTATGTTTTTCTCTTTTTTTCTGATAAAGTTATATCAGCCAACTCTGCTAGTTTTTGATTAGCTACTTGATTTATATTTTTACTAATATTTGCAGGTATTAAACCAGTGCTAGGTAAATTTACCGGCTGAGATCGGACCGCTTGAGGTCTACGTATTAATTGTGCTTGTCTATCTTTGATGGCCGAGAATGCTTTACTAGCAACATTACCAACAGCACCTATACCTTTTTCACGAACTACATCAATAGCTTTCATTCCTAGCTGCTTTGCAATTGGTATTGCTTTTGGGGCTATTCTTCTAAATAGACCCTGTACAATGTCACCTAACCCATCTCCGTAGGTTGTCCTGTAAATCGGTATTCGAGAGTTAATTGCCCTGACCATGATAGGTCCACGTTGAGTACTATGTACTATCATTTTATTGTATAGTCATTATATTTAATTACATACTTAGTTCAGTGACTTAGTCGGTATAATAATCATCGGCAATCAGAATTTCTAGTCGTTCAACATCAGCAAAGACGTTGTTAGGACACTGAAGAATAAGACCACTTCCCTGTGTGGTAAAACCACTTCCAGAACAGACGTCCGATGGCCAAAATTCTTCTTCCTCAATTTTCGCTTGTGTTGGTTGTTGTTGTCTTGGAAATTGTAAAGATTGTTGTGGTTGTGGTAATGATAATTGAGGTAATTTTTCTGGCACAGGTGATTGTTGTGGTAGTGGTGGCAGCACTGGTGATTGTGGTTGTTTATATCGTGGTTGTATTTGTGGTCTTTGAGTTTGTGGCAATTGATGTGGCAATGATTATTGCTGTGTAATATAGTTATTTATACTTTCTCTATAATTAATATATCTTTGGTCAGTATCTCGAATTTCATTAACTTTATAATATATGCGATATATCCATTTGTACCATTTATCATCGCTTACGTAATGATCAGTAAAGTCAGATTTTATAAATTGGTTTCGATCATAATATCTTTTAACAGCAATTTTATGTAATTTAAGATCTTTGGTTTTTCTAATAATATTAATGGCGTCTTCAGTAAACTTATCAACCAAATTAACCCTGGCTTTTGCTTCTGATTCGTTTTCTGGTTCTGGTATACGATCTTTTATATCATTTATTTCAGCATGAGCTTGGTCAATACCCTAAAGTACTTCTTGTATTGGTTGCGCATCAGTTATTTCGGCAGGATGTTCTCTAAAAGCCTTTTTTGTTTTCTTGGTTCTTTCTGCTATTTTCCCGATGGCTACATCAGCTTTATCTAAAGCAGGTTGAATACCTTTTGTTGTCTCAGTTATAGGTTTAAATAATTGTCTAGTACCTTCATCAAACTCAACTTGAGTTTCCTGTCTCTGCTGTAATTGTTGTTTAACTAAATCACGAACGGGTAAATATTTTTTAATTGCTTCTAATCGCTCGCGTGCTAATTTTGCCGAATGTTTTTCTTCAATATTCTTTATTTATAATATTTATAGCAGATATTTAATTAAAATACTAGTAAACAAAGCGCGATAATTACTGCTCTGAATCTATGTTGAGCAATAGATAACTATTTCCCTTTGTATATAAGGATAATATATTTTCAATGCATGAATACGGACAAAATACATCGTTTATCACATAATTATTACCTAATCATCTGTTATTTACAAACAATTATGTGATAGTAAACAACAAAAGTGCAACACGGAGAGGTACCGGCTCGATTATTTGTTTCTATAGCCTAAAATTCCAGTAAGTAATGCTTTTGCTGACTTTTACGTACTGGTATTTAGGTCTAAAGTTATTTATATCTTTGTAAACATCCTCTAATGGACGACAACTCTAATGCAGAAAATACTCAATGTGATATATGCATAACATATTTGCTGTATTATGTTTGAGAATTAAATGAAATTCATGCTACAATTCTATAGTACTCGTACATAATTTATCTGTGTATTAACACATTTTACTATTGAAACTGGCTGATTAAAGGGGGAAAGTGTCTGTACTTGGCTACTGTGGTATGTTTAAGTTACCTATATATTAACTATTTGAACAGAAGTATGTAAGATAAGACGATAGTGTAGTGGATTAATTGTGTGGCTGTGGTACTTAAGTGAAACACTGCGACGGTTCGAATACCCGTGGCAGCCAAGATAGCGGTGATTTGGCGATATTATGCCAATATGTATTTTTCAATAGGGACGAAGTCCATACAGATCAAATACACGCACCCGCCAAGTGGCGTGGTACATTTTTGTATTACTCACAGGGTTTATGTTAGGGTGGGTGCATTTAAATCTGCTGGATGTAGATATTCCCCGTTAGGATAAGTTTATGTTTGTGTCGTCCACATCAAAATAAAAAAAATCATGTTCATCTGTATATATATATATATATATATATATATATATATATATATATATATATATATATATATATATATATATATATATATATATATATATATATCCATGCTCATACATCGTTATATGTAACCTCTGATCCTAAAAAGATATTATTGAACATCTTAAAAGAATACATGGGGTCTGTGCGCTCCACATCAAAATAAAAATTATAAATCATCCTCAAAACAGTCCCCAGTGATGGGTACTATAATTTTTAGAACTTGAATATTATTTTTTATTTTAAATACATATATAATGAACAGTGAAAATAATGATATTATTTCTGCTATTAAAAAAATTAAACCATGAAGGAGTCAATTTATCCGATAACCTTGACCCTGAACAAATCATGTATGACTTTGAATTATTACAGGAGAGAAAATTTCAAAATAAGTTCACGTTAAATTCCAATTATAGATGTATAAAGTCGATATATAATTCTATGTTAGAATCCTTAGCTGTCGTAAATGACAAACAGGTAAGATTATTCACGCCTCTTATGCGTTCAATCGAAAAAATAAAAAGTGCATTATCTCAGGAGTAAGAAAGAAAGAAATTGATAGATAATCGTGTGACCCAACTACAAAGGATTAGGTTATTTGATTCTGTAATAAATGAGAGCGAAACTCAGGACAGTGGTAGTGAAAGTGGATCCATGACACAGGAAATATGATTATTGCTAAACAGGATCCTTGGTAAGGATGATAGAGTCGAATTATATATAAAAAAAATATTTATTTATTTTTCTGAATAAAGAGTACACAGTTATCATACGTACTCAAATATAATACTTTGGTCATACTTTATTGAATATGCAGATTTATATATATGATCATCTACATCTTTTACTGATGCTGAATTGATACTGAAATATTTGGCAGCTTTACTTAACGAACTGAATATTATTGTTTGGTCTGTCTGCACATTTATAGATTTAATAACTCTTGCTCTCTTGCAATGATTATTAACGCCATTTTGTCCTGCCTTACAGTTTTGACTCTGTGTGGTAAGTCGTAAATTTAATAAATTATTAACTGTCGAATCTGAATTTATGTGTCCATCTTTGCTTTTCCCATAAGAACATTGAAATATGAACTTATGTGATAGATATCTTTTATTTCCACTAACGTTAAATCTAAAATAACCAGCATTATCAATATTACCAACTAGTTTCTTTAGTCTACAATGTCTAATAACACCATCTCTGGACACCTCGTAATTCGTATATATTGGATGTCTCACAAATTCTTTTTGCTCCATTTGTATATGATATTTATTTGTCTAAATCATTATTTTGAAATCTGGTTAGATAATCTTTTTCTACCTTTATAGGTGGTTTGCCTGTCGATGTATCTTTTTTTTGTCATAATAGCGTTTAAGTTCCCTATATTTTTTACCTCCACAATTTGCACATATTTTTGTTTTACCCCTAACTTTAATATCACATTAATTACAGGGCTTTGGTCCAGTACTTCCATGTCTAATACTTTGTATATGGTGACTACAGTATTTGTTTTTTATTACGCATGATTTATCACAATGAGAAATATGTTCAATTTTCAACCAAATACACTTATTTTCTGTTTGAATCATTATATATATATATATATATATATATATATATATATATATATATATATATATATATATATATATATATATATAGACATACATATATATATACATACATATATATATATATATATATATATATATATATATATATATATATATATATATATATATATATATATATATATATATATATATATATATATATATATATATTAAATTTCAATTTGAATATTTGTCTTACTTATAATGATGGAGGAATTATCAGCAATTGAACCATCTACTACTAGATTTGACCTTGACAGACTACCAGAATATAAATTTAGTGTTTCGATGAAAGATATAGCTTTAACAAATACAGATATAACCAAATGTATCCGTGAGGCTAAGAAGGAATTTCGTGAAGAAGGTGCTATTTATGTGTGGTCAACTTCCAGAGTTAAAAATATCATTAATATGATGAACGACAAACGGGGAAAAGTAATTATTAACCACCTAGATAATCAAAAATATCTTATTTTAATAAAATTTATTGTAAAGACAGAAAATAATATTTGAATGTTTCGTGATAAGAGAGACCCCGTTCATATACAGTCTGGAAAAAATAAAACAATATTATTAAAAAACTAATAAAAATTTGGAATACTGATTGGCATTGATAGACTGTATTTTGAGCGAGGGTATCCTGTTACTGCTGTGGTATATGGATTGATTTTACTAAATGATAAACCTAATATTGCGGATCTCAAACCGATGAGACTATCAGAGTCAAGAATAAACTGTTTTGCGGAGCGCATTACTGAACATTTTACAAATGGGATGCGTGGCAATGGCTTAACAGATTTAAGACGTAAAAAACTTTGTGTATGGACAGAGACCGATAAAGATTCTGGTGCATCTATTAAGGATGTTGCTAAGCTAGAAAAGTCATTATGATTTCCAATAACAGTAAAAACGTTAACAGGAGAGATATTGTACAAACCAAAATATACAAAAAATGGAAGCACTATAACAATTATTGATCATAATGCACATGCATGGACTGATGCTGTAACAATATTCCCACGAGACAGAATGATTAAATTTTATAATGGTCATGCATTTGATTTTATTAAAAATATTAGTAAAGTGACCCTGTATCTGTTTGGTTATTTCAGAGTTCGGAACACGATTACGATCAGTTTGTTCGGCCTAACGGTAATATTTATCGTACAGAATCTTTATGAAGAAATGAGAAATCTCGCACTAAAATATACTTCTGACGATGACAAAATCAGACAACTACTGAATAATTGTTTTACCGTACCTTCAGTCGCGGCCCATTTCGCTCAGGAAAAAAATTCATGGAAACCTACAAGATCAGAATTTATTGAGGATATACAACAAAGTTGCATAGAATATGGGCACGGTGGATTATTGAATACTAAATACGATTATAATGATGTTATCTCAGTCGATATGGCTGTATGTTATCCTGGAAGTTTTCTTGGATATGGTGAGTGTTCTAAATACTTTAACAGATGCGGACATCCTAAATATGGCATGGCCAGAGTTTCAATAAATGGACCCTTACCAGATTTTGAATTAACCGGATTTGCATATATAGAATCATTTGAGTTCGCAAAAGATCTCCATCCGATTACTTATGTTTGGTTTGGTAAACACTTTTTAGAAAAATGTCGGGCACCAATAGTGTTATTAAGATATATGATTGATGCTGGAGTATTAGTATCGTTAAAAGTAAATGAAGCGATTATATCTTATAGTCCACAAAAGCAAGCTTGGTTACCAGAACCGGACAGATTTAATATAGAAGATGCCAGGAAAGAATTTCCTGATCTTGCCGAAGATGATATTATTATAATTACTAATAACATACGTAAATGCAGATACGAGCACGATGAAAAACTTGCAAAAGATCTCGGTATAAAGATAATTGGTAAGTCTACTCAAGGTGGTTGATACGGTTATAAACGACACTGTACAAGATTGATTATGGACGATGCAGAGTTAGATTTTATAATCGCTGATACAACAGAGAGAAACACATTTAAAAGTCGAAATAATGCTTATTTATTGGATGGGACCAAACTAGGTACTATTGTGAGGTATCTTGAGGGCGACTCACCGCAGTTTACTCATTTAAGATCTTCTATGTTAGCCTATGTTTCTATAAATCTACTGTCGATGATCAATAGATTTCTTAGTCACGCTATTAGAGTCGCCACGGATTCATTTTATATAAACAAAAACTATAAGGATTTTTTAAATCCGCTACTCGGTAATGTTGAGTGGGGAACATGGAGGATAAAGCAAGAAAATATACTTAGTTATTCTGAATTTGCTGAAGCAAAAAAGGAAATATATTACAAAAATAATAATCAAATATTAGAATCATTTGCACCATCTGTGTACGATCCTGTGGCTAGACATAAGACTGTTTATCTTAATGGGTGTGGAGGGTCAGGTTAAACAACTCGTGTGATTAAATTATTTATGAACAAAAATTCTGATATGATCGTTTGGACACCTACACATAAACTAGCCAGAGAGATAAAAGAACGAGGTGTAAACACTTGCACTTATCATAGTTTTGTTAGATGGTGTGGAGATACATGGTCTTTTGAGCGAATGGGTGAGAAATATATACCTAACTATATTATATGGGATGAAATAGACACGGTGTCGTTAGACACACTAAAAACATTCCTTGAATGGTTATTAACAAAAAACACTGCTGTGATTATGTGTGGTAATCATGGTCAACCACCGCCTTTTGTTGGACAGTCTCCACATGAATGGCTAAAGAATAATGTAGATTATTACGAAGAAATATATGATGATCATAGAGCTATTGATGAACCGCTGAAAGAACTTAAAAGATTAATCGGACTACAACCAGATAAAATACAATGTGAGATAATGCGTGAGATAATTCCAGAAACTACCATGAATACTTTTTTGACTTGATGGAAACCTACTGATTTGATAGTCGCAAGTAGAAGGATAGTTCGTGATGAATTGCAAAAGAAATTATTTACGTTACATAAAGAAAGGTTTTCACATTTACCGGTACCATTATGTTATTGCCCAGCAGATACACGACGACAGAATATTGAAGTTGAAATTCCTGGTGGCGGAGTACAAAATCTGGTATTGAATGACATTAATTTGGTAAATATTAATACAGTTGAAGGGGCACTGAATATGGATAAATCACCTTGGAAGTTAGGATACGCTATAACGATTCATTCGTCGCAGGGATTAACTATCTATAATATAAATATCTGGATTATAGATGACCGGATCGAGTGGTCGAACTTAGTCTATCTTGCAGTATCTCGCGTCAGACGAATAACTCAACTACATAGGGTTATTATAGATTATGTGATAACTGAAGAAATTACTAATGACGATGTTGTAATAAAGAACAAAATAGCGTCTTATAAACAATGTGACAAAAAAATAAACGTAACTTTGATATTGATACTGAATTTATTATAAAACTAAAACAACTACAGAATAATCAGCTTCTTTATGTCTACTTGCAATATCAACAACAGTTAATGCGTATTTGTACGTGCGTGACTTTCGTCCACGTGTTTAATAGTATCGTGTGGTAAAAACAAAATATCTGCTTAAAGAACTTCGTTCGGAACACTGACATCAAAATGTGCATATTTAATTTTTTTGGTGGTGGTAAATAAATTTGCCATATTGCCTTTCGTGCTAACCAATTTGCAGCAACAGAACGTAAAATGTTTGCTGCTTCGGCAAGTTTAGTGATCGCTGCTTTACCTCTCCAATACCCTCTTGGGCTATAATAAATGAATTCCATTATAATAATTATACAATTAATTACCAGCCCCTAACTTTATTTTAATTTTCATAGCGGATTTTATTAGGAAACTAGCGAGTTTCTCTCTAACAGATTTATTAGGTATAGAATTTAATGCATGAATCAATTTCACATCTGCGAGATGCTGCTACTGCAAATCTTTACTTTTATAAGCATCGTCATGAACATGACATGCTTGATCAATCTTATTTACTGGATACTCTCCTGGTCTTGGTTGATCCTGATCATAAATTCGGATATCAATCGAGTTCCAGGACCACAGTAATTATATCCTGGAAGGTGCTTCTCACCAATATACTTAGCCCATGGTAATCCAGGTAATTTTCCTAAAGAAGCAGCAATATCCCCACCTATCTTTGTTGTCCCTGAGATAAATTTATATTTTTGTGAACCACAATTTACACATTTACGTCGTTTATTTTTCGTTATTATTGTTGTCAGACCAGTGGTGGGTGTAGATGATCTACATCGAACACAATATAGACTCATGTTATTAATAATATGGATACAATAATTGACTTTTCGGCGACACGAAAACAGGAACCAGTAAAGCACCATCCAGCATTACCAAATTCGATAAGAATGATTATAATAGGTCCATCTGGATCAGGTAAAACACAATTATTTTTAAATTTAATAATGAGATGGCTGAGATGGAACAAACTATATTTAATAGCACTGTCTGTAGATGATCACCATTGTTACGAAGTACTTAAGGATTTTAACGAAAAAGCAAAATCAGTTAATAAAGACGGTGAAGACATTATTGATTTTATCACAGATATAGATGAAGCCCCATCTGTAGATAACTTAGATGGATTCATTAATAATCTTGTAGTACATGATGATGTGATGTTGGACAAGCAATCTAATCCAGCTAGAATATTTTCTCGAGGTAGACATAAAAACACAGATGTGATTTATGTTACTCAGATATATACACAGATACCTAAGGTGATCAGAGATAACTAATATTCTAGTTGTGTTTAATGGAGTAGATAATTATACCCTGCAAAATATTTATTATACTTGGTGTTTCAGGGGACATGGATATGAAGAAATTTAAAAATTTCTTTTCTAAAGCACAATCTGTTTTGTTTGGATTTATAACGATAAATTTACATGATCCTAGATCAAGATATCGTGTAGGTCTAATAAAATCTTTGGTTAGCTCCCCTTGACTGTCAAGAGTAGCAGGCAGGGTGGAAGGACAACAATTGAGTCGCTTTATGAGTAAACAAAATCACGTTACAAAGTCAGGACAAAATAACTTCAATAATAGTATAACAAAAATGAGCTAAAGTAACCGTATGGAAATATAATTAGTTAGAGACTTTGGTTTAGTGTTATTGACCTTTTTGTTCAGCCTCTGTAGGAACCTTTATTTTTCGTTAAGGATTCAAGCAAAAATTTTTATGAAAAGGGTTTGCCCTGCCTGCTGCTGCACAGGATCGTATTCAGAAACAACATATTAATGCTCATAGTAAATATCGGAGAACCCCAATTTAACATAATAAAGTGCATG